>CM055124.1:89542084-89987084 GCA_029206835.1 Rana muscosa | reverse complement strand
GTTTTATGTTCCGTACGTGGAATTAGCCTATGTTAGGATCAGACTGTTGATTAGCTTCGATTGACTTGTTTGCCGCATCTTGGATTTCCACTAAACACAAAATGATAAAAACAGATTCTGACCGTGACCATCTGAACTTACTCAGTGTGTACCCTTCACCGGCAGAACAAGGACGAGAGGGAAGAGAACGCCTTTTGGTGACGGCACAGTCTGAAGATTTGTATCCACGAATCTGGGTGATACGTCTTCTGCTAGGAAACGCAAGTGAAAGTTCCTGCTGAGGCAATAGATGTTGTTGTCTATAACCACACACTGGAAGGGTGCTGGGTAAGGCATTGCATACGTGGCACATTCGTACCAAATCCTGGCTCTGATATTACAGCGGTGGACGCTGATGCCCATGTTACGGTTCAAATCAAACCGATACAGAAAACTTTTGGAGGCCACCATCTCTGTGGTTCGGTCTTTGCTGCCGCTGACGAGACTGTTCTTCCAGACTTTTTCACGCTCACGATACCTTAGCAGCATATAACGGAAGGTTCCACCAGTCACAAAAATCTCATCGTCACAGGCAGTCGCCATGTGGGCGACAGCAAAGGTATCATTTGGAAGAGGGGCCACGTAGGACCACCGGTTTTGACGTGGGTCATACCTTTCGACTGTGTGAAGGCACTCACCCCCGATAGCGTACAGGAAACCATTGAGTGCCACAAGCTTGCAGTGAGGCCTACCTTCATTAAGAGGGCTGATTTCCTTCCACATGTGCGTTAGAGGGTTGTAGCACAGGACACGTCTTGATGGTTTCATTTCCCTTCCGATACCATCACATCCAAGGACAATAAAAAGATAATTAAACATTGTTGCCATTGAGCTGCCTCTGCTGACAGCTTCGATTGGGATTTGAGATAAAGAATGCCACACATCGTTGTCAGTATCATAATAACTTAGACTGCTCTTGTTTTGGGCCGCAGAGGTGGCTTGAGTATCAATGTCAGCGACAACCACAAACTGTCTACCCTTCCTTCTGCCTTCCAGAATCAGATCTCTCTCAGTGGCGTTAAGCCGCCCATAGATCGAGGAATTCTGCAGCACTTGTAGGTAGTCATTGCTCATTGCGTTGTAGGCAGCTGTTTTAAGGGTTTCATGGTTGTGTTTCTTGGCCAAGCAGAGGACCTCATAACAGTTCCCCAAATCAATGTGTATATCGGATACAGACTCTGGGGTCAAAGAAACTTTGTAGGTACCGGGGCCTGTCTGTATACATAGAGCTGCACCAATGTTCTGGTCTACTGTGTTGGAAAATGAAGTTGTTAAATTGGCAGCGGCAGAGTCGCCGGAGCTGGTTACCTGACTTTCTGCTTGTTGCTCTTCATTATTGTCATTGGAGAAGTCTTGTTCTTGGAATTGATTTGCTTTATCTGGTGTCTTATTGCTGAAATCATCTGCTGCGTTTTCCACACTCGTCTGAGCTGCCTCATTTTCTTCCAGTGTGGGTAGATCGTTTTTTTTATAAGTCAGCTCTGACTGTGGAGCACATACTTCAGAATCTGACTGAGATGTGGTCTGCTGAGGGTCTCCATCGATATCTGTACCCTTAACTTTCATGTTACTGTCGCTGGCAGGGTGCTGTTTTAGTAACACGGCTACTTGATTAATGTAATCGCCTTCGGTTTCTTCTTCTGTGGCCTCCACAAGGTCTTTGAGATCCATATGTGTCTCCTTTTCTTCTGCTGATGTTACAATAAGGAGTGGGGTCCGTGGAAAGTCAGTCCTAGAGAGTATGGTCCGCAGCGAGTCATCCCTAGAGAGTGGGGTCTGCAGAGAGTCATCCCTAGAGAGTGGGGTCCACGGAGAGTCATCCCTAGAGGGTGGGGTCCGCGGAGAGTCATCCCTAGAGGGTGGGGTCCGTGGAGAGTCATCCCTAGAGGGTGGGGTCCGCTGAGAGTCATCCCTAGAGAGTGGGGTCCGCTGAGAGTCATCCCTAGAGAGTGGGGTCCGCTGAGAGTCATCCCTAGAGAGTGGGGTCCGCTGAGAGTCATCCCTAGAGAGTGGGGTCCGCTGAGAGTCATCCCTAGAGAGTGGGGTCCGCTGAGAGTCATCCCTAGAGAGTGGGGTCCGCTGAGAGTCATCCCTAGAGAGTGGGGTCCGCTGAGAGTCATCCCTAGAGAGTGGGGTCCGCTGAGAGTCATCCCTAGAGGGTGGGGTCCGCTGAGAGTCATCCCTAGAGGGTGGGGTCCACGTTGAGTCATACCTAGAGAATGGAGACTGTGGAGAGTCATCCCCAGTGTCCATAGTGTTCAGTGCTGTGATCGATTGGGATGTAGACGCAATGTGACGGTCATAAATTTTCCCTTTAAGACCCCCCGGTACCAAAGTCTGTAGTGCATTGTCATCTTCAGCGATGGGGCCCTCCTGCATTTGGGCCTCAGACGTGGAAGAGAACCTGTGCAATTCTTGATTTGAGTGCTCATCTTTGGTTTCCTCTTCTGTGGCCTCCACAAGGTCTTTGAGATCTCTATGTGTATCCTTTTCTTCCTCCGATGGTGGTATATGTGATGTTATAATAGAGAGTGGGGACTGCAGAGAGTCACCCGTAGAGAGTGGGGACTGCAGAGAGTCTTCCCCAATGCCCAAAGTGTTCATTGCTGTGACCGAATGGGATGTAGACTCAACGTGATAGTTGTAAATTTTCCCTCGAAGGCCCCCCGGTAGCAGAGTCTGAAGCGCATTGCCATCTTCAGTGGTGAGGCCCTCCTGCATTTGGACCTCGGACGTGGAAGAGAACCTGTGCAGTTCTTGCTTTCTTTCATTTTGGTGACTCAAGGATAAGTCAATGGAGCTAAGCGCCGTTATGTTTTTGGGGACCCGTTCTGAGGGGTCTTTCACCAACTCCAACTTCTCCTGCATTTCTCTGCCTTCTGGATCCTCTCTGCATTGCTCGCTCTGGGTTTTGTTGATGGTTTCCAACCCATCGCACTCGTCCTTCTGGTCGGTGGTGTCATCTCCATGATGACGATGGCTTTGCAGGGGATCGGAATTGTTGCGCAACTTTTCCGAAGCTTCTCCGCCGTAATCATTTTGGTCTTTATTGATAACATCAGCAGTTTCAAATCCCTCCTGAGCCGTGATATGAACTTCGTGTGTACCGAGCGAAGAGTCAGCAAAGGGTTTTCTTCCAGGATCTGTGACTAAGCCGTTCTGCAGGTTACTGTTTACACGTCGGAATCTCAGATTACTGCTTTCATCACCTGCAAGCCCTTGCTGGGGGCTAACCGGGACATCGCCCCCGGCACTTCCGAGATCGGGACCATGTTGGTCTGATGGCTCACATCTCTCCAGGGCTCGGAACCTATAGAATCTATAGGCCAGACCCAAAAGAAATAAGGCGGCTGCAGACAGGACAACTTTCCCCACCAGCTGCATGTCCAACTGCCACGCTCTGCTCTCCCACGCCGTGTTAATCATTATTCTATATCAAGTGAGAGCTGAAGAATGCCAGGAATCCATGTAATTATTCTGCCTGCTGAAAACCAGTTGGGTCTGCTCTAGTGAAGTCAGCCGGAGTTTCCGTGCAATGGTGTGCGGTCAGTGACAAGGGTGAGCACAGGCGGCCCAAGATCCAGAAATACTGGCTGCTTTCTCCGTAGCCCTCCACCATCTGCTCTGCACAAACTTTGCATATTTAAGCAACATAGGAAGGGCAGGAAAACAAATACCCGTGGAAACAATAGAACACCAAGCTACTGTTTGCTAAGCAAATACTATTCCTGTTTGCAGGATATTTATATTCAACAATAGCTGGACAGCTCGACTTCTGAAGAAGGGTGACACATCCTGGTTGTAAATACAAAAAACAGAATAATCGATCCTCTAAATACACATGTAGCAATACCCCCGTAGCGGGCCGCTGGTTTCGATTTTGGGCATTGCACGTTACCTCTAAGTTCGTTGTCAAGGGAAGAAAGTCTGTAGAAACTGTAATGTCCACACAAGATGTAAAACCTTCAACTGTTGGGTTTTATTTTTTGCTGCAGTAACTTGTATAGAAAAGTAGAAGGTATGAGAAGATAGGGGAAGGTTCAGGTACCCATTGCAGAACACACAAAAATGTCTAAAGTCATTCACCACTCTCACTCTTGAGTGGGTATTGCTCACCCAGATAGACCCCTCTCACCTGGCCTAGCAGCCGGGATGACCCACGAACCAGTATGAGCAGGGCCGCCATCAGGGGGGTACAGGCAATACACCTGTAAGGGGCCCAGATGGCCCCCCTTTTTTTTTTGGAAGGGGCCCAGAGGTCCCCAGGGGCCCGGAGTTCCTCAGGGCCCCGAATTTCAACCCCCCTTTCTTTTTTTTTATGTATAATTTTTTTTATTTAATTTGTTTTTTTATTTATTTTATTTTATTTATTTTTATTTTATTTATTTTTTTGTAAGGGGCCCAGAGATCCCCAGAGGCTTGAGCTCCCCAGGGCCCCGGATGGAAACCTCCCTTTTTTTTTCTTTTTTTTTTATAATTTTTTTTTATTATTAATTTTTTTATTTAATTTTTTATTTATTTATTTTATTTAATTTTTTGTAAGGGGCCCAGAGGCCCGGAGGTCCCCAGGGCCCTGGATGGTAACCCCCCTTTTTTGTTTTTTTGTTCTCCTGTTTTTTTTTGTGTTCGACAGCACCCAAACCCCCCGCTTCTCAATTTGCGGCGGCAGCACCCCCCCTCCTCTGCTCCAGGGGGCCCATGCCTGAACCTGAAACTGTGTAAGGGGCCCCAAAATTCCTGATGGCGGCCCTGAGTATGAGAACAGTCTCTGCCACAGACCATTTGAGAACAATTGTGGATAGCCAGGAATCCTCTGCCACAGGACTTCAGTCCTGAACTGCATTTTACTGGCACACTTGGTATCAACACCATTGAATTCTTAGATGTCAGATTAACAGGTGAAAATAATACCATCTCTTCCAATCTGTATAGAAAACCAAGCACAGGCAACACTCTTTTAAGAGCAGATTCAAGTCACCCAGGACATACCATCCACAGTATTCCCATTGGACAATTCCTTAGGTTGAGAAGGTTGTGCAGTAAGGACACAGATTTTGAACAAGAAGCGAAAACCATGTCAGCCAGATTCCAAGAAAGGGGATATCCTATATCCGTAATCAATAGGGGATTGTCTATAGCTAGGGGAGCATCTCGCATCTTGGTAAAGCAACAGACACTATTCATGGAGAAGGTGGTGATGGATGCACAAACCGTAAAAAGACATCTAAAAAGAATAAAAACAATAGTGCAGAGTTTCAGAAAGTAAAACATATCGTTACAAAGTACCTTCCAGTATTGTCACATGACCCCATATATGAAAAAATTCTGAAAAAAGGTATTCACACGGTATCGAGAAGAGCACCCTCTTTGGGAAACTTGTTGTCCCCCAGTCTATTCACTAGCAATAGTACTACTAGAAATTGGTTATCCTTCAAAGGAACATTTAAATGCAGAAGTCACAGTTGTGTCTATTTTCCATTCATCCAATGGGGCAATACTGTCATTTCTATGTCCACTGGTAAACCACATAAAATAGACTCCTTTATTAATTGCAATACCAGCTATGTCATTTATGCCATCACTTGTAAATTATGTTCTATACAATATGTGGGTAGGACTACCAGACGTCTAAAGGATCGTTTATACGATCATCTTTAGGACATAGACAAAAACCATATGACAAATGTAGCCCAACATTGGAACGAGGTTCACAACAAAGACACCTCCAGTTTAAGCATTCAGGGAGTGGAAAAAATCACAAAACCCCTCAGAGGAGGGGATAAATTCAACTTACTCTGCAGACAAGAAGTCCGGTGGATTTTTATTTTGAACACTAGATGCCCTGCAGGACTGAACCACGAATGGGACATATCACACTTTTATTAAATAGCTCCCAAAACAATCTGTCCCTATTCATTAGTGTCAATCTATTGCTTAATATTTCCCTATTATTTCCACCCTGAGTATCTCATTAAACATCTAAATATTGAAAAAAGACATTATTATCATATACCATCATATAATGAGTCTCCACAATAGGTCCAATTAGATTGGTGTGACATGGTTCTTCACACAAACTTTTGCACAAATTTTTTGTGCATTTTTTGTGCGTTTTTTTGTGTGCGTTTTTTGTGCGTTTTCTTGTACATTTTTCCTATTATTAAAAACAACTTTGCCTCTCTGCATGTCCTGCGATATTTTCTGCGGTTCGTGCATTCTGGCAAAATGAAATAGAGAGAAATAATTTTTGTACAGGGTCATGCACATTTATTGCTCTTGATGCAATTTTCACACCGTGCGGTCGTGTTTGTCTTGAAAAAATACATTTTCTTTATCGTACACCACGGGACACAGAGCTAGTCATTACATAATGGTTAAGGGTCACCAGCGGTGATTGGACACTGGCACAACCAATGGAAGACAGTTCCCCTCCATATAACCCCTCCCATCAGGGAAGTACCTCAGTTTTTTCGCCAGTGTCGAAAGGTGTTGGACGCGTTAGGAGGTGCTAAAGGAAAGCTCTACCAAAGAGACCCTCTGGGGGTAAAAGAGCTATGCTTTCGGATCCATCCAAGACGCCTACAAATGAGCTGAATCTGGATGGGATCCGGGCCTCATCCATGAGGCGTCGCCTGTAATGTCTCTCTTCGGAGGACTGGGCTCTAAGATCCAGCACTTTCGCTATTTCGCTATAAAGTCCTGGTAAGAGTCTTGTACAAGGCCCAGGGGAGAGGTATCCTTTAAATAGGAACCCATATCCCTGAAGGTTGGCACACATAGCCCACCGTGAAGGGTGAAGTTTGGTATCTGTCTGAAATCTTTCAGCAGAAAAACCTGCGGCGTGGATAAGGTGAGATTAGAAGGTCCATAACTAGGTTGGGACCTTTTTCAAAAAATGGATGTCTTCTTTTTTTCCACCACTGGGGGGAGTAAAGAGCTGAATATACTCACCTCACTCTGTTCAGTGTCGGCTTCGGCGAAGTACACTGCTCGTCACCTCCGCTGCTGAGCTTGCTGGGGCACCCCGATCCTCCTTTCGGTGGCCGACCAGACACCTGCAGATGCAGGTAAGTGGGAACAAGGGCTGATGAGAGTCCTCTCTCACTATGGCCACCGCCATAGCGCTAAGGGCCGCGCGCGCGCGGGAGCGCGCTTTATCGGAGGGGGGGGGGCGAAGGCGTGCACGGGCACGTGGCGCGCGCAGGCACAGAAACGGCGCCAAATTTAAAAGACTGTCAGTGTGAGAAGCACTGCAGCAGCAAGCAAGCTCGTTAGTTCTCTTGTTCCTGGCAGAGAAACACAGCAGCTATACAGGGACGTAAGACTCCATGTGGTTGGATTGGGTACTTCCTAGAAGACATCCATGTTATGCATAGTTATGTGTTAAAAGTTGCATACTTAATGTATTTGCTAAACTGAACACGGTAGTATATGCATTTAGGTACCTTGTATTTTGTCTAAACAGTAAGCCTTCCAGGGGAAGTAATACGGACAAAAAGAGATAAGAAAGCACCACCGCCTGAGAGGAGGCTCTAGCTGTGCTGACTCGGTACCTTCCTCTCCTGTGTTGCCAAATGCACCTGTACAGGATGAGCCATTACCTCTGTCAGGTATGGCGGCTTCCCCAGTGAAGCCTGGGCCTGTATATGTCACTGAGGACACTTTATCAGCTGCCCTAAATAATCTGGAGGAAAAAATTGCTACCTTAATCGCTAAGTCCTCTAAAAAGGACAATAAGCGAAGCAGGTCTCTTCCAGTATTGGACCTCCCTTCAGAAGTACCTGAGGGAGGAGGATGAGGAGGAGGAGGCTACATCAGCAGAGGATGAGGAGCCAGATTTTAAGGTCACAGGTACAATGCTATAGCAGTGCATTTAAGTTAACCTCTGCGGAGGTAACGGAATTACCTGTCTCCTCCCTAGGGTCATTAAGATCCCTGCAAGGTGCATGCTCCTTCCCGGTTCATCCGTTACTAGAGGATCTAATATACGCAAACTGGCAACATCCAGATAAGCGTTTCTCACCTCCAAAAAGGTTTAACATTCTTTATCCTATGGGGGAAAATGTTTTAAAGAAATGGAGCCTGCCTGCGGTAGTTGCGGCTATTTCTTGTGTAAATAAAAACCTGACATGTCCGGTGGATAATGTACAAGGGTTTAAAAGATCCTTCTGAGAGGAAGTTGAAATCCTCCTTCCTTTTGGCCGGCTCAATTACCCAACCTGCAGTAGCAGAAGTCGGTATGTGTCAGGTCATCAGCCAACAGGTAAAGCAGGGGCTGAAGGAACTGCCTTCAGAGCAGGCTAGAAATTGGGAAAATTTGCCTAAAGCCTTATGCTTCACAGTGGATGCCATGAGAGATTCTATCATACAGGCATCACGCCTTACACTCCAGCTGGTACAGATGCGCAGAGTACTTTGGCTTAAGCATTGGTCAGCGGAGACCCCATGCAAAAAGCTGTTGGCAAGTTCCCGTTCCATGGCGAACGCCTATTTGGGGAAGATTTAGAAAAATATATACAGAAGATATCAAGTGGTAAAACGACTTTTACCTGAGAGAAAGAAAAACAAGAGATCTTGTTTTAAACGCTCTCTCTCCCCAGCTCCCGGGAAATCTGACTCCAACCAGTGGCGGCGGCCTGTTTTAGCCGCCCACAAAAGCCAAGGGGCAAGCTCAGAAGAACAAGAAGCCGTGGGGTGCAAGAGCTAATAAGCAAGCCCCCAAAGCCTCTCAGTGAAGGGGCGCCCCCGCTCGGCCGAGTGGGAGGAAGGCTTTGTCAGTTCTGAGCGACTTGGTGGTCAGAAATCCAGGACAATTGGGTAGTATCCACAATATCCTCAGGGTACAAACTGGAATTTCGAGAGATCCCACCTTCTCAAATTCCGAGGTTCAAGACTCTCCAAGGATCCACAAAAAAGAGAATCCTTTTTCAAAGGTTTGAATCACTTAATGGCTCAAGGGGTAGTTACAGACGTACCCCAAAAAGAGCGAGGTTCAGGTTTTTACTCAATCCTCTTTGTGATTCCAAAGCCAAATAGAGATGTCAGACCCATCCTGGATCTAAAATCCCTAAATCGGTTCCTGAACGATCGCCATTTTCGAATGGAAACGATCCGATCCGTGGCCGCCACTTTAAAGGGCGGAAAATTCATGGCGCCCATAGATATCAAGGACGCACATTTACACATACCCATCCTCCCCGCTCACCAAAGATTCCTAAGGTTTGCGGTAGAAGATAGCCACTTTCAATTTGTGGCTCTGCCGTTTGGTGTAGCCACCGCGCCCATAGTATTCACAAAGGTGCTAGCTCCTCTGTTAGCAAACCTAAGAACACGGGGCATTGCGGTAACAGCCTATCTGGACGATCTACTAGTAATAGATCAGTCAAAGGACGGATTGGGTCACGCTGTACACACTACAGTAGGATACCTGGAGCATTTAGGATGGATTATAAATTTACAAAAATCCTCTCTCCAGGCCCAAAGAAGGATAGGGCACCTGGGCATGATCATAGATACAGCCCAAAACGGGGTATACCTGCCAGAACCGAAGATACAGTCTCTGAAAGACCTGATCCACAAGGTCAAAGCAAACAAGAGGCCGTCTATTCGCCTTTGCATGAGACTATTGGGAAAGATGGTAGCCTCCTTCGAGGCGGTCCCTTACGCCCAGTTTCATTCGAGACTACTTCAAGGCAATATTTTAGCTTCCTGGAACAGGAAGAGCCAAGCTCTGGATATACCCATGCGCCTGTCCTCACAAGTACGCCACAGCTTCGATTGGTGGCTAGAAGCCAGGAATTTACGGAAGGGAAAGTCCTTCCTCCCAGTGGCCTGGAAGGTGGTATCTAGGGATGCCAGCCTATCGGACTGGGGTGCAGTATTCGAGGAGGCTTCTACCCAGGGAACCTGGGCCAAGACTCAGGGGATCCTGCCCATCAATGTGCTAGAGATCCGGGCGGTATATCTAGCCCTCAAAACCTGGACATACAGGTTACAGGGCTACCCAGTTCGGGTTCAATCCGACAATGCTACTGCAGTAGCTTACATCAATCACCAAGGAGGCACCCGCAGTCGGGCAGCCCAAAGAGAGGTGAACCGGATCCTGGCATGGGCAGAAGAGCATGTACCTTGCCTTTCTGCAATCTTCATTCCAGGGATGGAAAATTGGCAAGCAGACTACCTGAGTCGTCAGCAGCTGCTACCAGGGAGTGGTCTCTTCACCCCGAGATCTTTCAGGCCATATGTCTGAGATGGGGAAACCCAGATGTAGACCTGCTAGCTGCCAGGTTCAACAAGAAATTGGACAACTTTGTGTCCAGAACGAGAGATCCTCTAGCCTACGGGACAGACGCTCTAATAATACAGACGCTCTAATAACTCCATGGAATCAGTTCTCACTGATCTAGGCATTCCCTCCGATCCCTCTTCTACAAAGACTGCTTCGCAGGATCAAGGAGGAGGGAATACCAGTAATCCTAGTGGCCCCAAACTGGCCCAGGAGGCCTTGGTACGCCGAGATTGTAAAAACGGCGATAGGAAGGCCCTGGAAGTTTCCACTCCGACATGACCTGCTGTCACAGGGTCCAGTATTCCACCCTTCCTTACAAAGGCTAAAGTTGACGGCCTGGCTGCTGAG
Source organism: Rana muscosa (assembly GCA_029206835.1). NCBI lineage: Eukaryota > Metazoa > Chordata > Amphibia > Anura > Ranidae > Rana > Rana muscosa. The sequence continues at coordinate 89,976,409 of CM055124.1, read as the reverse complement.
ACCCACATTTTTAAAAAGAGAGGGGTCTCTGGTCCGGCTCTTTCTACGCTCATTAATGCTAGAAAGCCAGCCTCCAGACTCATCTATCAGAGAGTCTGGAGAGCATACGTTTCCTGGTGTGAATCCAGATGTTGGAATCCTCAGAAGTATGAAATAAGTAGGATTCTTGCTTTTTGCCAGTTAGGAGTGGATATGAATTTAGCCCTTAGCACCATCAAAGGGCAAATATCGGCTCTATCAGTCTTCTTTCAGAGACCATTGGCATCTCACTCCCTAGTTCGGACATTCATTAAGGGGGTACTGAGGATAAATCCTCCAGTTAGGACTCCCTTGTGTCCATGGGATTTGAATTTGGTATTGTCAGTGTTGCAAAAGCAACCTTTTGAACCTATTCGCCATATTCCTTTAATTATATTAAGTAGGAAGTTGGCCTTTCTGATTGCTATAGCTTCTGCTAGGAGAGTATCAGAGCTAGCAGCTCTTTCTTGTAAAGAGCCTTATCTAATTTGTCACAAGGACAAAATCGTACTACGACCCCATCCGGCTTTTCTACCTAAGGTGGTGTCGGCTTTTCACTTGAATCAAGACATTGTTCTGCCTTCCTTTTTTCCAAACCCGCGGACGGCGGGGGAAAATTATTACACTCTCTAGATCCAGTGAGAGCGGTAAAGGTGTATCTGCAAGCAACCGCTCAGATACGTAAAACAGATGTTTTGTTTATTTTACCAGATGGGCCCAAGAAGGGCCAAGCGGTATCAAAATCCACCATTTCCAGGTGGATTAGACAAGTAATTGTTCAAGCTTATGGTTTAAAGAACAGGACTCCTCCTTTTCCTGTTAAGGCGCACTCTACCAGGGCGATAAGTGCTTCATGGGCAGTGCACCACCAGGCTTCGATGGCTCAGATCTGTAAAGCTGCAACTTGGTCTTCAGTCCATACATTTTCCAAATTCTATCAAATAGATGTGAAAGGACATGAGGATTCCGCCTTTGGGCGAAGTGTGCTGCAAGCAGCAGTATAGGGCTTCTGGTCCGCAAGCGGCCTGTTTTGATCTGTGTCTCCCCCCCTTCATATGAGCATTGCTCTGGGACGTCCCATTATGTAATGACTAGCTCTGTGTCCCGTGGTGTACGATAAAGAAAATAGGATTTTTATAACAGCTTACCTGTAAAATCCTTTTCTTGGAGTACACCACGGGACACAGAGGTCCCCCCCTTCTTATGGGAACCTTACTGCTTTGCTACAAAACTGAGGTACTTCCCTGATGGGAGGGGTTATATGGAGGGGAACTGTCTTCCATTGGTTGTGCCAGTGTCCAATCACCGCTGGTGACCCTTAACCATTATGTAATGACTAGCTCTGTGTCCCGTGGTGTACTCCAAGAAAAGGATTTTACAGGTAAGCTGTTATAAAAATCCTATTATCATATACCATCATATAATGAGTCTCCACAATAGGTCCAATTAGATTGGTGTGACATGGTTCTACACACAAACTTTTGCACAAATTTCTTGTGCATTTTTTGTGCGTTTTTTTGTGTGTGCGTTTTTTGTGCATTTTTTGTGCGTTTTCTTGTACATTTTTCCTATTATTTAAAACAACTTTGCCTCTCTGCATGTCCTGCGATAATTTCTGCGGTTCGTGCATTCTGGCAAAATGAAATAGAGAGAAATCATTTTTGTACAAGGTCATGCACATTTATTGCTCTTGATGCAATTTTCACACCGTGCGGTCGTGTTTATCTATTTCCCACCATCTCCTTGTTTTGCAATCCCTGCAATCTAGCAATTTTTCTTTAATTTCAGTGTTTGATCCTGGCTTTGCCATTTTTGCAAGTTGACCACACTTCTGATCAACACACTACAGACTTTATGACATGCGTTTTGCCATAGTTGTTACTCTTTCATCATTTTTTATTCACTATTTGGCTCTGACGGTGTCATTAGTTGGTCATACGCTTACATGATCATTATATCGTAGCAATCGTGCTATGCAGTTGGTTATTCACCTAACCATTTCTAGTACCATCTTAATCTCTTTTTCCATTTTTTCATGGACTCCTTGACATTGCGATTTTCCTTGCTAATTATTATAATCATAAAAAGAGATACATTTCTCTACAGAGACAGTTTTTCTAATACTCTTTAGATCAGTAAGCCATAGGGTTCGGCTTTTAATATATATCGGTCACCATTCATTTATCTATACATATTCCAATCACGCATACACATTGCATGGATATGTTGTAAAGACATATTTTCTGTCTTTTGTTAAATGAAATAAGGTGACCCATGTATATACACAATTTTAAACGATTATTTTTATGACTAAAGCAACATGACACAGCAAAGAAGGTTTTCTATATTTAGATATACTGGATCCCAACTTAGACCTCATATATATATATATATATATATATATATATATATATATATATATATATATATATATATATATATACGGCCCCCAGGGGTCAAGTCCTGGGGAAAAAAGTGTGGGAACTCCCACCCAAGATCCACTCCCCCACTAAAAAAAATCTTCAATCAAACGCAGTCACTGTGCCCATCAAACGCAGTCACTGTGCCCATCAAACGCAGTCACTGTGCCCATCAAATGCAGCCAGCGTGCCCCATAAAACGCAGCCAGCGTGCCCCATAAAACGCAGCCAGCGTGCCCCATAAAAAGCAGCCAGCGTGCCCCATAAAACGCAGCCAGCGTGCCCCAAAAAACGCAGCCACCGTGCCCCAAAAAACGCAGCCACCGTGTCCATCAAACGCAGCCACCGTGCCCCATCAAACGCAGCCACCGTGTCCATCAAACGCAGCCACCGTGTCCATCAAACGCAGCCACCATGTCCATCAAACGCAGCCACCGTGTCCATCAAACGCAGCCACCGTGCCCATCAAACGCAGCCACCGTGCCCATTAAACGCAGCCACCGTGCCCATTAAACGCAGCCACCCTGTCCATTAAACGCAGCCACCCTGTCCATTAAAGGCAGCCACCCTGTCCATTAAAGGCAGCCACCCTGTCCATTAAAGGCAGCCACCGTGTCCATTAAAGGCAGCCACCGTGTCCATTAAACGCAGCCACCGTGTCCATTAAACGCAGCCACCGTGTCCATTAAACGCAGCCACCGTGTCCATTAAACGCAGCCACCGTGTCCATTAAACGCAGCCACCGTGTCCATTAAACGCAGCCACCGTGTCCATTAAACGCAGCCACCGTGTCCATTAAACGCAGCCACCGTGTCCATTAAACGCAGCCACCGTGTCCATTAAACGCAGCCACCGTGCCCATTAAACGCAGCCACCGTGTCCATTAAACGCAGCCACCGTGTCCATTAAACGCAGCCACCGTGTCCATTAAACGCAGCCACCGTGCCCATCAAACGCAGCCACTGTGTCCATCAAACGCAGCTTTACTGTGCTCATCAAATGCAGCCTCACTGTGCCCATCAAATGCAGCTTTACGGTGCTCATCAAATGCAGCTTTACGGTGCTCATCAAATGCAGCCTCACCGTGCCCATCAAATACTGCCACTGTGCCTCATCATATGCTGCAACTGTGCCCCATCAAATGCTGCCACTGTGCCCCATCAAATGCTGCCACTGTGTCCCATCAAATGCTGCCACTGTGCCCCATCAAACGCTGCCACTGTGCCCCATCAAATACTGCCACTGTGCCTCATCAAATGCTGCCACTGTGCCCAAACGCAGCCACTGTGCCTATCAAATGCTGCCACATCAAATGCCATCACTGTGCCCATCAAAAGTTGCCACTGTGACAGGGTACAGACAATGATGATGAGACCAATAGACAGAGATTGGGTACAGTACAGACAGACAGCATGTAGTAAATGTACCTACCTGCTCCTTGCCTCGGTGACTTGGTCCGCCTACTAAACGCAGCAGGAGAAGCAACACGTGATTTTCTCTCTCTCTCTCTGAGTGCCCTGCTGTGCAATCTGGGAGTTGTAGTCTCTGCAGAGCACAGGAACCAGAGGGCCAAGTTGAAGTCTGTGTGCCTGTGCTCTGTGGGAGAACTACAACTCCCGCCATGCGCTGGGGCCGCCATCGCCGACTGGAGCCTGCTATTGGACGCAGGCAGCCTGAGCTATGCCCACCATGAAGTGTTGTCCCTCGTTTGGCTGTGTAAAGCGCGCCCGCCGCCCGCTCACCCCGCTGCTTGCTGCTGCCTGCTCGAGTCCTGCAAAGGGAACGGCGTTCCTGTTGTGAAAAAAGTGCAGGGACGCCGTTCCCACGCGTTCCCGCAGGACTCGAGCCCTGACGGCCCCCCTCTTAGACGCATGCTTTTCACCATCATGCATGCCTGATTGTACATGCCTTGGATGTGCATCGGCCGATTGACACATATACATAGACACACAGATATCTTATATTTTGTGTTTTGTTTGGTTTAAAAAAATTCCAGTTTATCTTTAACTTTTTAGCCACACATTTTTTATTTCATTTTATATCTATTTATGTCCATTAACAGTTCATGTGTATAATTAATCTTGGACTATATATAAATATTGGTTTTATACCCTAGATGGATTATTTTGGGCAGACTTGTTTTTGCAAATTCTTTTGTATCTACATTTACACCAATATCCACACCCATATATATGGACATATTTTATTTGGAATAACACATGTAGATATATTACCTCTTTTCTGGCCATGTTTAAATATTTATATTTTTTCACCATTTGGTATATATTTATATACATAAAAAAATATACACATATTTTGGTTTAATTTATAGTCATTATAAATGTCTGTTTAATTTAATTTAAGCACTTAAGCACATACGGTATGTTAGTATAGCTTGCACATTTAACAAACACCATAAATAAAAAAAGTTTTTTCATGGTTTATCTATTTTTCACTAATAACACTATGTGCTGGTACTTTACAACACTCACATTATCATTTTTATTATAAATAAATTTTTGACCATACATACATACACATTGTTTAATTTCACCAGCCTTTTTTTCTTACAACATAAATGTGTGCATACATACACACATTTGTGTTTTTAGACACTATGGCCTTCTTTCTCCACTTATATTAAAATGACCAGACCTTGATTATGTTCTCGGTCCGGTTCATACACTTTGTATTCACAAGTATGCTCAACATAATATGTTAATGTCATTTTGTGATGACTTTTTGTTCAGTACACAGGTGCATTTCCTAATTGGAGTGTGTTGGAGACAATCAGAAGCTCATTCCATTTCACTGTGTTCAGTGAACTTGATTGGTGCAAATCTGGTTTTATTCCCTATATATTCTGATGGATTCTCCACATACTCCAGCTATGAGTAAGCATCTACTTTGATGTGAAACGCGTCAGCCATCCATCCCTGCATGTCAGTTTTCTGTTTTGCCTGTTTTTGGATTTTTTGAATTTATGGATTAATTTTGGATTTTATTTTGAAATTTTGGAAATAAATCGTTTATACAGAGTGCAGCAGTCCAGGGCTCCTTTCTTTTCCCTGAACTTCCAGCCGTGCAGTAAAAGAACCTTTAAGCCGATCCGGCAAACTGCTGGGCTTTTAAAGTAGTGGATCCCTTCTTAACGAAGTCACCAGGCCTATCCCGAGACATTAGCACTTTGCTGGTCTCCTCCAGGGCAGGTCCTCTCCCGGTTCCCTATGTTAAGCAGCTTCCTCCCTCTTGGTGGACAGCTTGGGATCCCAGGCCCCAGTCCTCATAACTGGGCCTTCTCACTAGAGATACATACTCGAGCCAACGTGGCCCTGGGCTGAGAACACACACACACATACCTCGCACCAGGAGGGCGACGAGGCGAACGACCCCCGCACAGTGGCGTCTGCCCCTTAAGTATCCCTCCCCAGCATGCACAGCGGGGCACCACTTCCACTGAACCGCTGCCGAGAAGGGACACCCAATACACCATGGTCTGCCTGTGTTCCAACATGGGCCTGAGGTGGTACCGCCACCTTCAGGCAACAGGGGAAAATGCTATCAGGCACCACCATAACCCAGACAGAGGCAATTTGAATATAATTGCACAAGTCTGAGCCCAACCATTGGCTCAGACACCCCCTAAATTTACAATAGCGCCCCAATATTCGGGGGGCAGGGCGCTACACACACATATTCTTTACTGTAATACAAGATACACAATAACAATTTACAACTTATCGGGACACTAAATGGGCCCGTAATCATTAAACTCTGTGTTACAATGAAGGCCACATTTATTCTACTGTAGACTGGATCCTGGTGCTGTCCAATGTGCTGAGTATCATTTGGAATGTTTTACCTACAAGAGATCAGAAGTAACTGCTTTTTGGGTCAAGTTGGCTTAAACCAGAGGAGTAACTAGAACCTTCAGGGCCCTGGTGCAAGAAACCAGGAAGGGGCCTCCCCTGACCACCGTGGCCTTATACAGCTTCAGGCATGGGCCCCCTGGAGCTGCCACCGCAAATTGAGAAGCGGGGGTGCCACGAATTGAGAAGCGGGGGGGGGTTCTGCCGCCGCAAATTGTTGAGGTCGGGGGGCCTTTGGGTGCTGACGAACATCCGGGGCCTTGGGGACCACTGGGCCCCTTACAAAAAATAAATAATATTTAAAAAAATATGTTTTTTTATTTATAAAAAATACATAAAAAAGGGGGTTACCATCCGGGGCCCCGGGGACCTCTGGGCCCCTTACAAAAAATTTTATAAAAAAAAAAAAGGGGGGTTGCCATCCGGGGGCTCTGGGCCCCTTACAAAAAAAAATATAAAAAATAAAATTATTTTTTTTAATAAAAAATACATAAAAAAGGGGGGTTACCATCCGGGCCCTTGGGACCTCTGGGCCCCTTACAAAAAAAAAAAAAGGGGGTTACCATCCGGGGCCCTGGGGACCTCCGGGCCACTTACAGGTGTACTGCCTGTACCCCCCTGATGGCGGCCCTGCTTGTGGGCTTCACAATGCCCACAAGCAAAATGGGAAATGCCTAGATCGGAAATTATAAGTTTCTCTTTTCTAAGAAAACGGACGGGGGATGTTTGAAGACACCTAACAAGTGAGTACTCAATTGAGATCTAGAACACCACTGATTAAACATAAAAAAAAAAATCGATTGGTCGCGGAACCTCCGCTTTAAGTCATTCTCTATCTCGGCAGTAAAACAATTTTTTTGTACAGTGATTTTTTTATTTTTTTTTCCCAAATGCATTCACATTCCGGTGGTCATAAAACCAAGTCCCCATTATGGGTTTATATGCATCTTTAGCATTAGCTGTTCCAGCAAAATTGATCTCATTTCTATGTATATCACACCTAAATTATGACAAGACTATGCAGTAAATTTCGGATGAAGTCCCTTCCTTCCAGAACGCAGCCCTTTTTATATGCTAATGGCCTCCTCCCGACCTCTGACCTCAGCTGGCCGCTCTCTACTTCGTAAAGAACAGTTAATTTTTGTGTAACGTACTGCCGCGTATTAAACCTTTATTTATCACTTTTCTCGGGGCGCTCGCGTCCGACGCAGCAGAGGACACGATGCCAGAAGCGTGAAGGTGCCTCTTATTTCCTCTCTGGAAATGATCGCTTTAGGAGGCCATCTGTAAGGAGCGGGCACTCGTTTAACTCAAACGTGGCATTTAGGAAAAAAACGAATTGTCAAATCGGCGGAAAGGTGTGCCGGGTCAACGTTGAACGAACGTCGGCTCGTCGCTACACGAAGTTAGATATTGATTAAAAGGAGAAAAAAAAGAAAGAAAAAGATACCTTTTTAGTATCCAAATCTAATTTTAAACCGCTGCCACCAACTTTATATTTGACATACAGCATCTGGCGGTGGCACGCGTTTAAATATGCAAGGCTGGATGCGGTCCCAGGGGCTGAGACGGCGTTCGCTGAAATAAATTATTTTTTAAAAGAGAACAAGGAGATGAAAGGAACAAATGAAGACAGCGGCTGAATTAAAAGATAATTGGAGGCTACAGAAGCCAGCGTGTGTACACGGCGTCCTTCTCCCCTCCCTTTTGTCTCCGTTTTTTGTATGATTTCAGAGCGGCGGCGTTTGTTCAGACGCAAGACCGTAATATGATGTACAAACACATGGTGAGAAATGTAAATAAATACGTCGCTTTCTTCCTAGATATCCATACATAGAAGCCTTTGATTGTTTCTTACACAATGATCAGAGCCAAGGAGGACCAGTTTTTTAAGGTCATATGTTTGTCAGCCGGATGGTATGTTTTAGATAGATTCCCATGCACATGAAAGCATTGGGGACCTGGCTTCAAGTGTATGTCAAGGTATTACCCAAATGTACCCCCAAACTTGCCTCTTCCCCTCTGGAAACACTGGAACCTTGCCTTCAAGTGTATGTCAAGGTAATACACAAATGTACCCCCAAACTTGCCTCTTCCCCTCTGGATACACTTGAAAGCAAGTTCCCAGTGTATGTTCAGGTATTACACAAATGTACCCCCAAACTTGCCACTTCCCCTCTGGAAACACTTGGAACTTGCCTTCAAGTGTAAGTCCAGGTATTACCCAAATGTACCCCTAAACTTGCCTCTTCCCCTTTGGAAACACTGGAGACTTGCCTTCAAGTGTAAGTCCAGGTATTACCCAAATGTACCCCCAAACTTGCCACTTCCCCTCTGGAAACACTGGGGACTTGCCTTCAGGTGTATGTCAAGGTATTGCCCAAATGTACCCCTAAACTTGCCGCTTCCCCTCTGGAAACACTGGGAACTTACTTTCAAGTTTGTCAAGCTATTACACAAATGTACCCCAAACTTGCCACTTCCCCTCTGGAAACACTGGAGACTTGCCTTCAAGTGTAAGTCCAGGTATTACCCAAATGTACCCCCAAACTTGCCACTTCCCCTCTGGAAACACTGGGGACTTGCCTTCAGGTGTATGTCAAGGTATTGCCCAAATGTACCCCTAAACTTGCCTCTTCCCCTCTGGAAACACTGGGAACTTACTTTCAAGTTTGTCAAGCTATTACACAAATGTACCCCAAACTTGCCACTTCCCCTCTGGAAACACTGGGGACTTGCCTTCAGGTGTATGTCAAGGTATTGCCCAAATGTACCCCTAAACTTGCCTCTTCTCCTCTGGAAACACTGGGAACTTGCTTTCAAGTTTGTCAAGCTATTACACAAATGTACCCCAAACTTGCCACTTCCCCTCTGGAAACACTGGGAACTTGCCTTCAAGTGTATGTCCAGGTATTACCCAAATGTACCCCCAAACTTGCCTCTTCCCCTCTGGAAACACTGGAGACTTGCCTTCAAGTGTATGTTCAGGTATTAACAAAATGTACCCCCAAACTTTCATTTTCAGGCCTTAATCATAGTTATTCATTGCATCTATGATTTAGCCCTGAAAAGGGGCGAAACACATCTGAGGAGTTCTCTTGCCTCTTCCCCTCTGGAAACACTGGGAACTTACCTATTCCCCTTTTGAAATATGTCCCAGCATTACCTGTTGGGGGGGTCACTCTGAGTGATAAAGACATGCCCCCAAAACTACATACCCTAATGCCCCGTACACACGACCGTTTTTCCTGTCAAATAAAAAACGGACGGTTTTCCCGACAGAATTCCTCTCAAGCCTGCCTTGCATACACACGCTCAGACACAAGTCCAGTGAACTTTTGACTGCCAAGAACGCGGTGATGTAAAAGACTACGACGAGCCGACAAAATCAAGTTCTATGCTTCCGAGCATGCGTCAAATTGTTTCCGAGCATGCGTGTTTTTTTCCCATTGGAAAAGCATACAGACGAATGGTTTTCCCGCTAGGATTTTTTCCTGACGGGGAAAAAAGAGATCCTGCTCTTTTTTTTTTTTTTTCGCCAGTTTTCCCGTCGGAAGAACTGCGATGGAGCAGAATCCCGGCCAAAAGCTCTCATCGCAGTTTTCCCGTCAGAACAACGGGTCGTGTGTACTAGGCATAAGAGTCATTTTCCTTCACACACCTGTGTGGGCAGGTTCTTGGCAATGTCCAGGTATTACCCAAATGTACCCCCAAACCTGCCTCTTCCCCTCTGGAAACACTGGAGACTTGCCTTCAAGTGTATGTTCAGGTATTAACAAAATGTACTCCTAAACTTGCCTTTTCGGGCCTTAATCGTAGTTATTCATTGCATCTATGATTAAGCCCTGAAAAGGGGTGAAACGCGTCTGAGGAGTTCTCTTGCCTCTTCCCCTCTGGAAACACTGGGAACTTGCCTTAAAGTGTATGTCAAGGTATTACCCAAATGTACCCCTAAACTTACCTATTCCCCTTTGAAATATAATGTCCAGGTATTATCCAAAATGTTCCCAGCAACATGCCCCAGCTTTACCTGTTTTGAGGTCACTTCGACTGATAGACATGCCCCCAGAATTACATATTCCAAGAGTTCTTTCTCTTTACACATCTGTGTGGGCAGGCATTTGACAATGTCCAGGTATTACCCAAATTTACCCCTAAACTTAGAACCCCTTCAGAATTTGTCCCAGCATTACTCGTTGGGAGGTCACTCTGATTAAGACATGCCCCCAGAACCCCTGCCCTAGGGGGAACCCCAAACTTAACAGATGCAAGTTACTTTCTTTTTTGATTTCATGGAGAAACCTTCTTAAAGCGGAGTTCCACCCAAAAATAACAACTATATCCGATCACATTCATAACACTACCAACAAGTTCAATAGCCACATCAAAAAAAAAAATTCTGGTGTAAATACCGTAGTGAAGTGAAGTGCGGCTTTTCACTCCCGCGGGAGTAGGCGTTTCTAATCCTTTCCCCGGCGCCGCAATGTAATCTGGGATCTCGCCGCAATGTCTCCTGGGAGCACACAGTGTCATGCTTCCCAAGACACAATGCGGAACGTCGTCCTGCGAAATCTCTCGAGATAAGAAGTGACGCCGGTCACGTGACGAGGGCGTATCTAATTTCGCCATTTTAAAGAAGGGCATGCAGTGTTGTGAATACCATTACAACGGGGCGTGAACTTTCAATGACGCCGCCCGTTGTGAGGGCAACCAGGAAGTTTGCGGCGCTACTCGCCGTAAACACTGCGCATGCGCGAGAGAGCGGTGAATGCTGGGAGATGAGCATTCACCGCTTCCAGGAAATAAGTGCTTGTGGGCTTCGAAAATGCCCACAAGCAAAATGGAAAATGCCTATATCGTTTTTTTTAAAGTTCTTCTTTTGCAAGAAAAAGGACAGGGGATATTTCTTGTAAATAACAGCTGTAAGAGGTACTCGAAACCACACACCACAAGATCACCGAGGATGTAAAGAGGGCCACTGCCGGCTTACACGTTTCAAAGCACAGAGCAGTGGACTTTTGTTTTCTAAGTCTGCAGACTGCTGCTGGCCTGGGGGCTGGGGCTGCTCTAAGTCTTTTCTGACTATCCGTCCCTCCCTCCTCACCCCCGGCCCGAGCATCGGATTGGCTCTGCCGCTCGGGCCTCTGCTTAACATCACCGTGACCCTGACCCAGCTGTTCCGTGATTGGCTGCTGCCTCAGCCTGCCTGTGTAAATGTGCCTATGCCGATCGGGCCAGCGCAGTGCCGGCTCCTCCCACAGGTGCGTGGCGTGCAGTGGCTGAGACAAGAGACTGAATACGCTGCCAGTGCCTGCCCTATCACTGAAGAACTACAGGTAACAGCAGTGCCTGTGCCACGACACCACTGCGTACATCTTTTTGTATTGCAATACATCTGTGGTGTGGGGGCGGCCATATTTTGATCTTGATGAAAACAACCTATACATACAGTATAGGCTGTTTGCATCAAGATCAAAATATGACCACAACAGATGTAATACATTGCAATATAGAAAGATGTACATTCTCTAGGCTATGTTTATATGGGCATTGAGTGAAGCGGAATTATCCTCAAGAATGATGCCCTCCCCTGAAAAAAGTTCAGCGGGCGCCCATGACGGTGTGCCTTTATCCCTGCAAGGTGAAGGTAACCAGGAGAAAAGGGTCCGTGTGCTACAGAAGAACGCTATACTTCTAGGGAAATTCTGTACGCGAGATGAGAAAGCTTTGGGGTAAAGCGAACGTCAGAAACCATAGCATTAATACAAGGGAGTCAGCATGTCTGCCTCCTCGCCAGCTACACGGCCCGGCTTGTAGAGTGTAGCAGCGCAGCACTGGAGTGGTAAATGACTTGCTTTTCCTATTAAGAAATTCACATGGCGACTAATGCTCAGATTGTACATGACAAGGCCTGTTGTCGTAGAACGGCTGCTAGAAGATGTCACCACTTCACTAAAGTCAATGGAATAAAACCTTTTTTGTGTATTATTTCTGCACCCAGAACTTTGTATTAAGGAGACGTGAACACCCGCCGCTCGTGAAATACTGAAATATGAATAGTTTAACGCAATAGGCGTAAGCCTGGCAGAAGCGTCGTCTGAAGGTACCAGCTGCAGAATAAAGGGACACATTGAGCCGCTCTATGGAACGTTTCTGTTCCGTTTTTAAAATCTCCACATAGAGAATTATATGGATCATTTTTTTCATAACAGCTGCATCATTCTACATGGACCGTGATAGCCTGCTGCCACGTCCATGATAGCCTGCTGCCACGTCCATTATAGCCTGCTGCCACATCCATGATAGTCTGCTGCCATGTCTTTTTTACTAAAGGCGGCTATTATTATAATTTTTTTATTTTTATAGCTTCATTGTTGATGGGTTTTCTTGTCTAGGAAGATCTGCAGAATTTCTGTTTGGTTTATGATGCCCAAAACGGGCAGCAGTGGTGTTTGTCGAACTGCAACTCCACCACAAAAAAGGGGAGGTGTCAGAGGAGGGAGGAGGAGTGATCCCAAGAGCAGCAGAGTGGGAATTGTAGAGAGGCGTAATCTAGCGGGGATGGAAATGGTGGGGTGGATTTTGAGAAAGGTGGTCAGTCCTTTGAGAAAAAAAACTGAATGCTAAAGGGGCAGAAGGCTCCAAGATGACCCCCAACCATGCAACTGCAGTGACCCCCAAGATGGTTCTATTGTTCTCTCCCCCTTCTCTTTCCCTGAAGGCTTACCTTTTGGTGGGAAGAGCATCTGGAAGGGTCCCAGCTGATTGGATGAAGACCAAAGAAGTAACTAGAACCTTGCAAGAAAACAATGAAGGATCCCCTGGTCCCAGGGCCCTTTCCATCGGTCTCTGGCCCTTCCTTCTGAACTTGAGGCCCCCCCCCCCCAATTGGATGGAGACCAGAGGCGTAACTAGAACCTTGTGTAGCGGGGTCTTTAAATTTAGGTGGGGTACACCTGGGTGGAAGTTCAGGTGTGTAGGTATGGGAGTAATGACTATTTGTATTCGTGGAGGATTGGGCGGTGTAATAATCTCCTTGGCCGGTGGGTGGTGAGTGCCCGCAGGCTCAGGGTAGATTCACTGCGATAGTGCTGTCCTTTTTGTCCCTTCTCGGAGATGGTACGGCGAGGGCGGGGAACCTGCCGTGGTGTCATGGGAGGGGATAAAAGGGGGAGATGCCCTGGTCACGAGGTCTTGCTCTTCTGGAGGTTGATCATCACGCGCCCAGGCACCTTAGGCCTGGGTGCGGGCGGTTCCGGATTCCGGCTCACGTGCCCTAGGCCTGACCGGAATGGAGTTGGAGTCCATCCCAGGTACCTTCAGCCTGGGGTGAGGTACTAAACCAGGAGGCCTGGGGCCCAGTGACTTCGACTGGGTCCCGCGAGGGTGGAGAAGTCTGAGGGTCCCTGAAGTGGATGGGGCCCATGTCTGAGGTGAGGAGGCCGGGGAGGTTACCCATTCGGAGAGTCTGAGCAGCATCAACCCAGTGACGGATGGGCCTCTGGTAACTTCCTTGGAGGGACGTCTTCCCCTGATAGGGGCCGCAACGCATCGAAGGTACTCCTATCTATGTTCTCTTGAGTCGCTGGTAGAGACTCTCAAGCTCTAAGTCCTGTCAAGATATGGCTATAGTAACCGCTGGCGAAGATCGCAGTGGTTTAGTTGAGAATTAGGATAGTGCCTCGACCTGCTCATCCCCTGTATCAATATGTTAACAAGTCGCAACCAGTTGGCTACTGAAGCACTGTTTATTGTGGAAAATCCAATAAAAGAAGAGTTGGACTGTGATCGGTGTGTGGAACTCTGGTTAATGGGAGCAAAGGGAAGTGTTGGCACAACAGGACTTAATCCTTTACAGAAGCACATAGGCCCAAGGAAATATCTGGTACTGGCCTTCACCTCACCCACAGTTATGGGGAGGACATGGGCCGTAGCGCATTTCACCCTGTCGTGTGTGATACCCCTAGACGAAAGAGATGGGGTGAGGTCGCTACACGTGGGGGCTCGTGAGTCCGGGATGATATGTGTTTTGACTTTGGAAGTAAGAATGGCTGTGTCTAGACTTTGCTGCCCGGAGGAGTTCCGAGCAGGTCGGCCATGTGATCGGCCAAAGTGCATCCCTGCTCAAAGTCGTGGAAATGACCCTAAGACGGGAAAGGCCCATGCGGAGGAGCGAGAAGAGGGAGAAGTCCAGCCGTGTGACGTACTACATGTGGGGGCTTTTACTGCACTGCGCCATGAGGCACCCCGTGACTACACAGTTCGTGGGCGGAGCTTGTTGGAAGCCCGCGAAAACGTGCAAGTCGTGGGAGGAGTCTGGCCATGTGGAGGAACTCACGTGGAGACTTCGGCGCGTGGCCAGTGCGTGATGGAGCAGCAGACAGTCGGGATGGCCTCAAGCTCCCCGTGGATTCCGGTTCCCTACCCCACAAAGATGACTACGTTCGCTGCTCTCCTTACGGACACGGGGATAAGACATAGACCCCGAGGGCAGTTGGCTCTGTACACCTGCAGAGACACGGAGGCCCTCGGTGTGATCTGTCCCGGATGCTCGTGACTGGTGGTTCACCTGAAGCCATTCGGGCGTTCGAGGTGGAGCCATCCACAGTAAGGCCCCGGGCCCTTCGCCTCAACAGCTTCACAGGTACCGCTACTCCGGAAGGGGAGATCCAGGCCTTTGCAGAGGTTCCCGTACGCACTGACCAGGGCACTGACCAGGGCGATGTGACTGCCCAATCAGAGACTGAGAAGGAAAAATCCGAGGATGCTGCTTCGGTCACCACAGATTCTCTGCTCCCACCTCCGAAGAGGAAAGTCGGCCTGGTGCAGGCCTCCTATGGTCGTGGAAGAGCTTCACCCCGTCGCTTGCCTGGCCTGGATGGATCCGGTTGGAAGAGTCCTGGACATCCCAGTTCTACAAAAGGTCAAGGTGAGCCAGGGGCTGGGACTGTGGTGGTGGTTGGAGGTGTTGGGGGTCCACAGTCGGTGGAGCCCACTAGGGAGGGTAATACCACGTCTACCAGAGACTACCTTCCCGCGGAGATGTATGACACCTCCGACCTAGAGTCACTGTTGGATTGTGGAGATGACGGTGAGATTGATGAACTGTTTCACCAAAAGGGCTGGGACAAACGCCCATTGCCTATGCTACGTGCACCCCAGGATTCGCCTATGTCCATAGGAGACAGCACGCCCCGGGCGGAAGCCCCAGAGTCTACGAGGAAGCCGAGTCCTCTGGTTGCTCTTTCACAGTCCACAGTATCACCCGTTTTGTTGGCGGGGAAACAGCGAACATCACTACGGGCACCAAAAGAGAAGCCATCAGAGGTAGTGAAAGTACCTCGGCACCCGGAGGCCATCGTTCAACCAGGAGAAGGTGAGCTGGCCACAATGCCTCCTTTAGCCCGATTGCAACAACTCTTTTCCCAGAGGGTCGCTCATGAGTATGGGTGGGAATATCCGTACTTGCCCAGAGACTTGTTGTTTGAGGTTGAGGTTCTGCGACAGCGATGGTATGATGAGTTCGTTTGGGAGAAGCTTAAAGTGCCTCATGCCCGGCGATACTTATCCTGTTCGCCACCAGTGTCGAAAAAGTTTAGAGACTGCAGAGCAGACTGGATGTGGGGCCGCCATATCCACGCAGACAAGGTGCGCATCTGCAGGAAAGATGGAGAGGACGCAGACTATTCGATTGAGGTTTTCGATAAGCATCTGAAGCCTTTGTTTTTGCCGGACCCGAGGTTCTATTTGTGAGAAGAGACTCACTTGTTTCCTGTGAAAAGTTTCCGGAGGTATTCTTGCCGGAGCATCGAACTGTACCCTAGTTTTTTATTTGTTTTTTTTTTTTTCTATTCTTTGGAGGAATTAGAGCTGTTTGTTTGTTCTCTCTTCTTCACAGTTCAAAGACAGAGACTTTGGGGGTAGAATCAGAGTAGGAAAGCAGGAAGATTGAAGATTTCACCAAGTGTCATTACCGTGGCATCGTCACCAGGTGGCGGTGTTGCGCAACGGCTGTTGCTTGTACATTTGCATCATTTTACTTATTGGAGCGAGTGGGTCTCTCGGCTGATAGACCCATTCATTCCAAGTTAACACAGAATGTCAGGATGTGGTTTTCCTTGCGTGTTGTTTTTTTTTTCTTTCCCTCTGCAGGAGATTCGTCTGTCAAGACTACTGGGTATGGGGTGGTTCTTAGGCAGTAAAGGGAGGGATTGTATATTTGTACATGTTTAGAGGGTTTTAAAGAAAAAAAAGAAGTTTATTATTTTATGTTCCCCTTCCCTTTGAGCAGGTCTTGGTATGATTGAGGTTCAAATTTTTAGGGATGCCTCTGGGCTCAGATTTATGTCTCCACCTTTGGGAGACATGGGTTCGCACCAGACGCTGGGGACCAGCGTCAAATCACAGGGGGGAGTATGTAGCGGGGTCTTTAAATTTAGGTGGGGTACACCTGGGTGGAAATTCAGGTGTGTAGGTATGGGAGTAATGACTATTTGTATTCGTGGAGGATTGGGCGGTGTAATAATCTCCTTGGCCGGTGGGTGGTGAGTGCCCGCAGGCTCAAGGTAGATTCACTGCGATAGTGCTGTCCTTTTTGTCCCTTCTCGGAGATGGTATGGCGAGGGCGGGGAACCTGCCTTGGCGTCATGGGAGGGGATAAAAGGGGGAGACGCCCTGGTCACGAGGTCTTGCTCTTCTGGAGGTTGATCATCACGCGCCCAGGCACCTTAGGCCTGGGTGCGGGCGGTTCCGGATTCCGGCTCACGTGCCCTAGGCCTGACCGGAATGGAGTTGGAGTCCATCCCAGGCACCTTCAGCCTGGGGTGAGGTACTAAACCAGGAGGCCTGGGGCCCAGTGATTTCGACTTGGTCCCGCGAGGGTGGAGAAGTCTGAGGGTCCCTGAAGTGGATGGGGCCCATGTCTGAGGTGAGGAGGCCGGGGAGGTTACCCATTCGGAGAGTCTGGAGCAGCATCAACCCAGTGATGGATGGGCCTCTGGTAACTTCCTTGGAGGGACGTCTTCCCCTGATAGGGGCCGCAACGCATCGAAGGTACTCCTATCTATGTTCTCTTGAGTCGCTGGTAGAGACTCTCAAGCGCTAAGTCCTGTCAAGATATGGCTATAGTAACCGCTGGCGAAGATCGCAGTGGTTTAGTTGAGAATTAGGATAGTGCCTCGACCTGCTCATCCCCTGTATCAATATGTTAACAAGTCGCAACCAGTTGGCTACTGAAGCACTGTTTATTGTGGAAAATCCAATAAAAGAAGAGTTGGACTGTGATCGGTGTGTGGAACTCTGGTTAATGGGAGCAAAGGGAAGTGTTGGCACAACAGGACTTAATCCTTTACAGAAGCACATAGGCCCGAGGAAATATCTGGTACTGGCCTTCACCTCACCCACAGTTATGGGGAGGACATGGGCCGTAGCGCATCTCACCCTGTCGTGTGTGATACCCCTAGACGAAAGAGATGGGGTGAGGTCGCTACACTTGCAAGAAACCACACAGGGTCCCCTGATCGCTGGGGTCCTTTCCATCAGTTCTGGGGTCCTTTCCATCGGTCCCGGGGCCCTTCCCTCTCAGCCCGAGGCCCTTTCCCCCCCAATTGGATGAGGACCAGAGGTATAGAAAGAAACCATAAAGAGCCCCTTGATTATCGGGTCCTTTCCATCTGTGCTGGGGCCCTTTCCATTAGTGCCAGGGCCCTTTCTATGGGTCCCGGGGCCCTTGCCCCTGAACCCCAGGGCCCTACCCCTGATTGGATGAAGACCAGAAGCGTAACTAGAACCTTGAAAGAAACCATGACGGGGCCCCTGATCGCCAGGTCCCTATCCATCGGTCCCGGGGCCCTTCCCTCTCAGCCCGAGGCCCTTTTCCCCCCAATTGGATGAGGACCAGAGGCATAGAAAGAAACCATAAAGAGCCCCCCTGATCATCGGGTCCTTTCCATCTGTGCTGGGGCCATTTCCATTAGTGCCAGGGCCCTTTCTATGGGTCCCAGGGCCCTTCCCTCTTACACACAAATGGTTTTCTCAGCAAAAAGCTCTGCCAGCAGTTTTCTTGATGGTTTCTTGCCGAGAAAACCGGTCGTGTGTACGAGGCTTTACCTCCCTTAGGCACACTTAACCCCTTCAGCGCCCCCCTAGTGTCACTGCCAGTGTAATTTTTACAGTAATCAGTGCATTTTTATAGCACTGTTCACTGTAAAAATGACAATGGTCCCAAAAATGTGTCAAAAGTGTCCGATGTGTCTGCCATAATGTCGCAGTCACGAAAAAAAAATCGCTGATCGCCGCCATTACTAGTAAAAAAAATAAAAAAACATATAAAAATGCCATAAAACTATCCCCTATTTTGTAAATGCTATAACTTTTGCGCAAACCAATCAATAAGCGCCGATTGAGATTTTTTTTTTACCAAAAATATGTAGAGGAATACGTATCGGCCTAAACTGAGAATTTTTTTTATTTTTTTTATATATTTTTGGGGGATATTTATTATAGTGAAAAGTAAAAAATATTGAATTTTTTTCCAAATTGTCACTCTATTTTTGTTTATAGCGCAGAAAATAAAAACCGCAGAGGTGATCAAATACCACCAAAAGAAAGCTCCAAATGTGGGAAAAAAAAGGAAGTAAATTTTGTTTGGGAGCCACGTCACACGACCGCGCAATTGCCAGTTAAAGCGACGCAGTGTCAAATCGCAAAAAGGGGCCCGGTCTTTAACCAGCCAAAATGGTCCGGGGCTTACCGTATATACTCGAGTATAAGCCAAGTTTTTCAGCACATTTTTTTGTGGTGAAAATGCCCCCCTCGGCTTATATTCGAGTCACCTTTTTGTGCCTGATCTCCCGGATTTTGGGGACCCGGTACCAGCCGGTCGTAGGTTCCCTGCACCCCAAACTTGGCACATATATAGCCCCACTCTTCCTCTACAAGCGTGCAAAGTTTGTTTTCCGGGGGACCTACGGCCGGGGAGCACCGATTTTTCAAATCCGGGCACCCCTTCCATGGACTCCCATGTTAAACGGTCATTTCTCCAGTAAATTTGGGGACCCGGTACCGGCTGGTCCTAGGTCCCCTGGACCCAAAACTTGGCACACATGTAGCCCCATGTCTCCTCTACAAGTATGCAAAGTTTTTTGTCCGGGGGACCTACGGCCGGGGAGCACCGATTTTTCAAACCCGGGCACCCCTTCCATAGACTCCCATGTTAAACGTCAGTCTAGTCATGGGCGCAGTGAGGCATGGGCGCAGTGAGGCATGGACGCAGTGAGGCATGGGCACAGTGAGGCACAGTGAGGCACAGTGAGGCATGCAGATGGACACCCTAGGCTTATACTCGACTCAATACGTTTTCCCAGTTTTTTTGTGGTAAAATTAGGTGCCTCAGCTTATATTCGGGTCGGCTTATACTCAAGTATATATACGGTAAGTGGTTAACCACTACTATTCCTTTTTATATTGGCTTTTGAGATTTACAAATGCAGCCATTTAGAAATCGGATGAAGGGTTTAGCACCGGGAAACACTTTTTGAAAGATGAAAAAGTGCATTTTATTTACAACTATATGGATCAGACCAAAATAAGGGACAAATGAGGAGGAAAGAGGGACTTTGGTCCAAATCAGGGACAGTTGGGAGCTACAGTATGCAATGGGGAGCCTGACCAGAATTTCCCATTTGCCAGATCGTCTTTACATTTCCATGTTTAGTACACCCCACTTTGTCAATGTTGCAATATTATATTGAAATTCCAAGCTTAGAAAATGAATAAGCATTAAACAATGATCTGTATGTAAATGTATTTTTTGATTTACGGTCCTGGCACACTTTGGTTATAGAATGCATTAGGCCCCGGTAATCTCTGCACTCCACGCATTTTTTTTATTTTTTTTTCGAAAAGACGATCTTGAACTCTGAATATATAGAAGATGCTTCTACTCTTTGGAATGGTGGATATTTTTTCTGGCAAACAAATCCCTGTTTAGGAACCCCCCCCCCCCATTATATACGACCGGCTTTATACCTCAGATCTACAAAGCATTCTGGATATTGAATAAATATATTAAAAAAAAAATTGTTTTACTTTCCATTTAATTTTAAGATTTTCTATTACCGATCTGGCGAGGCTTTGTATCTTGGACGCAAATGTGCTTTTCTCATTAATATTTAGGAAGCTTATGAATGCCCTTATCATGTGTTTGTTTCTGCCAACTTGTAATTACATTTTGAGACTCTGCTATAAAAAAGAGAGTTTTAATCTCCCAGAAATTGTCTGTTTTAAGTATGCATAGGAAAATAGCGGTCATGTGGTCTGGTCATGGCTGCCTTTTTTATGGCGATTGTTATAATTGCATATTGTATTTTTTTTTTCTTATGCTGCCCTGAAGGGGACGATGGGCCAAGTTTATAAATGTGTCTCTGGTTTTCACTTTCACTAACTAAAGACTCTCCATAACTTTTGAGTCAGCCCTCTTGGGTGAAATGCGATGGAGAGGACTTCCCATCGGTGGAGACTGTTACGGTGTGTCATGTACCTGGTCGGAGGCTGACGTGACAAGAGGACTTCCCTTGCGGCTGAGTGCCAAGCCTCCTTGGAGGTGGTAACAGCAGGTGCTAAACCCAAAGGAGCACGGTGTCACGTACCTCGTAGGGGCAGTGGCGGTGCGTCCATAGTGGGCGCAGGAGCGCCGCCCCCTCTCTCCCCTGCACCGTCAACGATACATACATTCATGCATTGCATGAATGTATGTATTGTCGCCGGTGCTGCTGCCACCCACTATTCAGATGGCCGGCCCCCTGGCGAGCGCCGGCCATCTGAATAACAGCAGTTGGTTGGCTTTTGTAAGTGTCTATCAGAGCCAGCGGCTCTGATAGGCTTCCCGATTACAGCCTGTGGGCTGTAATCGGCTTCCAAATAGTTAACCAGGGGACGCACGGGCTGTGCGTTCCTTGGTTAACACTGACAAGCGTCTCAGCCAATCGGGTTCACCGGGTCTGGTTACCGGTAACCTGATTGGCTGAAGCGACATCGAGGGCGGGAGAAGACATCAAGGACGGTAGAAGACATGAGGGAGCGTGGAGGAGGACGGCGCTGACCCGAGGAAGGTAAGTGCAGGGCTGGGGGGAAACTGGCGGCATTTGGGGACAAACTGGCTGTATTTGAGGGGGCAAACTGGTGGCGTTTGGGCACAGTGGCTGCGTTTAATGGGCACAGTGGCGGCAATTGATGTTTTGGTTTTTTTTTCAGTTTGTTTGCACCCCCCAAAAATTTTGAGCACCAGCTGCCACTGCGTAGGGGACTGAAATTACGAGGTTGGTCTCTCTTGTATCTCCAGCCCAGGCCTCACTGAAGGTGGGAACAGATGGTTCCAAGGAACAGGAGGAACACAAGTGCCCGGCAGATGTTGATAGCAGAACTTGCAGCTGGATGTGTAGACTCGGAAGGTCAGGCAGGGCATCTGTTTGGCAACAGAGACAATGAAGGGTAGACCAGCCTGGGTTAAAAGGGTACTCTGCAGGAGTAGCAGACTCTGGATGCGTGGCTTTTCGGAGCTCCCAGAAACCTTTAAAGCAGGAACACACTGACAACTGGAGCTGTGATGTGGGCCAGCCAGGGCAGGCACTCAGGTATAACGTGAAGCCAAACCAGAGACAGAAGTATAATCAGAGTAGCAGCCAGGGTCAGCAACGAGCAGGCAATGAGGTACAGAAGCATCAGGCACAGACCGTGGTCAGGAGTGAGCCAAGGTCAGGAGCCGATGAGAAGAAGCATTAACAGAATCTAAGGTCGGGTCAATAACAAGCTGGGTCAGCAACAGATATAATGCATGATACAAGCAGGACACACAGGAATAGCTGAAGACCATTCAGCACTAAAAATGAGCAAGGGTATCTCTTAAAAAGCCTGTCTAGTGCTAATAGGAACTGTGGACACGCCCTTATGTGCGTGTACACTCCTTCGAGCATGTGCGTGTCTATGCTCAATTGTATGAGCAATACTATGCACATGCTCCCATCTATGCTGCCGATGTCTCACAGTAGTTTCCCAACGCACAGATTTTCAGATGAGTCAGCTGTGACACAGGGAGTTCTGGAGATAGGATGGGCTGAAGTCACAGCTGAACCAGGGTGGTGCTCAGGATATGCCAACACGTCCAACAGGCAGTACTGAATAGAAAGGCGTAGCCAGGAACTTGAGCTACAGTTGAGCAGGGTAAGTCAGGGGAGTAAGCAGAGGCATAGTCAGGAAGGAGCCGAGGTCATACACAGGAAGTCGAGAAGAGCAGAGTCCATGGTAACAAGCCAAGGTCATAGCCAGGAGAGAAGCAATAGGCAGGTCCAGAGTCAAGCCGGGTTGGTAAAAAAAGATCCAAGGATACAGAATACACAAGAGCAGGGGATATATGGAGCTTAAGGTCAACCAACAATCTCTGAGCATATCTGCCATCCTTATAATGGCCATTTGGTGTCAGTGACTATCAAGAACGTGCGCAGTGTGAGTGATGTGTGCCAGTGCGCACAGGCATGTGCCAGCGTGCACAAGCACGTCCTGGTGCTATTCCAATGCAACTGTGTGCATCCCTGCGCAGATTAGTGCGGCCATGTTGAGTATTGGCAAATGTGCCAGGTCTTTGGTTACATGCGCACGTCTTTTTTGGTTAGCACCCTGACACGGTGGTTCTTTGTTTCTATAAACCAGGATTTATGTGACATCACAGGTGTGCAGCGTTTTGCTTCTTGCTTCCCATGTGTTGGATCTCAGACTGCAGAGCAGGAGGGATTCTGCTTGAGAGTGGAGGAGGAAACCAATACATATACTTGTTAAAGACCAGGGCCATCTTTAAGGCGGGGCAAAAGGGGAAGCTGCCCAGGGCCCAGTCATTCTTGTGGGGCCCAAAGCAGCTGCCCCTTGAGCTCGCCATAGCAGACCCCGCCCCCCCCCCCACCAACACATAAATGTATGGAGTGTCTTAAAGTGGTTGTAAACCCCTTCTATTTACCCAGTGAAGTGACTGGCCTCAGGTGACACACAGAGATGAAACAAATCATCCTACAGAAGCTGTATCTGTTTATTTGCAGCCCTCTCTTCTCTACAGCCTTCTAAAACATAGAGATTGAACACTATTTCTCTGCTCAAGCAGGCAGGGGGCAGGGATCTGACATCACACACTGCACAGCACAGAAGACAGCTGAGTGTAATCTGAGACCTGAGGGGAGGGGATGGACACCCTCCCTCTACACAGTCTCTTAGGGAAACATGCACAGTAGAGGTTGTTGGGGGGCGCGTCTCCTGAGATTCCGTGGTGTCTTGGAGCTTTGAATTGAGGCAAGTACACAGAGCGCTGAGCGCATAGTTTATCGAGCCTATTAAAGCCTAACTCTCTTAAATTATAAAACTAGCCTTGCAGTGGGCTAATGGGGGGCTGAAAATAATCCAGTAACTCCAGGCATCTCTACCCTTTTTTGATCCATGACCTGCACTACCTGTTGGCACTGTCCATCCTCCTAAAGTATTGCGTCTTTTCCCATTGTGGATATACATCAGTAGGTGTGCTAGAGACCCCTTTTTGTACGGTTTTGTATATCAACCTGCCTGTGTGTGCATCTTTCCCTGTTTGCTGGTTTCAGATAGATAAGAGGGGCTGTCACCATCTCTGTTTTTTTTCTGTATTTGGTGCAGACACACTAAAGGCCATCAAGCTGCCTTGGGGCCTGTATGAGCTTCTGGTGTGTTGCTGTACCTTTTTAAAGTAGGAGAGGGCTGCTTCCAGGAGTCCAGGTAAGCCTGCTCTCTGTTTTGTTAATTGCTATACACAGTATACATTCATCCCCCACTTTATTTGTTTCACCTTGCTAGTGCCGGGTTGGACCCCCTTTTGCTTTCAGAACTGCCATAATTCTTCGTGGTATAGATTCAACAAGGTGTTGGAAAGGGATTTTGGTCCATAGTGACATGATAGCCTCACGCAGTTGCTGCGAACGTCGGCTGCACATCAATGATCCGAATCTCTCGTTCCACCACATAGTTACATAGTCAGGTTGAAAAAAGATACAAGTCCATCTAGTTCAACCATAAAAACAAAAATAAAAAATATCCACGTCCCACAGGTGCTCTATTGGATTGAGATGTGGTGAGTGTGGAGGCCATTGGAGTGCAGTGACTGTTAAGTACAGAGCATACCTGATCGTAGAGCCTGACTTGTAGGAGGAGACCTCTCTTACAGCCCTGGCTCAGGAGTCATTGGAGTGAGGTAGGAGTGCCTGAAGTAGATGTAGTGGTTGGCACAGTGGCAAGGTGATGACCCTCCAGGGATGGCTGGAACTGTAGGCAGCAGAGGAGATGGTTGCAGCTCAGCAACCCGGGAGCTGGCAGGTACAGGAACAGCAGGAAGCTGAAGCAGGGTGAGAAAAGCCGGGTTAGGTGCAACACAGAGCAGCAGACAGTAGCAGGGTCAGACAAGCCGGGTCAGAGCAGGTAATCAGACGGTAAGATTCAGCAGGCTTAAGCGTGGTCAGAGGTACAGGCAAAGGTCTAATAGCTGGTAGGCAAATAGAAGACTGAGCAGGGTCAAGACAAGCCAAGGTCAGGATTGGAGATATCGGATGGTCAAGCAGAGTCGGGTCGGTACAGGTAACAGATAACAGGAATGCAGATTACTGGTACAGAGCTGCAGATCAGACAGCAATGCATCACTTCAGTTGCTGACCTTTTAAAGGCATAATGGCGCCAAGTAGCGCTAATGAGCGTGCGCACGCGTGCGCACTAGATGCACGTCGGCGCACAGGCACGGATGGATGCTGTTGCCTGGCCTGTGCAGGAACGCGCGCGCAAGAGCCCTCCAGCAGGTCCCTGACAGTGACCTCATTGTCCAGTGGTGAGATGATTTGAGCTTTGTGACATTATCCTGCTGGAAGGAGCCATCAGAAGATACACTGTAATCAAAAAGGGATGGACATGGTCAGCAACAATACTCAGGTAGGTCGTGGCTTTTAAACAATTGAAACTAAGGGGCCTGTTCTGTCTCAACTACAAAGCGATAAAGTTCATCTCCAGGTTTAAGTAGGCCTTACTCAAGCTGGTTTGCTATTATCCCTTGCATCGATACAGGCAGCTTAACTCAATGAATAAACTCACAGTTAGGACGACAGACGATGAATCCTTTCGAATGTTCCGTTTAATGATGGATATTCATAGGTAGAAAAACGTTGCAGTTGTAAGCCACATGTAAGATGTTTAGCATGGAAGATATACAGGAGTAATGACCAGAATCAGGAAGTGGAGGAGATATATAAAGAACTACGGTGAGAGAGAGAGAGTTCAGCTAGAAAGAAGGGGAGAGATCTTAAAGACACAGAGCAAGAATAATCACATAGTGTAACACAACACTCCCCGTCTGAAATCTTTAGATTTCATAACCTTAAACTAATATATATATTTTCAAAAAGTCCAATACTGACGAATGTCCTAGAACCTGTAATGAAAAACATGCAACAAGCAAATAATAAACGTAAGTTCAACAGGATGAAGAACATAAAGTCACAGTATGATGTCTTCAAATAATTCCAAAGTTCTGAGTAGAACCTGTAGATGGCAGCAATGTACTCCCCGCCGTGCCAACAGCATGGCTAGTCCTTGCACAAGTCACTCACCTGGCAAAAAGAGTACTAACTCTGTAATTGGTCGACTAAAGGTTTGTGTCGATCCTCCCTTGGTTACCTTGACTTCTACCTTCCGGACTTTGTTATCGTCGCTGGGCATTACTTTAGTAATAAGACCCATAGGCCACTCATTCCGACAAACTTCCTTGTCTTTTAGAAGGATGAGGTCTCCAACCTTAAGATTCGGCTTAGATGCTTGCCATTTGTTACGACCTTGAAGGTGGTGAAGATACTTTTTCTTCCAGCGATGCCAGAACACATTGGCTAGAAGCTGCACCTGCTTCCATTGATGCTCGTAATGGTGTGACCGCAGCTTCTGTTTTGTACTTACAGAAGTGTGGAGTGAGGTGTTCACAGTTCTTATTTCCTTATCTTCAGGGTTTACTAGCCCATAGGTGGTGTCAATAGGGAGTAAGTAAGAGTCCTCACACAGAAACCTTGGAGGTGACAGCCATAAGCTGTCCTGAAGAGCGGCAGGTGACACGGCTCTGGTCCCACAGTCAGCTGGGTTGAGTTCAGTGGGAACGTGATGCCATTGACTTGGTAGAGAGAATCTCTTGATACGTTCAACCCTGTTGCTGACGTACACATAAAATTGTTTTGTTTGGTTGTTTATGTAACCAAGTACTACCTTACTGTCTGTATAGAAGGTGAAAGAATCAATTGTAGTGTCCATTTCACTTCGTATGACCTCTGCAATTTCTACTGCTAGCACGGCTGCACAAAGTTCAAGTCTTGGTATGGTATGTACAGGCTTGGGAGTGAGTTTTGCCTTGCCTAGGACAAAACTACAGTGTGATTCTCCATTCAGTTCAGAGGTCTTCAAATAGGCTACTGCAGCAATAGCTTCAACTGATGCATCAGAGAAAATATGAATCTCTCTCCGGTTAGCAGTTGAAGTGGATCCTGGAACATAGCAACGGGGAATCTGAAGTTTTTCTAGTGACTTCAAAGAATATCTCCACCTTTCCCACTTGTGTTGATTCTCACTAGGCAAGGGAGTATCCCAGTCTATGTTCTCAGTAGACAACTGTCTTAGTAAAATCTTACCTTGAATGGTAACTGGAGCAAGGAAACCCAGTGGGTCATAGATGCTATTCACCACGGACAGGACTACTATCTTAGTGAAGGGTTTGTCACAAGTTGACACTTGGAAGGTGAATTTGTCTTGTTTGATGTTCCACAACAAACCCAGACTTCGCTGTACAGGAGGCACATCTGTACCTAAGTCAAGGTTTTTTAGACTAGTGGCATAGTCCTCAGAGTGAAAGGCATTCATAAGTTCTTGGCTGTTGGATATAATCTTGTGCAGTCTAAGGTTTGCTACAGACAGCATCTCCTTTGTTCTGGTGAGAAGATCAATTGCTTCTTTAGCAGTTGGAAAGGACTTAAGTGCGTCGTCAACGTAGAAGTTTCTTTCAACAAATTGACGGGCATCAGATCCATGTTCAACTTCTCCAGTCTGAGCTGTTCTCCTTAGCCCATGAGTTGCCACTGCTGGGGAAGGACTGTTACCGAAGACATGTACCTTCATGCGATAATCTATAACTTCCTTGTTGAGGTCATTGCCCTTGTGCCATAGAAACTTGAGGTAGTTTCTGTTGTCTTCTCTGACGATGAAGCAGTGAAACATCTGTTGAATGTCGGCCATTACTGCTACAGGCTCTTGTCTGAAACGAATCAAGACTCCTATTAGACTGTTGTTCAAGTTGGGTCCCGTAAGGAGCATGTTGTTAAGAGAAACACCTTCGTGCTGAGCACTGGAATCAAAGACCACTCTGATTTGGTCTGGTTTGCATGGGTGATACACGCCAAAGGATGGAAGGTACCAGCATTCTTCTCCCTCCTTTAGTGGGGGAGCAGGCTCTGCATGATCTCTGTCAAATACATTTTGCATAAAGTCCACAAAGTGCTTTTGCATCTCTGGTTTCCTGCTTAAGTTTCGCTTTAAGGAGGAGAATCTACTGATGGCCTGCTGTAAGTTGTTGGGCAATCTCTCTCTTGGGAGATGAAAGGGTAGGGGTGCTACCCAGTTATTGGAGTCATCTTGAAAGAACTCATTGTCCATTACCTTGATGAATTCTTTGTCTTCCATTGAAGGAGCCAGTATGTCATCTTCACTGGTTGCATTAAACACTGTAGAGCCGAAGTCGCCATCATGGCAGGAGAAAGGGCTTGTGTCACCTGAGATACCATGTTCCCATTCATGGCTGGCTATCTTCTCTTTCACCCAGTAGTGATGTGGGCATGGCTCAAAGTAAGTGTTTCGGCCATTTGGCAGAACATTTGTCTTGAATGACGAAATGTTGGTAGGTCTTTTCATTTTGCCTATGCAGACATTGCCTATGATGACCCACCCTAGATCCGTGCGCTGGGCAAATGGGGCATCTGGGGGTCCACTGACTTGTCTGTGTACCTTGTGAACTCTTAAAATGTCTCTTCCTAACAGAAGAAGGATCTGAGCATCTTTGTCAAGCGGCGGTATCTCATTTGCTATTACCTTGAGGTGAGGGTGATGGAAAGCAGCAGCTGGAGTAGGGATTTCTTCCCTGTTAGCAGGTATCTGATTGCACTCAACGAGTGTAGGTAAGGGTAATTGTAAGTTACCTTTGAGAGAAGATACCATGAGTCCATGAGCCCTTCTTCCAGAAACCTCTATAGTTCCACTACAGGTACCCAAGGTGTAAGGATGAGCTTCGCCTTTTATTTCAAATAGATTGAACAATTCCGATTTTGCAAGTGATCGATTGCTCTGATCGTCTAAGGTAGCATATGCCTTTAGAGACTTTTCTGGTTGATCCTTGTGGTATATGTTCACCAAGCATATCTTAGCACAGGACTTACCACAGCGGTCTTCTCCACAAACTTCAGTGCAGGATGAAGAAATGATGGTAGAATTAGGCACTTGGTCTGTATTCTCCCCGCCATGCGTTAACCTGGGAGGAGTGTTGGCAGGTTGTGCAGAGCTGGGCTCAAGAGGATGGAGGGCTTGCACATGTTCTTCAGAGCCACACTCTATGCACTTGATGGACACATTACAGTCCCTTGCAAAATGTTCTGTAGAAGCACAGCACCTGAAACATACCCTAAATGTCTTTAAAAGCTCCTTGCGCTCTTCCAGAGGCTTTTTCCTAAAGCCGATACATTTATTGAGGGGGTGTGGCTTCTTGTGTATGGGACATTCTCTGTTAGGGTTTTCAATCTTCCTACTCTGTTTGTTCGTGGCCAGAACTGTGGTAGGAGTGGGAAGGATGTCAGTCTTTTTCACGGACACTGGGCCTCTATGGTTTCTGTAGTTGCCCTGAAGACTGGTACTCTTAGGAAAGGGTGAGAAGAGGCTGTACTCACCGTAGGAAAAACTTGGATCGTTCTTGGTCTCTGCAATTTTCCTGATGAATTCACAGAAGAAAGAGAATGGAGGGAAGGAAACCTTGTTCTCTCTTTTGTATGATGACCCTAGTGCAGTCCATTTCTCTTGCAAACCATACGGGAGCTTGGAGACAATTGGGTTTACCCCTCTTGGAGTGTCAAGGTAACTGAGTCCAGGTAGTTTTGGGTCTGTCTTGGCTAGCTGAAGCTCAAGGAGAAGGTCACTCAGTCTCTGGAACTCCTTGTTGTCCTTACCGGATATCTTTGGGAAAGTTTCCAGACGCATGAACAAAGCATTTTCTATAGCTTCTGGACTGCCATAACTTTGCTCTAGTCGCTCCCATGCAGCTGTGAGGCCTGCAGTAGGATTGTCCATGAAAACCGATCTTAATGGCTTAACACGTGCAGCAGATAGAGGACCACGCCATTTGATCAGCAGATTCAATTCTTGATCAGCTGTAATGCCAATATTGCTGATTGTAGTTCTGAAGGCACATTTCCAACTTCTGTAGTTCTCAGGTTGGTCATCAAAACTTGTAAGACCAGTCTTTGTGAGCTCTCTGCGAAGCATGTACCTCACAAACTCTTCTGTCTCAGTTGTCTCCGCCTTTATGTGAGATGCTGTTGGCTGTATGGTGCTGATTGCGTTATCTTTGACATTGTTGTTAAAGGACACAGGGAAATATGGTGCAGCAGATGCATCCAGGTGAGTTGCTTGCTTGAAGTCAGTTGTTCCAATGGTACGTTGATTCAAGGCTGTACCGATGACTGGAGATTGATGACTTGCCTGAAGCTTGCGCTGATGCTCTGTGACGTATGAAGGGAGGCAAGGTAGACAGGTAGGAAATGCAGTGGAGTGATTTTGAGTGCAGGAAGTTGCTGGAACCTCTTTAACTTGAAGCTGTGAAGGAGTCTCTATGTAGTCGGGAGCATTGGAGACAATGGAGTGTGCACTGCAGTGGCTTAGGACATAGTCTTTAGTGCGTTTGAGGGGGTCTTCCATATCTGCTATGTTTAGGTTAATGCTGTCTTTCTCACTTGCACCTTCGTCTGCACTGATAGCTTGCTGTAGGACCCTTAGCTTTGCCATAGCTGCGTCATGTTTACACTGTTCATTTAAGGTTTCCATTGTTGCTCTTTGTCGTGCTGACTGCGCTTCCAACTCTGCCCTTTTTTCTGCATATGCCACCTGCACTTTGCTGGATTCCACTTCAGCGCGGGCATTAATAAGTCGCTCACTGAGTGTTGAGTATCTTGAACTATGGGATCTTGACGAGTTTTTAGAACGTCTGGTGGAAACAGATCTGTGAGATGCAGTGTCCTGTAACAGCTTTATTTTTGCTTCTGCCTTTAATCTGGTTTGCTGGATAAAACTGTCTCTTTCAATATTGAGAGCATTGACGCGCTTTAATTGCATCATCGCACTTTCTGACTTCATGTTTTGTAAGACATTAGTGAATTTGATGCTGGTAAGCTGATAAAGCTCATATGAGGCAGAAAGTTGTTTAATGGCGCCCTCTAGTGTCAGTAGTTCACGTTCAACAGACACTGTATTGGCTTCAGCAAGGATTTTCTCCCAGACTAATTCCAAGCTATTTGACAATTCAGTCCTTGAAGCTTCATAATTCTCCATTACTTTCCAAGTGGGTTTAACTGAGCGTTTGGGTAACTCAGTTTCTTCAGGAACTTGTGGGGAGGTAGATGTGAGTTCACATGCAGAAGCTTGGTCACTCATGATAGCAGACTGACTGTGAAAGCAGGCAGGATCTGTGTGCTGAAATATGACACTGTGCAGATTGTCTCAGGCTATAAGGCTGCCATGTGCTGCTCTGTCCTTTCTGTCTTGCTATGAGGGCAGTAAATCTTGTCTGTTTCAGTACTGACATGCAGAAATCTTGTAATTAGGCTGTGAAACTCCGTTTTTCTACTGTTCTGTCTCAACTACAAAGCGATAAAGTTCATCTCCAGGTTTAAGTAGGCCTTACTCAAGCTGGTTTGCTATTATCCCTTGCATCGATACAGGCAGCTTAACTCAATGAATAAACTCACAGTTAGGACGACAGACGATGAATCCTTTCGAATGTTCCGTTTAATGATGGATATTCATGGATAGGTAGAAAAACGTTGCAGTTGTAAGCCACATGTAAGATGTTTAGCATGGAAGAAATACAGGAGTAATGACCAGAATCAGGAAGTGGAGGAGATATATAAAGAACTACGGTGAGAGAGAGAGTTCAGCTAGAAAGAAGGGGAGAGATCTTAAAGACACAGAGCAAGAATAATCACATAGTGTAACACAACAGGGCCCAAAGTGTGGTTGGATGTGTTGTACGTTCAGATATAGTTTTCTGCATACCTTGGATGTAACGAGGTGTTATTTGAGTTACTGTTGCCTTTCTATCATCTGGAGCCAGTCTGCCCCATTCTACTCTGACATCAACAAGGCATTTTCCTCCACACAACTGCCGCTCACTGGATATTTTCTCTTTTTCCCACTATTCTCTGTAAACCCGAGAGATGATTGTGCATGAAAATCCCAGAAATACTCAGACCAGCCCATCTGCCACCAACAACCATGCCACGTTCATAGTCCCTTAAATCCCCGTTCTTCCCTCGGTTTGAACTTCAACAAGTCATCTTTACCATGTCTAGATGCCTAAATGCATTGAGTTGCTGCTGTGTGATTGGTTAATTAGCAATTTGTGTTAACAAGCATTTGAACAGGTGGACCTAATAAAGTGGCCGGTGAGTGTATGTTCCTATAGCTGGGAAACTCAAATAGTTCAGAGTTGGGGGCTTGTTCACACCAGGTGCAGGGGAAGGGGCTTTCCATGGCAGAATTTATGCGCTTCAGGAATTCATCCCTGGTGCATAGGGCCCTAAGCGTGAGCTCCACTTGGTACGGGGTCCGGCAGCAGTGTGTTTTCAGCTTGCCATAGATCCCCCCCCCCCCCTCTCAGGCTTACTAAAACACCTTTATTGCATGCACTGGGACCTAAAAGTTATTTATACTTCCCGGCAGGGCCACCATCGGGGGGGTACAGGCAGTACACCTGTAAGGGGCCCGGATGGCAACCCCCCCTTTTTTTTTTTTACTTTTTTTTTTATTGTTTTATACATTTTTTTGTTTGTAAGGGGCCCAGAGGTCCCCAGGGCCCCGGGTGGCAACCCCCCTTTTTTTTAGAATTTTTTTTTTATTGTAATTTTATTTTTATTTTTTTGTAAGGGTCCCAGAGGTCCCCAGGGCCCGGATGGCAACCCCCCTTTTTTTTAATAATTTTATTTTTTTATTGTAATTTTATTTTTATTTTTTGTAAGGGTCCCAGAGGTCCCCAGGGCCCCGGATGGCAACCCCCCCTTTTTTTTTGTTCTTGCAGGGTTTTTTTTGTTTGTCAGCACCCAAAAAGCCCCCCCAACCTCAACAATTTGCGGCGGCAGCACCCCCCCGCTTCTCAAATCGTGGCACCCCCCCACTTTCAATTCGCGGAGGCCCCACCCTGCTTCTCAATTTGCGGTGGCAGCACCCCCTCCCCGGTTCTCCTCTGCTCCAGGGGGCCCATGCCCAAAGCTGTGTAAGGGGCCCCAAAATTCCTGATGGCGGCCCTGCTTCCCAGATGACGTCTCCCACGTTTTAGAAAAGCTAAACGCAGAAGGGCCAGTGTGAATGAGGCCTCTAGATGCCCTGTATTAAATGTTGATGCCATTGAATAACTTCCTTCATTAAATGAAACAGATTTGTCATTTATCCCAGTAAGTGACTCGGCTGTTGCCTGCCTGGCACAATTCTCCGAACTTACGGAATTCAGACTGAGAAGATTCTGCTTTCCGATACACCTGACAGTTTTTAAAGAAGAGAGCTGAGAACATCACCATTTAATTAGTCGTGTGGAATCGATGTCCCTGTTAGAGCGTTGTTAGAGCGTCCACCAAACCCTGGAACGGCACTTCCCGTCCCCTGATACACTTATTGAGCGTCGCCCATCGACAGCTGCTCTTCAGAAAGCGTTGGATAGTTTAGGAGGACATTTGTTCGATCAATTTTATCTCAGCAGTTGTAGACTTTCCAGGCCCTGGTAAAAAAAATACTGCTACTTTTTATTCTACTTTTGTTTCTTGTTTTTCCGAGTGAATTTACAGTATTCATTCTGTGTATAATCCCCGTATACCGTAATGTGCGCCTTTCTATGTACTTCACTGTAGCACCCTCCAAGCGTAGGTTGCTAGGCAAATTTAGCTTTGGCTCCTTCTGTAATCAAGGAAGCAGTATTTGTTCTGGCCTGTTTAGAGTCTCACAGGCTGGGGGTTTGATTGATTCCCCTTGCCTCTCAAAGAAGCTTCCAGAGATTAGGGTGGGAGATTCAGATCCACTAGCCTGAATATCGGGTTCCAGCCAATCCTTGGAGAGTAGCGTCCAGTAGGGGGTAGACCTGTGCGCCGCCGCCATCAATAAATTAGTTTCGTTCCGTTCCGTTTCGTATTAGACAAAATACAAATTTTCGTTAGATTCGTTAACTTTTCGCAACGATTACGAACATTCGTTATGATGAATTTAAAACGCAGAAAATACCTTTCTCAATATGGCAGTCGTCGACTAATTTTGCTCATTATGAGGGGCTCCCACCATCCCTGTGCTGTGCTGACTTCCTCCTGGGGCTGTACTAGGGTGACCACGTGTCCCGGATTGACCGGGACAGTCCCGCATTTTGCAGGTCTGTCCTGGGCATATTAATTCCAGGACAATACAGTGTCCCGGAATGAAACTGACACATCCACCCTCCCAGGCCAATCTGATGCCCCCAAAAGAGGCCGCCACATCACCGCTTTACTCACTGACAGTACTTGCCCTGGCCGGGAATGCCTAGAGGAGCACAATCCCCGCCCCCTGCTTCTGATTGGAGAAATCATAAATCCCGCCTCTTGTGTCCAATCACTGTGCTGTGATTCGTTACAGCACAAGCTGATTTTTGGGAAGGGAGGGTGTCCCTGAATGGTAGTTTGGAAATGTGGTCACCCTAGGCTGTACCCCTGCTGTGCTCATTATGAGGGGCTCCCACCATCCCTGTGCTGTGCTCATTATGAGGGGCTCCCACCATCCCTGTGCTGTGCTGATTATGAGGGGCTCCCATCATCCCTGTGTTGTGCTCATTATGAGGGGCTCCCATCATCCCTGTGATGTGCTCATTATGAGGGGCTCCCACCATCCCTGTGCTGTGCTCATTATGAGGGGCTCCCACCATCCCTGTGCTGTGCTCATTATGAGGGGCCCCCACCATCCCTGTGCTGTGCTCATTATGAGGGGCCCCCACCATCCCTGTGCTGTGCTCATTATGAGGGGCTCCCACCATCCCTGTGCTGTGCTCATTATGAGGGGCTCCCACCATCCCTGTGCTGTTCTCATTATGAGGGGCTCCCACCATCCCTGTGCTGTGCTCATTATGAGGGGCCCCCACCATCCCTGTGCTGTGCTCATTATGAGGGGCCCCCACCATCCCTGTGCTGTGCTCATTATGAGGGGCTCCCACCATCCCTGTGCTGTGCTCATTATGAGGGGCTTCCACCATCCCTGTGCTGTTCTCATTATGAGGGGCTCCCACCATCCCTGTGCTGTGCTCATTATGAGGGGCTCCCACCATCCCTGTGCTGTGCTCATTATGAGGGGCTCCCACCATCCCTGTGCTGTGCTCATTATGAGGGGCCCCCACCATCCCTGTGCTGTGCTCATTATGAGGGGCCCCCACCATCCCTGTGCTGTGCTCATTATGAGGGGCTCCCACCATCCCTGTGCTGTGCTCATTATGAGGGGCTTCCACCATCCCTGTGCTGTTCTCATCATGAGGGGCTCCCACCATCCCTGTGCTGTGCTCATTATGAGGGGCTCCCACCATCCCTGTGCTGTGCTCATTATGAGGGGCTCCCACCATCCCTGTGCTGTGCTGACTTCCTCCTGGGGCTGTACCCCTGCTGTGCTCATTATGAGGGGCGCCCATCATCCTTGTGCTGTGCTCATTATGAGGGGCTCCCATCATCCCTGTGCTGTGCTGACTTCCTGGGTTTGTAGTAGCCCGTTAATTTGTATTTCGTAATTTGTGTCTGAAATTCAATTTGGATTCGTACGAAGGTTCGTTAACTTTTTGTAACAGTTACGAACATTCATTATTGGGGGCTCCCACCATCCCTGTGCTGTGCTCATAGGTGTGCGCAAGGGGTGTGCCAGGTGTGCCTGGGCACACCCTAATCCTGAGGTTGTCAATCGTGATCTACCTGCCGATCGTGGGCAGGTGACAGGTAAACCGCAAACTTTCCTTGCTGACCCCCATAATCTGGACAGGCTTTGCGGCTTCACTGCCCGTTTCCTACTGCGCATGCGCGAGTCTCGCGGCACTTTGTGAATGGGCCGGCTGCTCTCTGGCATACACACAGTTCCCAGAAGGCAGCGCGCCCCATTCACCAGAAGACAACGCAAGGAGGATGCGGAAGAAGACCAGCCGCGGACTTGGAAGAGGCAGATTAGGAACATCCGCATAGCAACCGCCATTTCTGGTAAGTAATTTAATTTTTTTTCAATTTTTTTGCAGGATTTTGGTGTATTTTTTTATTTTTAGGGTGGAACTTTACTTTAAATAGGAAGTTCATGGGAGGGTTCAAGAGAAACAAAAGAGCAGGCAAGGTTGTCTAAGGAATCAGGCAGGGAGTTGTTCTGGATCTCAGGTGGCTCAGCAAGAGGAGATACTGCCAGACACAGCAGAGGTTGCAGGTTCAGACCCGGGTCCTGACAACTGCACTCGCTGCGAGAATAACATGAGAGATATAGTAATTGTATACATTTATATATACTGTACATTATGCATTAGTTCTCTGCTCCAGTGTCTTACATCAATCTCCCCCTTTGTCAGACTTTGGGCTGAGCTTTGGCATGATAAGCTTGCAGCATCTACCAATAATCACAGTAATACAGCGTCCAGGGCATCGTCATCGCACACGCTGTTTTGCGGCTCTAGGACTTGTTTGTGTAGGGCCTTATCAGCGGCGGGGATCCAGCCGAGCAACCGCAGGCAATCCTAATTAAAAAAAATAATAATTTCCTTACCCCAGTAGGAATTTCTTTTTCCATTTTTTAAGATACAAATAAGAAGGAAAAAAAAAAAGAGAACCATTGCCGCATCAAACAAGCGCATTTTAATGGCAGTCTGCAGCGATAAGGTGGCGGTTCACCGTTTAGGCGGTCTGTTTAGCTGCAGATATTTAGTTTTTCACTCACACGCACAACAAACTGAGGAAATTAGAAGAACTTTGCCACCTGCTTATCACCTCTCCCTGCCACCTCGTACGCCTTCCACAAGGTTCAATTCGGGAGAAATTATATCGTAAACGCGGGATGTGGGAAATAGGTACGAGTAATTTGAATTTCTATGTTGTTGTTTTTTTGGGGTTTTTTTTCCCCCCGACGCGTAAACAAACACACTTCTACAAATCCTGCAAATAAATTGATAAATATAAAGTCGACTTTCTCTCCCACTTTCGCTATTGAGTATGGGAATGGCGGCATTGAAGAGCTCAGACTTGGCAATGAATGGCGGTGTGGAGTGGTCAGTCCTTCTTCTGTACTACCCAGCCTGTTGTTTCCTATCTCTGTAGGCTTCACACTGTTGCAGTACCTGCCCGCAAGAATATGTTTCCAGCACAATGCCATCGCGCTGGTTCTCGGCGACAGGGTACTGTATACCTCGTGCTCGCTGTCCCTTCCATAGAGAGGGGACATTGTCGCTTCTTTCTCGCGCTCGCTCGCTGCAATAGGAAAATTCGTTTTTTCTTCCTATTGCAGCGAGGGC
This sequence comes from Rana muscosa, assembly GCA_029206835.1. Taxonomy (NCBI): domain Eukaryota; kingdom Metazoa; phylum Chordata; class Amphibia; order Anura; family Ranidae; genus Rana; species Rana muscosa. The sequence goes on along the minus strand of CM055124.1, from coordinate 89,939,240 downwards.
CCTCAAATGCAGCCAGTTCCCCCCCCCAAGTGCAGCCAGTCCCCCCCCAAGTGCAGCCAGTTCCCCCCCCCCAAGTGCAGCCAGTTCCCCCCCCCCCAAGTGCAGCCAGTTCCCCCCCCCCAAGTGCAGCCAGTTCCCCCCCCCAAGTGCAGCCAGTTCCCCCCCCCAAGTGCAGCCAGTTCCCCCCCCAAGTGCAGCCAGTTCCCCCCCCAAGTGCAGCCAGTTCCCCCCCCCAAGTGCAGCCAGTTCCCCCCCCCAAGTGCAGCCAGTTCCCCCCCCCCAAGTGCAGCCCATCCCCCCCCCCCAAGTGCAGCCCGTTCCCCCCCAAGTGCAGCCAGTTTCCCCCCCAAGTGCAGCCAGTTTCCCCCCCAAATGCAGCCAGTTTCCCCCCCAAATGCAGCCAGTTTCCCCCCCAAATGCAGCCAGTTCCCCCCCGAATGCAGCCAGTTTCCCCCCCAAATGCAGCCAGTTTCCCCCCCCAAATGCAGCCAGTTTCCCCCCCAAATGCAGCCAGTCCCCCCCCCCAAATGCAGCCAGTCCCCCCCCCCAAATGCAGCCAGTTCCCCCCCGCCAAATGCAGCCAGTTCCCCCCCGCCAAATGCAGCCAGTTTCCCCCCCGCCAAATGCAGCCAGTTTCCCCCCCCGCCAAATGCAGCCAGTTTCCCCCCCCGCCAAATGCAGCCAGTTTCCCCCCCCGCCAAATGCAGCCAGTTTCCCCCCCCGCCAAATGCAGCCAGTTCCCCCCCCCCGCCAAATGCAGCCAGTTCCCCCCCCCCCGCCAAAGGCAGCCAGTTCCCCCCCCCCCCGCCAAATGCAGCCAGTCCCCCCCGCCAATTGCAGCCAGTTCCCCCCCCCCGCCAAATGCAGCCAGTTTCCCCCCCCCCCGCCAAATGCAGCCAGTTTCCCCCCCCCCCCCGCCAAATGCAGCCAGTTCCCCCCCCCCCCGCCAAATGCAGCCAGTTCCCCCCCCGCCAAATGCAGCCAGTTCCCCCCCCGCCAAATGCAGCCAGTTCCCCCCGCCAAATGCAGCCAGTTCCCCCCCGCCAAATGCAGCCAGTTTCCCCCCCGCCAAATGCAGCCAGTTCCCCCCCCCAAATGCAGCCAGTCCCCCCCCCCAAATGAAGCCATGCAACCAGGCCCCTTAGGTCTGGTATGGATTTTAAGGGGAACCCCCTACGTCAAAAAAACGGCGCGGGGGTCCCCCCAAAATCCATACCAGACCCTTATACGAGCACGCAGCCTGGCCGGTCAGGAAATGGGGTAGGGACGAGCGAGCGCCCCCCCTCCTGAACCGTACCAGGCCGCATGCCCTCAACATGGGGGGTGGGTGCTTTGGGGCAGGGGGGCACCCTGCGGCCCCCCCCACCCCAAAGCACCTTGTCCTCATGTTGATGAGGACAAGGGCCTCTTCCCGACAACCCTGGCTGTTGGTTGTCGGGGTCTGCGGGTCTGCCGTTTTTTTCGGCGTAGGGGGTTCCCCTTAACCACTTCTTCAACAGGCCTATTCTGCCACTTCTCTCCTTCATGTAAAAATCATAATTTTTTTGCTAGAAAATTCATCCGAACCCCAAAACATTTTATATTTTTTTTTAGCAGACACCCTAAGGAATAAAATGGCGTTCATTGCAACTTTTTATCTTGCACGATATTTGCGCAATAATTTTTCAAACGCCTTTTCTTGGGGAAAAAAACGGTTTCACGAATTAAAAAATAACAAAACAATAAAGTTAGCCCAATTTTTTTGTATAATGTGAAAGATGCTGTTACAGATGCTGAGTAAATAGATACCTAACATGTCACACTATAAAATTGCGCGCACTCATGGAATGGCGTCAAACTTCGGTACTTAAAAATCTCCATAGACTAAGATTTACATTTTTTTACAGGTTACTATTTTCAAGTTACAGAGGAGGTCTAGTGCTAGAATTGTTGCTCGCACTATACTGCACGCGGCAAAACCTCACATGTGGAGTTTTACATATGTGGGCGGGACTTACATGCATGTTCGCTTCTGAGCGCGAGCTACCGGGGACAGGGGCGTTTTCCTTCTTTCTTTTTTTTTATTTTAAAGATTTTTTTTTATTTTGACCTTTTTTTTATTTTTATTTTTTTGATCACTTTTATTCCTATTACAAGGAATGTAAACATCCCTTGTAATAGGAATCATTGTGACGGGTCCTCTTTATGGAGAGATGCAGGGTCAATAAGACCCCACATCTCTCCTCCAGGCTGGAAAGCATGAGATCGGTGAAAAAAAAATTCACCGATCTCATGCTGACAGCCAAAACTGCGGCTTTGTTTACTTTCGGGTACCGGGCGTGAGGTCACAACTTCGCGTCCGGGACTCCGACGGTAATAGAGATGACTGGTGACCATCTGGTCACCGGAAATCTCTATCGCCGTGAGCCGGCGCCGGCTGATTCGTTCTCCGGGCCCCCGATGGCACGGGAGAGCCCGGAGAAGCACCGGATGGCAGGGGGTGGGGGGGCGATGTCCCCTCCCGCTGCCTATAAGAATGATCAAGCGGCGGAACTGCCTCTATGATCGTTCTTATGGTGCGCAGAATCGCCGGCATGACAGAATGATAGCTGAATGATGCCTGTAGCTGCACCCATCATTCAGATATCCCCCCTCAAAGTCAAGGACGTCATATGACGTCCTTGGTGGAGAAGTGGTTAAAATCCATACCAGACCTAAGGGCCTGGTATGCTCTTGGAGGGGAACCCATGGCATTTTTTTATTTAAAATTTGGCGTGGAGTTCCCCCTCACGATTCATACCAAACACAGTGCCTGGTATTGGCGGGGATCCAAGTTGGAAAGTAGGACGAGTGTCGTGTCGCATCAGTGTGAACCCGGCCTCAATGTCAGAAATGCTTGTCGCTCATTGGGAAAGGAAAAAACTAAATTTTTGGCTCCGGCGACGGGGCTCGCAGGGTGTCAATCTCGCCGATAACAGCGGCGAGATTGACACGATATCGCGGTCACCTACTGTACCAGGCTAGAAAGCCAAGATGAATCGTAGCCAAACACATGAGATGCTACCCAAGCGATCCGTATCTACGGCGATAATTAGCACTTTAAACGTTCGGATAACTCAGAAGACGCCTGGGCATCCAATCAGGTAGTTTCTCAAGCTACAACTACAACAACTCGGTGACATTCCAGAGTCATTAAATTCTGTTGACTGGTTCTCCAGCTTCCTCATCAAAACAGACTTGAAAGGAAGCCGCTGAGATGCACATGGATGCAGACCAGAGATGCGCCACGACCCGTTCTTCCTAGCGCTGCCAAGGTCATCGGAAAGTCGCGGCCGGCACCATCATTAAAAATAAAGTACTTTAAATATAAAATCCACTAAAGCGCAACTCATGGAGCTTCTCATGTTTGGAGGAAGTAAATATCCCATTTGTTGGGTTACACCGTAAAAACGAAATAGAAAACACTGACAGCGAATATACTTCTGTCAAAGTTCCTTAACTACTAGCGATCCTTGACACTGTATTAGCGGATATGACCAGGTTTAAGATGGAGTAAATTGCTGGCATCGTTATCGGAAAACCAAGCAGCGACTTATGAAAGGAACCTTTTTGACTTAATTGTCAAGTCTTAGCCTAAAATAATTAGTCAGGGGGTCAGCGGGACGAATACCCTCTACATTGGTGATCAGTGGGAAGAATGTTCCTTACATTGGTGGTCAGTGGGAAGAATGTCCCTTACATTGGTGATCAGTGGGAAGAATGTTCCTTACATTGGTGATCAGTGGGAAGAATGTCCCTTACATTGGTGATCAGTGGGAAGAATGTTCCTTACATTGGTGATCAGTGGGAAGAATGTTCCTTACATTGGTGATCAGTGGGAAGAATGTTCCCTACATTGGTGATCAGTGAGAAGAATGTCCCTTACATTGGTGATCAGTGGGAAGAATGTTCCTTACATTGGTGATCAGTGGGAAGAATGCTCCTTACATTGGTGATCAGTGGGAAGAATGCTCCTTACATTGGTGATCAGTGGGAAGAATGCTCCTTACATTGGTGATCAGTGGGAAGAATGTTCCTTACATTGGTGATCAGTGAGAAGAATGTTCCTTACATTGGTGATCAGTGAGAAGAATGTTCCTTACATTGGTGATCAGTGGGAAGAATGTTCCTTACATTGGTGATCAGTGGGAAGAATGTTCCTTACATTGGTGATCAGTGGGAAGAATGTTCCTTACATTGGTGATCAGTGGGAAGAATGTTCCTTACATTGATGATCAGTGGGAAGAATGTCTCTTACATTGGTGATCAGTGGGAAGAATGTTCCTTACATTGGTGATCAGTGGGAAGAATGCTCCTTACATTGGTGATCAGTGGGAAGAATGTTCCTTACATTGGTGGTCAGTGAGAAGAATGTTCCTTACATTGGTGATCAGTGAGAAGAATGTTCCTTACATTGGTGGTCAGTGGGAAGAATGTTCCTTACATTGCTGATCAGTGGGAAGAATGTCCCTTACATTGGTGATCAGTGGGAAGAATGCTCCTTACATTGGTGATCAGTGGGAAGAATGCTCCTTACATTGGTGATCAGTGGGAAGAATGTCCCTTACATTGGTGATCAGTGGGAAGAATGTCCCTTACATTGGTGATCAGTGGGAAGAATGCCCCTTACATTGGTGATCAGTGAGAAGAATGCCCCTTACATTGGTGATCAGTGGGAAGAATGCTCCTTACATTGGTGGTCAGTGGGAAGAATGTTCCTTACATTGGTGGTCAGTGGCAAATATGCTTTTTACATTGGTGGTCAGTGGGATGAATGCCCCTTACATTGGTGGTCAGTGGCAAATATGCTTTTTACATTGGTGGTCAGTGGGAAGAATGCCATCTACATTGGTGTTCAGTGGGAAGAATGTCCCTTACATTGGTGATTAGGGATGAGCTTCGTGTTCGAGTCGAACATACGTTCGACTCGAACATCGGCTGTTCGATCGTTCGACGAAGATCGAACGATTTGGGCCGTTCGCGCCAAATTCGAGTGACGCGAACGGCCCACAATGCACTACGCCATCGCAGTGTCATCCAGGCGCTGTGATTGGCCAAGCATGCACTGTGACCCCGCATGCTTGGCCAATCACAGCGCCGGCAGCGAGGAGAGCAATGATTGGCCACAGGCAGGATGCCTGTGGCCAATTATTGCTGAGGGGGTTTAGTACACGCCCCACACTATAAAAGGCCGCCAGCACGGCGGCCTAGTGTAGTGTGTTCCGGAGCAGGGATAGAGCAGCATAGGCAGGGACAGTGACTTTTATTTCTTTCTTGCTTAACCTGGATTCCTTTAGTTTAGGGAAAGAGAAGGATAGGTAGGGAGAGTGTCAGTGTGTTTTGTGCTTGTGCTATATTGTGCTTAAAAAAAACATTTTTTCTAGGGACAGAAAACTGTAGGTAGGGAGAGTGTGTCAGTTTCTTTCACTGTCAAAGTCCTTGTTTCCAGGGACCTGGAAGGACAGTGAGTGAATTCTCCTTGTGCTATATTGTGCTTAAAAAAAACATTTTTTCTAGGGACAGAAAACTGTAGGTAGGGAGAGTGTGTCAGTTTCTTTCACTGTCAAAGTCCTTGTTTCCAGGGACCTGGAAGGACAGTGAGGTAATTCTCCTTGTGCTAAATTGTGCTTAAAAAAAACATTTTTTCTAGGGACAGAAAACTGTAGGTAGGGAGAGTGTGTCAGTTTCTTTCACTGTCAAAGTCCTTGTTTCCAGGGACCTGGAAGGACAGTGAGGTAATTCTCCTTGTGCTAAATTGTGCTTAAAAAAAACATTTTTTCTAGGGACAGAAAACTGTAGGTAGGGAGAGTGTGTCAGTTTCTTTCACTGTCAAAGTCCTTGTTTCCAGGGACCTGGAAGGACAGTGAGGTAATTCTCCTTGTGCTAAATTGTGCTTAAAAAAAACATTTTTTCTAGGGACAGAAAACTGTAGGTAGGGAGAGTGTGTCAGTTTCTTTCACTGTCAAAGTCCTTGTTTCCAGGGACCTGGAAGGACAGTGAGGTAATTCTCCTTGTGCTAAATTGTGCTTAAAAAATTTTTTTTTTCTAGGGACAGAAAACTGTAGGTAGGGAGAGTGTGTCAGTTTCTTTCACTGTCAAAGTCCTTGTTTCCAGGGACCTGGAAGGACAGTGAGGTAATTCTCCTTGTGCTAAATTGTGCTTAAAAAAAAAAAATTTTCTAGGGACAGAAAACTGTAGGTAGGGAGAGTGTGTCAGTTTCTTTCACTGTCAAAGTCCTTGTTTCCAGGGACCTGGAAGGACAGTGAGGTAATTCTCCTTGTGCTAAATTGTGCTTAAAAAAAACATTTTTTCTAGGGACAGAAAACTGTAGGTAGGGAGAGTGTGTCAGTTTCTTTCACTGTCAAAGTCCTTGTTTCCAGGGACCTGGAAGGACAGTGAGGTAATTCTCCTTGTGCTAAATTGTGCTTAAAAAAAAACATTTTTTCTAGGGACAGAAAACTGTAGGTAGGGAGAGTGTGTCAGTTTCTTTCACTGTCAAAGTCCTTGTTTCCAGGGACCTGGAAGGACAGTGAGGTAATTCTCCTTGTGCTAAATTGTGCTTAAAAAAAACATTTTTTCTAGGGACAGAAAACTGTAGGTAGGGAGAGTGTGTCAGTTTCTTTCACTGTCAAAGTCCTTGTTTCCAGGGACCTGGAAGGACAGTGAGGTAATTCTCCTTGTGCTAAATTGTGCTTAAAAAAAACATTTTTTCTAGGGACAGAAAACTGTAGGTAGGGAGAGTGTGTCAGTTTCTTTCACTGTCAAAGTCCTTGTTTCCAGGGACCTGGAAGGACAGTGAGGTAATTCTCCTTGTGCTAAATTGTGCTTAAAAAAAACATTTTTTCTAGGGACAGAAAACTGTAGGTAGGGAGAGTGTGTCAGTTTCTTTCACTGTCAAAGTCCTTGTTTCCAGGGACCTGGAAGGACAGTGAGTGAATTCTCCTTGTGCTATATTGTGCTTAAAAAAAACATTTTTTCTAGGGACAGAAAACTGTAGGTAGGGAGAGTGTGTCAGTTTCTTTCACTGTCAAAGTCCTTGTTTCCAGGGACCTGGAAGGACAGTGAGGTAATTCTCCTTGTGCTAAATTGTGCTTAAAAAAAACATTTTTTCTAGGGACAGAAAACTGTAGGTAGGGAGAGTGTGTCAGTTTCTTTCACTGTCAAAGTCCTTGTTTCCAGGGACCTGGAAGGACAGTGAGGTAATTCTCCTTGTGCTAAATTGTGCTTAAAAAAAACATTTTTTCTAGGGACAGAAAACTGTAGGTAGGGAGAGTGTGTCAGTTTCTTTCACTGTCAAAGTCCTTGTTTCCAGGGACCTGGAAGGACAGTGAGGTAATTCTCCTTGTGCTAAATTGTGCTTAAAAAAAACATTTTTTCTAGGGACAGAAAACTGTAGGTAGGGAGAGTGTGTCAGTTTCTTTCACTGTCAAAGTCCTTGTTTCCAGGGACCTGGAAGGACAGTGAGGTAATTCTCCTTGTGCTAAATTGTGCTTAAAAATTTTTTTTTTTCTAGGGACAGAAAACTGTAGGTAGGGAGAGTGTGTCAGTTTCTTTCACTGTCAAAGTCCTTGTTTCCAGGGACCTGGAAGGACAGTGAGGTAATTCTCCTTGTGCTAAATTGTGCTTAAAAAAAAAAAATTTTCTAGGGACAGAAAACTGTAGGTAGGGAGAGTGTGTCAGTTTCTTTCACTGTCAAAGTCCTTGTTTCCAGGGACCTGGAAGGACAGTGAGGTAATTCTCCTTGTGCTAAATTGTGCTTAAAAAAAACATTTTTTCTAGGGACAGAAAACTGTAGGTAGGGAGAGTGTGTCAGTTTCTTTCACTGTCAAAGTCCTTGTTTCCAGGGACCTGGAAGGACAGTGAGGTAATTCTCCTTGTGCTAAATTGTGCTTAAAAAAAAACATTTTTTCTAGGGACAGAAAACTGTAGGTAGGGAGAGTGTGTCAGTTTCTTTCACTGTCAAAGTCCTTGTTTCCAGGGACCTGGAAGGACAGTGAGGTAATTCTCCTTGTGCTAAATTGTGCTTAAAAAAAAAAATTTTTCTAGGGACAGAAAACTGTAGGTAGGGAGAGTGTGTCAGTTTCTTTCACTGTCAAAGTCCTTGTTTCCAGGGACCTGGAAGGACAGTGAGGTAATTCTCCTTGTGCTAAATTGTGCTTAAAAAAAACATTTTTTCTAGGGACAGAAAACTGTAGGTAGGGAGAGTGTGTCAGTTTCTTTCACTGTCAAAGTCCTTGTTTCCAGGGACCTGGAAGGACAGTGAGGTAATTCTCCTTGTGCTAAATTGTGCTTAAAAAAAACATTTTTTCTAGGGACAGAAAACTGTAGGTAGGGAGAGTGTGTCAGTTTCTTTCAATGTCAAAGTCCTTGTTTCCAGGGACCTGGAAGGACAGTGAGGTAATTCTCCTTGTGCTAAATTGTGCTTAAAAAAAACATTTTTTCTAGGGACAGAAAACTGTAGGTAGGGAGAGTGTGTCAGTTTCTTTCACTGTCAAAGTCCTTGTTTCCAGGGACCTGGAAGGACAGTGAGGTAATTCTCCTTGTGCTAAATTGTGCTTAAAAAAAACATTTTTTCTAGGGACAGAAAACTGTAGGTAGGGAGAGTGTGTCAGTTTCTTTCACTGTCAAAGTCCTTGTTTCCAGGGACCTGGAAGGACAGTGAGGTAATTCTCCTTGTGCTAAATTGTGCTTAAAAAAAACATTTTTTCTAGGGACAGAAAACTGTAGGTAGGGAGAGTGTGTCAGTTTCTTTCACTGTCAAAGTCCTTGTTTCCAGGGACCTGGAAGGACAGTGAGGTAATTCTCCTTGTGCTAAATTGTGCTTAAAAAAAACATTTTTTCTAGGGACAGAAAACTGTAGGTAGGGAGAGTGTGTCAGTTTCTTTCACTGTCAAAGTCCTTGTTTCCAGGGACCTGGAAGGACAGTGAGGTAATTCTCCTTGTGCTAAATTGTGCTTAAAAAAAAAAATTTTTCTAGGGACAGAAAACTGTAGGTAGGGAGAGTGTGTCAGTTTCTTTCACTGTCAAAGTCCTTGTTTCCAGGGACCTGGAAGGACAGTGAGGTAATTCTCCTTGTGCTAAATTGTGCTTAAAAAAAACATTTTTTCTAGGGACAGAAAACTGTAGGTAGGGAGAGTGTGTCAGTTTCTTTCACTGTCAAAGTCCTTGTTTCCAGGGACCTGGAAGGACAGTGAGGTAATTCTCCTTGTGCTAAATTGTGCTTAAAAAAAACATTTTTTCTAGGGACAGAAAACTGTAGGTAGGGAGAGTGTGTCAGTTTCTTTCACTGTCAAAGTCCTTGTTTCCAGGGACCTGGAAGGACAGTGAGGTAATTCTCCTTGTGCTAAATTGTGCTTAAAAAAAACATTTTTTCTAGGGACAGAAAACTGTAGGTAGGGAGAGTGTGTCAGTTTCTTTCACTGTCAAAGTCCTTGTTTCCAGGGACCTGGAATGACAGTGAGTGAATTCTCCTTGTGCTAAATTGTGCTTAAAAAAAACATTTTTTCTAGGGACAGAAAACTGTAGGTAGGGAGAGTGTGTCAGTTTCTTTCACTGTCAAAGTCCTTGTTTCCAGGGACCTGGAAGGACAGTGAGTGAATTCTCCTTGTGCTAAATTGTGCTTAAAAAAAACATTTTTTCTAGGGACAGAAAACTGTAGGTAGGGAGAGTGTGTCAGTTTCTTTCACTGTCAAAGTCCTTGTTTCCAGGGACCTGGAAGGACAGTGAGTGAATTCTCCTTGTGCTAAATTGTGCTTAAAAAAAACATTTTTTCTAGGGACAGAAAACTGTAGGTAGGGAGAGTGTGTCAGTTTCTTTCACTGTCAAAGTCCTTGTTTCAAGGGACAGAGAAGGACACCTGAAGGTAGCCCTTATTGCTTTTTTCCCATCTCCCTGCAGGCCATCTATTAGAATGTCTGGAAGGCAAACAAGGAGAGGCAGACAGTCAGGAGGCAATAAAAGAGGGCAAGCAGGCTCTGTGTCTGGGGGCAACAGTGCTGGTCGTGGACGCGGTGCATTGTCATCAGCACATGGCCATGGGACACGCTTGTCCTTCTTTTCGGCAGCTGGACATGTTGAGCCACATCATGCCGAAGACTTGGTAGAGTGGATGACCAAGCCCTCCTCCTCCTCCTCATCCTCTCTCACCCAGGCTCAGGGTACTGGAAAAGCAGCTGCCAAAGCGTCCTCTTCCCTGGTATCAATGTCAGACTCATCATCAGTCACTCCTTCCCTAGACCCACCATGTCCTCCTCCTGAGGAGTCCCCCGAACTGTTTCAGCACAGTGTTGGGTACATGCTCCAGGAGGATGCCCAGCGTTTCGAAGGGTCTGATGATGAAACCCAGCTAGAGGAAGGCAGTAGCGTGAGAGCAGACAGAGGGGATGCTCAAGAAGGACACCAATCTGGCAGTCATGTTCCAGCAGCTGCAGCATACTGCCAGATTGGCTCCAGTGATGAGGAGGGAGGTGATGATGAGGTCACTGACTCCACGTGGGTGCCTAATAGGAGAGAGGAGGAGGAGGAGGATGAGGAGGAGGCACATCTCCAACGTGGCAGGATGCCCTTTGGTGGCCAGCGTAAGGGCAGTACACCAACGGAATCACACCGCAGAGCTCCGCCTGTGCAGGGCGCTGCCTCTGCCCGTCATTCAAAAAGTTCTTTGGTGTGGGCCTTTTTTGAGGCTAGTGCATCAGATCGCACAGCTGCTGTTTGCAACATATGTCTCAAGCGTATATCGCGTGGCCAAAACATCAGCCGCTTGGGTACCACATGCCTGACCAGACATATGTTGACCTGCCATGCAGCTCGTTGGCAAGCCTACCTCAAAGACCCACACCAAAGAACAAAGCGGACCTCTCCTTGCACCGCATCAGCTGGGATCTCCAACCCCACTATAACTTCAGTCCTCTCTGAAACATGCACTGAGAGGAATGAAGGTGTAGAATTAGGTGTGTCACAGCCAAGTACTTGCGGCCACTCTGCTAGCAGTACACCGACGTCCGATTCTAGCAGGCAAATTTCCCTGCCCCAGCTGCTGGACCGTCGAAAGAAGTTCACTCCCAGCCATCCACATGCCCAGCGGTTGAATGCTAGCTTGGCTAAATTGCTAGCGCTTCAACTGCTGCCTTTTCAGTTGGTAGACTCGGCCCCCTTCCGTGAGTTTGTGCAATGTGCGGTTCCTCAGTGGCAGGTTCCCAAACGCCACTTTTTCTCACGGAAGGCTATTCCGGCTCTCTACCGGCATGTGGAAGGCAATGTCTTGGCCTCGCTGGACAGGGCGGTCAGCGGTAAGGTGCATATTACCGCTGACTCATGGTCCAGCAGGCATGGACAGGGACGTTACCTTTCTTTCACGGCCCATTGGGTCACTCTTTTGGCAGCTGGGAAGGATGCAGGACAAGGTGCAGTAGTGTTGGAGGTTGTCCCACCGCCACGCCTCCAAAATGCTACTACTGGTTGTGACACACCTCTCTCCTCCACCCCCTCCTCTTCTTCTTCCTCCATGGCCTCTTCCTGTGGTTTGTCCTATGAACCAGCGGTGCTCCGTAGCCGTTCACGGGGCTACGCAAGTACGCAGGCAAAAAGATGCCATGCCGTGCTTGCGCTGGTGTGTTTGGGGGACAGAAGCCACACTGGGGCAGAGGTCCTGTCTGCTCTGCAGGGCCAGGCCGAGAGGTGGTTGACGCCACGCCAGCTTAAGCCAGGAATGGTGGTTTGCGACAATGGCACCAACCTCCTCTCCGCCCTCCGACAGGGACAACTGACCCATGTGCCCTGTGTGGCTCACGTCCTTAACCTGGTGGTGCAGCGGTTCTTGGGCAGGTACCCGGGCTTACAGGATGTCCTGAGGCAGGCCAGGAAAGTCTGTGTGCATTTCCGCAGATCTTATAATGCCAGTGCTCGCCTGGCTGAGCTGCAAAAGGAGTTGAACCTGCCCAAGAACCGCCTTATATGTGACATGCCCACCAGGTGGAACTCAACGTTGGCCATGCTGCAGCGGCTGCACACGCAGCAGAGGGCCATCAATGAGTACCTGTGCGACTACGGCACCAGGACAGGGTCAGGGGAGCTTGGTTTTTTTTCTCCACGCCAGTGGGGCATGATCAGGGATGCATGCACTGTCCTGGCACCATTTGAGGAGGCCACGAGGATGGTGAGCAGTGACAGTGCATGCATCAGTGACACTGTACCTCTTGTCCACCTGTTGGAGCACACGCTGCGTGGAATAATGGACAGGGCACTTGAGGCAGAACAGAGGCAGGAAGAGGAGGACTTCCTTGCCTCTCAAGGCCCCCTTTACCCAGACAGTGTTCCTTCTGTCCCACCCATCGCACAGGAAGAGGAGGAGGAGGAGGAGGAGGAGGAGGAGGAGGAGGATTGTGTCAGCATGGAGGTGGAGGCTGGCACTCAGCATCATCAGCAGCAGTCTTTTAGGGATGATTTACAGTCCCAAGAAACCAGTGGACTTGTACGTGGCTGGGAGGAGGTGGCTGCGGATCATGTCGTCCTTAGTGACCCAGAGGACTCCGGAGCGAATGCCTCAGCAAACCTACGCTGCATGGCCTCCCTGATCCTGCAAAGTCTGCGGAAGGATCCTCGTATTCTTCGGATCAAGGAGAGGGACCATTACTGGCTGGCCACTCTCCTTGATCCACGGTACAAGGGTAAGGTTGCGGACCTTATGTTACCGTCGCAGAGGGAGCAGAGGATGAGACAACTCCGGGAGGCCTTGCAGAAAGGTCTGTGCAACGCGTTCCCAGAGACTGGGAGGTTACAAACTCCTGGTCCTGGACAACGAGTTGCTGAGGCTTCGGCCAGTCAAAGAAGGAGCGGTGGGGAAGGTGGCCGTCTGACCGATGCGCTCAGACAATTCTTTAGTCCGCAGCCCCAAAGTATGATCGGTTCCAGCAACCATCGCCAGCGTCTGATAAACATGGTGCAGGAATATCTAGGGGCAAGGTCAGACTTGGACACCTTCCCCACCGAAAATCCTCTGGCTTACTGGGTCTTGAGGATGGATCACTGGCCAGAGCTTGCACAGTATGCAATTGAGCTACTGGCCTGTCCTGCATCCAGTGTTCTTTCGGAACGCACATTCAGTGCTGCTGGAGGATTTGTCACGGATCACAGGGTGCGCCTGTCCACCGACTCGGTTGATCGACTGACTTTCATCAAGATGAACCAGTCTTGGATCACCACCAGCTACCACACACCTGATGCTGATATAACAGACTAATTGATTTTAACATGTCACATCCCTTCAAGACTGATGCTGATGCTGAGTGCCTGTGCTGTTATGTTGACTGGCTATCCTCCTCCTCCGAGTCCTCAATGATACGATTGATGATGATAGCTTGGAAGATCATTTTTGTTTATGGGTGCTGCCACCAGTGGCTAAGGCCCAATTTTTCAGCCCCTGTTTTACAGGGGCGTGTAATTACAATTTTTTTAGCAATAATTTGCCATAGGGCTCATTGCTGTGCTCCAAGTACAGTATCTGTGAGGGGTTGGAGTGTTGTGGCACCAGTGCCTAAGGCCCAATTTTTCAGCCCCTGTTTAACAGGGGCGTGTCATTACAATTTTTGAAGCAATACTTTGCAACAGGGCTCATTGCTGTGCTCCAAGTACAGTATCTGTGAGGGGTTGTAGTGTTGTGCCACCAGTGCCTAAGGCCCAATTTTTCAGCCCCTGTTTAACAGGGGCGTGTCATTACAATTTTTGAAGCAATACTTTGCAACAGGGCTCATTGCTGTGCTCCAAGTACAGTATCTGTGAGGGGTTGTAGTGTTGTGCCACCAGTGCCTAAGGCCCAATTTTTCAGCCCCTGTTCAACAGGGGCATGCAATTACAATTCTTGATCTAATAATTCACAGCAGGGTCCATTGCTGCACCCACCAAGAGTAACTCTGAGGGCTTACAGTCTTGTGGCAACGCCACCACCACCACCACCACGAAAGGCCCAATTTTTCAGCCCCTGTTCAAAAGGGGCATGTAATTACAATTCTTGATCTAATAATTCACAGCAGGGCCCATTGCTGCACCCACCAAGAGTAACTGTCAGGGCTTACAGTGTTGTGGCACCAGCACCACCATCAAAGCCCCAATTTTTACTACCACTGTTCAACAATTATATGTAATTAAAATTCCTGATATAATAGTTGACAGCAGGGCGTTCCAGCACCAACCAAGAGTAACTGAGTGCTTACAGTGTTGTGCCAACACCAACAACTAAGGGGCCTATTTCTGCAGAGTATATACGGCAGGTCCCTACTTTCAAACATCCAACTTACAAACGACTCCTACTTGCAAACGAAAGAAGACAACAGGAAGTGAGAGGAAATCTACCCCTAGAAAGGAAAATTCTCTCCTGTAAGAATAAATATGGGAGAAAGGGGTCTCATCTGTACTGATGCTTTATCAGCAATCCTTGTTTCAAGAAAAACACCACATTTCAAAAACAGTTGTCATTGGGACGGAAAGTGAGGTGAAATGTTCTGAACAGGGGCACAGACAGCAAAACAAATGTTACAGGGGTGATAACCCTTACCTATGTTTCCCAAAAAGTTTAAAAATAGATTTTTGGGCTGGAGCTACACTTCAACAATGTACCTGTTCAAAATTACAAACAGATTCTACATAAGAACAAACCTACAGTCCCTGTCTTGTATGCACCGCCTGTATACGGCTGTTCAGAGTATATAGGGCCTTTTTTATTTTATGTGCGGGGTTCCCCTTAATATCCATACAAGACCCAAAGGGGCTGGTAATGGGCTGGGGTAGGGGGGGGGGGGTCATGGGGTAGCTATGCCATTTTTCTTAAAGAATTTCATCCATATTACCGGGACCAGACATTACATTAAAGCCGCAAGCAGTTTTAAATGGCTTTTTTTTCCTTTAGAAGTGTCATTTTGTGCAGGGACAGTTCTAAACACGGGAAACACGTGGCACTTCACAGGCATACTTTAGACACCCCCCAGGTACGATATTTAAAGGAATATTTGACTTTTTTTTTTTCACTTTATGCATCATTAAAATGACTGCTCCCGAAAAACGACCGTTTTTAAAACTTCTTTTTGCATTGATACATGTCCCCTGGTGCACAACCCGGGTTCCCAAACCCTATTTATGACAATAACATGCATAATAGTTGTTATAATTAGCACTTTAGAATTCGAACGTTCGCATCCATTGTATTTAATAGGGTTCTAATGTTCGTTCGAACTTTCGGTCCGTTCGCGGGTTCTGGTGCGAACCGAACCCGGGGGTGTTCGGCTCATCACTATTGGTGATCAGTGAGAAGAATGTTCCTTACATTGGTGGTCAGTGGGAAGAATGTCCCTTACATTGGTGATCAGTGGGGAAGAATGTTCCTTACATTGGTGGTCAGTGGGAGGAATATCCCTTACATTGGTGATCAGTAGGGATGAGCTTCGTGTTCGAGTCGAACATACGTTCGACTCGAACATCGGCTGTTCGATCGTTCGACGAAGATCGAACGATTTGGGCCGTTCGCGCCAAATTCGAGTGACGCGAACGGCCCACAATGCACTACGCCATCGCAGTGTCATCCAGGCGCTGTGATTGGCCAAGCATGCACTGTGACCCCGCATGCTTGGCCAATCACAGCGCCGGCAGCGAGGAGAGCAATGATTGGCCACAGGCAGGATGCCTGTGGCCAATTATTGCTGAGGGTGTTTAGTACACGCCCCACACTATAAAAGGCCGCCAGCACGGCGGCCTAGTGTAGTGTGTTCCGGAGCAGGGAAAGAGCAGCATAGGCAGGGACAGTGACTTTTATTTCTTTCTTGCTTAACCTGGATTCCTTTAGTTTAGGGAAAGAGAAGGATAGGTAGGGAGAGTGTCAGTGTGTTTTGTGCTTGTGCTATAGTGTGCTTAAAAAAAACATTTTTTCTAGGGACAGAAAACTGTAGGTAGGGAGAGTGTCAGTTTCTTTCACTGTGCAAGTCCTTGTTTCTAGGGACTGGGAAGGACAGTGAGTGAATTCTCCTTGTGCTATAGTGTGCTTAAAAAAAACATTTTTTCTAGGGACAGAAAACTGTAGGTAGGGAGAGTGTCAGTTTCTTTCACTGTGCCAGTCCTTGTTTCTAGGGACTGGGAAGGACAGTGAGTGAATTCTCCTTGTGCTATAGTGTGCTTAAAAAAAACATTTTTTCTAGGGACAGAAAACTGTAGGTAGGGAGAGTGTCAGTTTCTTTCATTGTGCAAGTCCTTGTTTCTAGGGACTGGGAAGGACAGTGAGTGAATTCTCCTTGTGCTATAGTGTGCTTAAAAAAAACATTTTTTCTAGGGACAGAAAACTGTAGGTAGGGAGAGTGTCAGTTTCTTTCACTGTGCAAGTCCTTGTTTCTAGGGACTGGGAAGGACAGTGAGTGAATTCTCCTTGTGCTATAGTGTGCTTAAAAAAAACATTTTTTCTAGGGACAGAAAACTGTAGGTAGGGAGAGTGTCAGTTTCTTTCACTGTGCAAGTCCTTGTTTCTAGGGACTGGGAAGGACAGTGAGTGAATTCTCCTTGTGCTATAGTGTGCTAAAGCATTCCTCATCAACCATCTTTGAAATCCTTGTTTTTTGGACAGTCAGGGAAATTGTCGTTGTGCTATTCTGTGCAAAAGCAATCATCCTGAACCATATTTAGAAATCCTTAAGTAAAGGGACAGAGAAGGACACCTGAAGGTAGCCCTTATTGCTTTTTTCCCATCTCCCTGCAGGCCATCTATTAGAATGTCTGGAAGGCAAACAAGGAGAGGCAGACAGTCAGGAGGCAATAAAAGAGGGCAAGCAGGCTCTGTGTCTGGGGGCAACAGTGCTGGTCGTGGACGCGGTGCATTGTCATCAGCACATGGCCATGGGACACGCTTGTCCTTCTTTTCGGCAGCTGGACATATTGAGCCACATCATGCCGAAGACTTGGTAGAGTGGATGACCAAGCCCTCCTCCTCCTCCTCATCCTCTCTCACCCAGGCTCAGGGTACTGGCAAAGCAGCTGCCAAAGCGTCCTCTTCCCTGGTATCAATGTCAGACTCATCATCAGTCACTCCTTCCCTAGACCCACCATGTCCTCCTCCTGAGGAGTCCCCCGAACTGTTTGAGCACAGTGTTGGGTACATGCTCCAGGAGGATGCCCAGCGTTTCGAAGGGTCTGATGATGAAACCCAGCTACAGGAAGGCAGTAGGGTGAGAGCAGACAGAGGGGATGCTCAAGAAGGACACCAATCTGGCAGTCATGTTCCAGCAGCTGCAGCATACTGCCAGATTGGCTCCAGTGATGAGGAGGGAGGGGATGATGAGGTCACTGACTCCACATGGGTGCCTAATAGGAGAGAGGAGGAGGAGGAGGATGAGGAGGAGGCACATCTCCAACGAGGCAGGATGCCCTTTGGTGGCCAGCGTAAGGGCAGTACACCGACGGAATCACACCGCAGAGCTCCGCCTGTGCAGGGCGCTGCCTCTGCCCGTCATTCAAAAAGTTCCTTGGTGTGGGCCTTTTTTGAGGCTAGTGCATCAGATCACACAGCTGCTGTTTGCAACATATGTCTCAAGCGTATATCGCGTGGCCAAAACATCAGCCGCTTGGGTACCACATGCCTGACCAGACATATGTTGACCTGCCATGCAGCTCGTTGGCAAGCCTACCTCAAAGACCCACACCAAAGAACAAAGCGGACCTCTCCTTGCACCGCATCAGCTGGGATCTCCAACCCCACTATAACTTCAGTCCTCTCTGAAACATGCACTGAGAGGAATGAAGGTGTAGAATTAGGTGTGTCACAGCCAAGTACTTGCGGCCACTCTGCTAGCAGTACACCGACGTCCGATTCTAGCAGGCAAATTTCCCTGCCCCAGCTGCTGGACCTTCGAAAGAAGTTCACTCCCAGCCATCCACATGCCCAGCGGTTGAATGCTAGCTTGGCTAAATTGCTAGCGCTTCAACTGCTGCCTTTTCAGTTGGTAGACTCGGCCCCCTTCCGTGAGTTTGTGCAATGTGCGGTTCCTCAGTGGCAGGTTCCCAAACGCCACTTTTTTTCACGGAAGGCTATTCCGGCTCTCTACCGGCATGTGGAAGGCAATGTCTTGGCCTCGCTGGACAGGGCGGTCAGCGGCAAGGTGCATATTATTAGCTGACTCATGGTCCAGCAGGCATGGACAGGGACGTTACCTTTCTTTCACGGCCCATTGGGTCACTCTTTTGGCAGCTGGGAAGGATGCAGGACAAGGTGCAGTAGTGTTGGAGGTTGTTCCACCGCCACGCCTCCAAAATGCTACTACTGGTTGTGACACACCTCTCTCCTCCACCCCCTCCTCTTCTTCTTCCTCCATGGCCTCTTCCTGTGGTTTGTCCTATGAACCAGCGGTGCTCCGTAGCCGTTCACGGGGCTACGCAAGTACGCAGGCAAAAAGATGCCATGCCGTGCTTGCGCTGGTGTGTTTGGGGGACAGAAGCCACACTGGGGCAGAGGTCCTGTCTGCTCTGCAGGGCCAGGCCGAGAGGTGGTTGACGCCACGCCAGCTTAAGCCAGGAATGGTGGTTTGCGACAATGGCACCAACCTCCTCTCCGCCCTCCGACAGGGACAACTGACCCATGTGCCCTGTGTGGCTCACGTCCTTAACCTGGTGGTGCAGCGGTTCTTGGGCAGGTACCCGGGCTTACAGGATGTCCTGAGGCAGGCCAGGAAAGTCTGTGTGCATTTCCGCAGATCTTATAATGCCAGTGCTCACCTGGCTGAGCTGCAAAAGGAGTTGAACCTGCCCAAGAACCGCCTTATATGTGACATGCCCACCAGGTGGAACTCAACGTTGGCCATGCTGCAGCGGCTGCACACGCAGCAGAGGGCCATCAATGAGTACCTGTGCGACTACGGCACCAGGACAGGGTCAGGGGAGCTTGGTTTTTTTTCTCCACGCCAGTGGGGCATGATCAGGGATGCATGCACTGTCCTGGCACCATTTGAGGAGGCCACGAGGATGGTGAGCAGTGACAGTGCATGCATCAGTGACACTGTACCTCTTGTCCACCTGTTGGAGCACACGCTGCATGGAATAATGGACAGGGCACTTGAGGCAGAACAGAGGCAGGAAGAGGAGGACTTCCTTGCCTCTCAAGGCCCCCTTTACCCAGACAGTGTTCCTTCTGTCCCACCCATCGCACAGGAAGAGGAAGAGGAGGAGGAGGAGGAGGAGGATTGTGTCAGCATGGAGGTGGAGGCTGGCACTCAGCATCATCAGCAGCAGTCTTTTAGGGATGATTTACAGTCCCAAGAAACCAGTGGACTTGTACGTGGCTGGGAGGAGGTGGCTGCGGATCATGTCGTCCTTAGTGACCCAGAGGACTCCGGAGCGAATGCCTCAGCAAACCTACGCTGCATGGCCTCCCTGATCCTGCAAAGTCTGCGGAAGGATCCTCGTATTCTTCGGATCAAGGAGAGGGACCATTACTGGCTGGCCACTCTCCTTGATCCACGGTACAAGGGTAAGGTTGCGGACCTTATGTTACCTTCGCAGAGGGAGCAGAGGATGAGACAACTCCGGGAGGCCTTGCAGAAAGGTCTGTGCAACGCGTTCCCAGAGACTGGGAGGTTACAAACTCCTGGTCCTGGACAACGAGTTGCTGAGGCTTCGGCCAGTCAAAGAAGGAGCGGTGGGGAAGGTGGCCGTCTGACCGATGCGTTCAGACAATTCTTTAGTCCGCAGCCCCAAAGTATGATCGGTTCCAGCAACCATCGCCAGCGTCTGATAAACATGGTGCAGGAATATCTAGGGGCAAGGTCAGACTTGGACACCTTCCCCACCGAAAATCCTCTGGCTTACTGGGTCTTGAGGATGGATCACTGGCCAGAGCTTGCACAGTATGCAATTGAGCTACTGGTTCTTTCGGAACGCACATTCAGTGCTGCTGGAGGATTTGTCACGGATCACAGGGTGCGCCTGTCCACCGACTCGGTTGATCGACTGACTTTCATCAAGATGAACCAGTCTTGGATCACCACCAGCTACCACACACCTGATGCTGATATAACAGACTAATTGATTTTAACATGTCACATCCCTTCAAGACTGATGCTGATGCTGAGTGCCTGTGCTGTTATGTTGACTGGCTATCCTCCTCCTCCGAGTCCTCAATGATACGATTGATGATGATAGCTTGGAAGATCATTTTTGTTTATGGGTGCCGCCACCAGTGGCTAAGGCCCAATTTTTCAGCCCCTGTTTTACAGGGGCGTGTAATTACAATTTTTTTAGCAATAATTTGCCATAGGGCTCATTGCTGTGCTCCAAGTAACGTATCTGTGAGGGGTTGTAGTGTTGTGCCACCAGTTCCTAAGGCCCAATTTTTCAGCCCCTGTTCAACAGGGGCATGCAATTACAATTCTTGATCTAATAATTCACAGCAGGGCCCATTGCTGCACCCACCAAGAGTAACTCTGAGGGCTTACAGTGTTGTGGCAACGCCACCACCACCACCACCACCACGAAAGGCCCAATTTTTCAGCCCCTGTTCAAAAGGGGCATGTAATTACAATTCTTGATCTAATAATTCACAGCAGGGCCCATTCCTGCACCCACCAAGAGTAACTCTGAGGGCTTACAGTGTTGTGGCACCAGCACCACCATCAAAGGCCCAATTTTTACTACCACTGTTCAACAATTATATGTAATTAAAATTCCTGATATAATAGTTGACAGCAGGGCGTTCCAGCACCAACCAAGAGTAACTGTGAGTGCTTACAGTGTTGTGCCAACACCAACAACTAAGGGGCCTATTTCTGCAGAGTATATACGGCAGGTCCCTACTTTCAAACATCCAACTTACAAACGACTCCTACTTGCAAACGCAAGAAGACAACAGGAAGTGAGAGGAAATCTACCACTAGGAAGGAAAATTCTCTCCTGTAAGAATAAATATGGGAGAAAGGTGTCTCCTCTGTACTGATGCTTTATCAGCAATCCTTGTTTCAAGAAAAACACCACATTTCAAAAACAGTTGTCATTGGGACGGAAAGTGAGGTGAAATGTTCTGAACAGGGGCACAGACAGCAAAACAAATGTTACAGGGGTGATAACCCTTACCTATGTTTTCCAAAAAGTTTAAAAATAGATTTTTGGGCTGGAGCTACACTTCAACAATGTACCTGTTCAAAATTACAAACAGATTCTACATAAGAACAAACCTACAGTCCCTGTCTTGTATGCACCGCCTGTATACGGCTGTTCAGAGTATATAGGGCCTTTTTTATTTTATGTGCGGGGTTCCCCTTAATATCCATACAAGACCCAAAGGGGCTGGTAATGGGCTGGGGTAGGGGGGGGGGTCATGGGGTAGCTATGCCATTTTTCTTAAAGATTTTCATCCATATTACCGGGACCAGACATTACATTAAAGCCGCAAGCAGTTTTAAATGGCTTTTTTTTCCTTTAGAAGTGTCATTTTGTGCAGGGACAGTTCTAAACACGGGAAACACGTGGCACTTCACAGGCATACTTTAGACACCCCCCAGGTACGATATTTAAAGGAATATTTGTCTTTTTTTTTTTCACTTTATGCATCATTAAAATGACTGCTCCCGAAAAACGACCGTTTTTAAAACTTCTTTTTGCATTGATACATGTCCCCTGGTGCCGAACCCGGGTTCCCAAACCCTTTTTAGGACAATAACATGCATAATAGTTGTTATAATTAGCACTTTAGAATTCGAACGTTCGCATCCATTGTATTTAATAGGGTTCTAATGTTCGTACGAACTTTCGGTCCGTTCGCGGGTTCTGGTGCGAACCGAACCCGGGGGTGTTCGGCTCATCACTAGTGATCAGTGGGAAGAATGCTCCTTACATTGGTGATCAGTGGGAAGAATGTTCCTTACATTGGTGATCAGTGCGAAGAATGCCCCTCACATTGGTGATCAGTGAGAAGAATGTCCCTTAGATTGGTGGTCAGTGGGAAGAACACCATTTACATTGGTGGTCAATGGGAATAATGTCCCTTAGATTGGTGGTTAGTGGGAAGAATGGTCCTGACATTGGTGGTCAAAGGATAGAATGTCCCTCACATAAGTGTTTAGTGGGATGAATGTCCCTTCCATTGATGGCCAGTAGAAAGAATGCCACCATAACAGACGGCTAAAAAGATCATGCCATGCCATTTGCTTTTCTATGTAGCCTCCGGAACCATCAAGGCACCATCAGATGGGGAATCAATCATCCACAGCTCAAGGAACCCCCGGTAACCTCTGAAGGAACTCTATGGACCCTGGTTGGGAATGGCCATTCAATGTGATACATTTTACTAGATTCATTTGGCTCTGTTGAAATGTGGTGGAGACACATTGCCCTCAGTACTTTCATAAATGACCGGACTGTCGGGATTGATACTTCTCCTAAAGTATGATAAACTTTTTGAATAGGCTCTTCTGAGATAATATTGTCAGGTTTACCTGAAGGGTCATTTTTTTTATATGTGACTTTCACAGTTTTGCTTTTTATATTTTTTTGAAGATGTTTCATGAACAGAGAACAGGATAAGTCCCCTATTAGATTGCATCAAGAGATGGGAATGATAAACTGCAGTCACCGTGATTCCTTACTTGGCCACAGTTTACAGAGGTAGTTAAAAGCTATAATTAAAGGAAGGTTTTAGAAACATTAAAGGATTAGTTCACCTTTTCACAAAAAAAACATAGAAAAAAGTGAGCTAACACACAGCACCCTCCCCCACCCCTCCGGTCCTTGGTGCGTGTACCTTACGTGATTCCCGTCTTCCCACGCCCTCTCCAGCTGGTGTCTCCTGCCAGGAGAAAAGCGTTTAGGAGCCCCAGTGTACGTGAGGCCTAAATGATGGCCTGTTGGGGCTTTTAACGCATTAACTATTGAAAATTTAGGACACCAAAGTTTGTCGCGGTCTCATGGACGCACGTAGTTTTAGGCTACATGTCCACGGACGTTTTAAAAAACGGGCTGTAAAGCTAGTACAGACGGCAGGAAAAAAATCGCAGTTTTTAACGTGATTTCTTTCCACGTTTTGCATTGAATTCAATGCACGTTTCCCCGTGCTAGCTTTCAGCCGCGTTTTTCTTTCTCTATTCAAAATCAATGGTTCCCTATGGGAGCCCATTGATTTGAATAGAGGTCACACCAGAAGTCGGATCAAGATGATCCGACTTGCGGGGCGACTCGTGTGCGGAGAATCTTGAAGGGGAACCCCACGAAAATGTAAAAAAAAAATTGCGTGAAGTTCCGATACCAGACCCTTCGGTCTGGTATGGATTTTAAGGGGAACCCCCTATGCAGAAAAAACGGCGTGGAGGTCCCCCCAAAATCCATACCAAACCCTTAGCCGAGCATGCAGCCTGGTCGGTCAGGAAAGGGGGTGGGGACGAGCGAGCACCCCCCTCCTAAACCGTGCCAGGCCGCATGCCCTCAACATGGGGGGGTGGGTGCTTTGGGGCAGGGGGGCGCCCTGCGGCCCTCCACCCCAAAGCACCTTGTCCCCATGTCGATGGGGACAAGGGCCTCTTCCCGACAACCCTGGCCGTTGGTTGTCGGGGTCTGCGGGCGGAGGGCTTATGGGAATCTGGGAGCCCCTTTTAATAAGGGGGCCCCCAGATCCCGGCCCCCCACCCTATGTGAATGAGTATGGGGTACATCGTACCCCTACCCATTCACCTGGGGGGAAAATGTCAATAAAAAAAACACAAAACAGCTTTTTAAAGTAATTTATTAGGCAGCTTCGGGGGTCTTCTACCGACTTCGGGGGTCTTCTACTGACTTCGGGGGTCTTCTTCCGACTTCTCCACTCTCTCCGGTTCTTCTCCCGCTCTCCGGTGCTTTCTGCCTTTTGCCGGGCACATCCGCTATCTTCTGACAGCTCTTTTGCTAGCGGTGGCCCGGTCTTCCCCGTCGCCTTCTTCCCTCTTCTCTTCTTGAGATGTTGACACAACGAGGTCTGCCGCTGTAATGCCGTGTGCCCGGCGCCCAACTACTTATATAGGCATGGGGCGTGGTCACTGGGTGATGTGACCCTGCCCCCTTTTGATGTCGCAGTCCCATCATGCCCCGGGGCTACAACGTCATAAGGGGGCGGGGTATGTGATTTTGCGCTTAAGTGCCGCAGTAAATGTATGTGGGGCCGGTCCTTAAGCGGTTAAAAAAGTGGAACTAAAATTATTTTTATAATACAGGGTTTGGGGGGGCTTTAACCAATCTTCAGGCCTAAAACTATTTGTTAAAGGCAGTGCAAAAAAAGACCAAAATGGAGCTACAAAAGGCAAAAAATAGAACAACTCTCCTAAAGCCACATCCCCAAGTGTGTCCTGACGAAGGGAAATAGCGAAATGCGTTGACTCACAGGGGCTTACTGCTGTCCATTTGGTGTCAACCTTCTGTTCACATCATAGTTTTATGTATCTTTCTGTGTTTAATGTGTGTGTGTGTGTGTTTTTTTTTTTAACTCTTTCTATACTTGATCTGTTTGTGAGCGATTCGTTATTAATAAAATACAATTTTTTTATTATACTCTCGTCCATCTTGCCTACAAAGTCCGACCCAGAGTCTCTGACTCTTAAATTTTTTTCACAAACTCGGAGCTACAAAAGGGTGAAAGAAGGCCAAAGGGAGCCAAAATTACCTCCGCTAAACAGGGCAGAGGCAGAGCTATGGACCTTTCCAGCTCCCCTACATCGGGGAAATTTCGTCCTCCGAGTCGGGCAATTTCATACGTCGGTCTTATGTCTGCACAGTCCTCATACTGCATGCAATGCAAGTCGGGAGCTCTTTGTCTGCGGGATTCCTATTTGTGTAGCAATCAATGAGACAAAAGAAAATCCTCAGCTTGAAGAGGACACATCCAGGTTCATCATATTAATGGTGACAATTAGAACTTGTGGCTTTTGTCTCCTCGGCTCACCGCCGCCTGTACCGCGCTCCTCTTCATAAGCACTCCATTTCCAGATCTCCCCCCCTCCCTCATTGTGTCTGTACTTCAAAACGTTCTGTAGACATGTTTAATCTCTGCTTACGGAGAGTCTGCTCCTTGCTGTTGGGAGATAAGATTGCCCATTGACCTGCGAGGACAGTCGGACGTGAACGCACATTAAATCCTTTTTTTTTTAGGGGTAACGGTAATATAGATGTAATCCTTAACTGCCATTTAGTTTGCTAAAGCACGCTATATCTTAATAAAATATTCTCTTCATCCTTTGTTGCATCTCTGTGCTGCTGATCTCCTGCAACCTCTTTGCAGCTACTTCCTGTCTACCTGCACTCCAGCGATGGTTGCGTGCCATTTCGCAGCGCGGATTTCTTGATGGTGACAACAGTGGACCATGTGTTTTTAATGTTTCACTTTAAGTATTATTAAAATTACTTATTTTTTTAATTTATTTTTTGCTTTGGAACGAACCAGCGGGACTTTAAAGGTACCAGCAATAGTAAAACCTCATGCTTTTTTATATAAAAAATATCATTTTTAATTAAGAATACGTTTCTTTTAAAAAGACAATAACTGTTCATAAAGACATATCATCTGAATAACACATGCAACCACTTCTCTCTCTACATGTTTCGTTCAGAAGAGCTTCCTCAGGAGCTTTCAGAAGTGTCGCATGAAGTTTAGATGCTAGAAAAGAAACAACAAGCATAAGAAAATTGTACTTCACAATTAAGTAAAATAACTGTCAAAAACTGTTTTGCAAATATACATGAATACATCAAAGGGGAGAGGAGCAAAGGGGGCGGGACTTTGAGTGAAGCATGTGTAAGCAAAGGCATAATAAGGTAAAACAATTGGAATTTATTTCATATTTCAATTTAAACACACATACAAAATTAATTACATAGACATCAGTTAGTCATAGACTATTCAGTTACTATAATTACAATGCGATTGAGCATGGCAAGTTCATTCCACAGACATCATTTGGTCATGGAGTATGCAACGGGTAAAAAGGTGGCAAAAGTTATGTTCACCAGAACACATTAAGGTAAAAGCATAAGAGAGAGTAGTGCCTGCAGGACCTATGGCCTCTCTGATCGTAGAAGGGTAGGGAAGAATAATACTGTAATAGCTGGGTATTGATTGTAAAGAAACGGCTTCAGGTAGCTCGACACGTTTCATGGCTTCGCCGCCAATCATCAGGAGCAAGCCAGTTATCTAAAACAAAATTGATATGGATAAGCCAATAAATAAAAAAAATAAAAAAGGCACGGGCAAGAGTGGGTTATAAATAACCACAGGTCAAGTGCATGCTGACTTACTGTGGTTCGTACGTTGATGCTGTGGTATTCGGGTCATTGTAGACCGACCAGTGATACCCTCACCCGGGAGCCGCAGCGGACATCCCCGCAGAGGCGGCCCACAGGCCACCACCAGGGCAGGCGTAGACAGACAGGGCATCCCTATGTGAAAAATGAGTGAAAGATCAGGACTATGTTGAGAGGGGAAAGTGCACCAAGGTAAAGTGCAGAATAGTGAGTGTAAAGAAACAGTGGGTGCAAGAGAGGAGGAAAAAGGTGAGGGGGGGAAAAGGGGGGGAAAGGGAGTGCAGTAGTGGAAATGATAACCAACAACTACCCAGTGGAGTGTGAAATTATAAAAGATCAGCAGACAGAGAGGACCCTGGGAAGCGCCAGAGAAGGAAGAGTGACATTTAAAGTTCCCTGGGATGGAAATAACTGGCCTTACCAGGCCATGGCTTCCTAAAAAGTCCCAGATAAACCTTCCTCCAAATAAAAATATGAATACATCAAAGGTTATTTAAAGTGGTTGTAAACCCACTTTTTTTTTTTTTTGGCCCACCTGCAAGAGAAAGGCATAATGAGCTATTATGACTAGCATAATAGCTCATTATGTTCCACTTACCTTAGATCGGGGCCCCCGAAGCCGTCCTCGTCCCTCTGTCCAGCCGCAGACATCACTGCGGCGATAGCCGGAATGTTACTTCCGGGTATCGCCGCACCAGCCAATCACAGCGCCGCTCCGGCGCTGTGATTGGCCGGAGCGGCGGAGACGTCACTCTGCGCATGCGCGCAGGAGGCGTCCCACTCGGCTACGCCCAGCGATTGCTGGGAAGTAGCCGAGTATGTGAATGGGATTAACCCCATAAATGCGCCGTTGTCTACGGCGCTTGACATTTTAGTAAATATCTCCTAAACCGTGTAGGTTTAGGAGATATTTCTTGCACCTACAGGTAAGCCTTAATCTAGGCTTACCTGTAGGTGCAAGTTGAAAAAGTGGGTTTACAACAACTTTAAACATTTAATTACGGAAGAATATATAATATAATGAGCTAAAAATGGACGCCTACCATATACCTTTTTTCACACTAAGGCCCCTTTCACACTGGGGCGGGCATATGCGGTGGCGGTATAGCGGCGTGATTTTCAGCGCCCTATACGTCGTGTTTACCGTGATATTCGCCCGCTAGCGGTGCGGTTTTAACCCCCGCTAGCGGCCGAAAAAGGGTTAATACCGCCCGCAAACCGCGGCTACAGCCGCAGTTTGCGGGCGGTATTACCGCGGTGTCCTATTGATTTCAATGGCAAGGAGCGGTATACACACCGCTCCTTCACCGCTCCAAAGATGCGGCTTGCAGGAGATTTTTTTGTCTCCTGCCAGCGCACCGCCTCAGTGTGAAAGCCCTCGGGCTTTTACATTGAGAATGCTGGGGCAGGAGTATTTCAGGCGTTATTTATGCGCTATTTTTAGCGCAAAAACGCCTGAAATACGCCTCAGTGTGAAAGGGGCCTAACAGTTATTATTGTCTTTTAAAAGAAACTTACTCTTAATAAAAATTTATATTTTTTATATAAAACCATGATGTTTTACTATTGCTGGTAAAAAACAAAACTGTTTAACATTCGGTTCCCTATGAGGTTCGGGTTTGGCACCTGATCTTTAGTCATCTTCACCAAACTGGCCTCCCAACCGAGCCTAGCTACATTCAACTCCTCGCTAATTGCCATTGTTAAAGCTTCTATGAGATTTTAGTGGCTGGGTTTGGTTCTTCCTGAATGTTCTGAGATCTTTTCTGCTGGATCTTTCCTTGTCTGAGTCCTCATTACAGGATGAGACGTGCCCACAGCTCTTCCTTCTCTGGATTTCCTCCGGCTCCGTGTGATGAGATTCCACCAGTGCACAAATAACCGAGAATTTAAATGAACACATCATTAACTGGGTGTTAATTAGAAGGCCGATCTACTAATCTATAGAAAAATAAAAGTTTGTAGAAGCCTTTCTTGGACTGAGATTCTTCTCCTTAAACTCCTTCCTGGAAAGTTCTACTGAATGTCCTTCCCCACCACCGTATGTCCATTTAACCGCTTGCCTACCAGGCCAATTTCAGTTCTGATGCCTCTCACATACATAAAAAATACGTAAAAATCTACTCTTTTTTTTTACTAGAAAATGAAACATTATATTTTTTATATATATATATATATATATATATATATACATATACATATACATACATACACACACACACACACACACACACACACACAGTTTACACAAACCTATACCCACAGTTGATCCAGAGGAAGGCCAAAACCCCCAGCAGAGCATGATCCAATTTTCTCGCCCAGGGCAAATAATTCCTTCCTGATCCCCCGAGAGGCAATCGGTTATTCCCCGGATCAACTTTACCTATAAATGTCAGTATCAAAGTTATTTGATGTGTATCTAGGAAAGAATACAGGACTTTTTTTTAAAGCAATCTACTGAGCTGGCCAGAACCCGTTTTTGAGGGAGTCTATTCCACATTTTCACAGCTCTTACTGTGAAGAAACCATTCCGTATTTGGAGATTACCATATATACTCGAGTATAAGCCGACCCGAATATAAGCCGAGGCACCTAATTTTACCGAAAAAAAAATGGGAAAACATATTGACTCAAGTATAAGCCTAGGGTGTCCATCTGCATGCTTCACTGTGCCTTACTGTGTCCATGCCTCACTGTGTCCATGCCTCACTGTGTCCATGCCTCACTGTGTCCATGACTAGACTGACGTTTAACATGGGAGTCTATGGAAGGGGTGCCCAAATTTGAAAAATCGGTGCTCCCCGGCCGAAGGTCCCCCAGACAAAAAACTTTACACACTTATAGAGGAGAAAAGGGGCTACATGTGTGCCATGCTCTGGGTCCAGGGGACCTATGACCGGCCGGTACCGGGTCTCCAAATTTACCGGAGAAATTACCGTTTAACATGGGAGTCTATGGAAGGGTGCCCGGGTTTGAAAAATCAATGCTCCCCGGCCGTAGGTCCCCCAAAAAATAAACTTGGCACACTTGTAAAGAAAGAGTGGGGCTACATGTGTGCCAAGTTTGGGGTCCAGGAGACCTACGGTCGGCCGGTCCCCAAAGTCCGGGAGATCAGGCACAAAAAGGTGACTCGAGTATAAGCCCAGTGTGGCATTTTCAGCACAAAAAAATGTGCTGAAAAACTTGGGTTATACTCGAGTATATACGGTAAATCTCTTTTCCGCCAGATGTAAAAAGTGCCCCCTTGTCCTCTGTGATGACCTTACAGTGAATAACTCAACACCAAGTTCACTATATGGACCCCTTATGTATTTATACTTGGAGATCATATCCCCCCCTTATGTATCTATTAATTTTTTTAAATCTTTTCTTTATTTCAACAAAACAAAAAGGAAGGTGAGTCTAAAGACTAGGGATGAGATGAAAACCCCCCGGTTCGGTTCGCACCAGAACCTGCGAACAGACCTAAAGTTTGCGCGAACTTTAGAACCCTATTAAGTACAATGGACTCGAACGTTCAAAATCAAAAGTGCTAATTGTCAAGGCTAATATGCAAGTTATTGTCCTAAAAAGGGTTTGGGGACCCGGGTCCTGCCCCAGGGGACATGTACCAATGCAAAAAAAAGTTAAAAAAACTCCCGTTTTCTCGGGAGCAGTGATTTTAATGATGCTTAAAGTGAAACCATAAAAGGGGGGGGGGGTGTATAGTATGCCTGTAAATTGGCGCTTGTTTCCCATGCTTAGAACTGTCCCTGCACAAAGTGTATTTTCTGAAGGAAAAAAAGTAATTTAAAAGCACTCGCGGCTATAATGAATTGTCGGCTCCCGGCAATACAGAGAAAAGTCATTGATAAAAAAAAAAATGCGTGGGGGTCGCCTTCAGGTCTGGTATGGATTTTTAAGGGGAACCCTGCGTTAAATTTAAAAAAAATATGACGTGGGGTTCCCCCCAAATATCCATACCAGACCCTTCAGGTCTGGTATGGATTTTAAAGGAAACTCCATGCCAAATGAAAAAAAAAATTGGCGTGGAGTTTCCCCCAAAAATCCATACCAGACCCTTTATCCGAGCACGCAACCTGGCAGGCCGCAGGAAAAGAGTGGGGGACAAGAGAGCGCCCCCCCCTGAACCGTACCAGGCCACATGCCCTCAACATGGGGAGGATGCTTTGGGGGTCTGTGACCCCTCAAAGCACCATGTCCCCATGTTGATGGGGACAAGGGCCTCATCCCCACAACCCTTGCCCGGTGGTTGTGGGGGTCTGCGGGCGGAGGGCTTATCGGAATCTGGAAGACCCCTTTAACAAATGGGACCCCCAGATCCCGCCCCCCTTATGTGAATTGGTAAGGGGTACATTGTACCCCTACCATTTCACAAAGAAATTCTAAAAAAAAACACAGACAAAGTTGGGAAAGTCCTTTACTAAAAATAAAAAAAATAAAAATAAAAAACCCGTTCCAGCGATGTAATCCAGTCTGTCCAGCGTTGTTCTCTATGTCCCGCGGTGATCCGATGTCCAGCGCTGCAGTCTCCTCCAGTCTCCACTCCACACAAAACCCCCATGACGTACGCAAGCGGGGAAAGCCGGGGCTTACTCCTATGATCTGACGGGTGACTCGCCCCCTCCTACGTCAGACCCCGCCTACGTCATTGGCTGAGCGGACCTGATGGGGAACGTGATTTGATTCCTCTGCAGTGTAATAAATGAATAGACCCTGCCCCTTCTCACGTTCCCCATCAGGTCCACTCAGCCAATGACGTAGGGGGGCGGGGTCACTTTCACTGGGTGTAAGGCTGAAGTCGAATAATCCTGGAAGTTCCGAGGGGAGAGAGAGTAAGAATGAGAGTGGTCCTTTCTTCACAAATAATCATATAGGGTATCCCCATCTGTATGAACCGCTTACCCTCTTAATTTTCTCTAAGAGCGGTCTCAGTTGAGCCCTCCGCTGTAAAGTAGCCCTGGAGAGATCTGGTAGTATTTTCACTACTACTCCTTCAAACATTATTGGCCCAGCCTCCCATGCTTTGCGACTGACCAACTCTTTATGAGTGTATCAGTGAAAACGTCCTATAACATCTCTAGGTCTCGCTGGATCTAAGGACCCGGGGGCCTAGGGCTCTATGCAGTCTATCAAATTCAATTGCCTTTAAAGTCGGTGCTACTCTGAGCTGTTGGCATATCGACAATACTGCTGTTTGTAGGGATTCACCCTTAATTTCTTCCGGGATCCCTCTAAATCTAAGGTTTAACCGTCTACTTCTGTCCTCAATATCCTCACATTTTAACTGTATGGAGGAGTTCTGGATCATCTGTAAAGATTGTAGCAAAGTGTAATTTCTTCAGTGTCGTCACATGAAAAGATAGAAGAAAATATTTACAAAAATGTGAGGGGTGTACTTACTTTTGTGAGATACTGTATGTGTATGTATATATATATATACAATTTCCTTTTCCTTCCCATGAAGAGCGCTCTAGTTGATGTTCTTATTGATGTAGACTTCCTCCTGCACAGTATAGACATAGTCAGACACTGTCCAGTGTTTGGTGCATGCTCTGATCACAGTCCGCCATCTTCCCGGTGTGTGGCGGTTGTACAATTTGTCTCATCCCGGTCCCTCCTCGCCATTTCCTCCTCGGTCACTCTCTGACAGTCCTTCAGATCTCCTGCGGATACAAAGCTCAGGAACGCTTTCTGATATTGTGTTTGTAGTGTAAAGGCGTTTGTTTTTTTTCTTTCTGCGCCTCGGGACTTTCCATCAGTTTTTTTTTTTTTCTAGGTCAGATTTGATGTGGAAGTAGTTTTCACGCAATAATAAGTTCGGTTGCGGAGTCAGATTAAAGGCATATCGGTGACCCCCAACTTGTACGGCTTAGCGGAAGACCGCAGAGAACAAAGACAAAGGGAAGTGGGAACCCTGCCTGGCGGAGCTTCACAAGTTCTAGACACATTAGCTGCAGACAAAGGAATATTCCCTTTCGGAAGAGTACAGGGTATAGATTGCAAGCTCTTCTGGACGTGCACACTAGCAATCGTTGTCCTTTGTTTCATGAATGGCACCATGGGTTTTTCTGGGGGCACAAATACTAATTAGAATTCATCCTTCAGCAGTTTCATTTCAGCAAGGTGGAACTTGGCTGCCTGTGGCTTATTGTTCTTTCTTGTCGTTGCTTGTTACAGGTCCTTACTGAGTACAATAGATATTATTATTCTAATTTTCATAGTTATAGCAGAACTCAAGACAGATATAAAAGACACATTGTTACAGCTTTGTATTCATTCATGCAATTGATATAAGTCAGGGCCGCCATCAGGAATTTTGGGGCCCCTTACACAGCTTCAGGCATGGGCCCCCTGGAGCAGAGGAGAACCAGGGGGGGGGGTGCTGCCGCCGCCACAAATTGAGAAGAGGTGGGGGGGTTCCACGAATTGAGAAGCGGAAGCGGAATTGTTGAGCTATTCAGGCCAGGGCTGTCCTAATGAATGGGCACACCTGGTCACTGCCCAGGGGCCCCAGGTGCATGAGAGGGGCCCATGATCAGGGCCAGCAAAAGGGGGGCGGGCACTGTGTTGCAGGGTGCACTGCCCATGGCGCTCTTCTTTGACAGGAGTAACTGCAATGCCGATGAAAATAGTGTATGATGTACTGTGTCAATATTGCTACTTATCAATAAATTCCTAGGAGTTGACATCCATAAATATTATACACATAAACATCAAAAATTGTGCCTTAATAAAGTGCCAATATTAACAGCAAATGCTGTAGTAATGTTAAAGTGCAAAGTGCAAAATAATCCGTGACACAGAATAGTAAATTAAATAATTGAGACAGAAATATTAAATTATATAAAGTGCATATAGCTGTGAAGGGAATGGTACTAAGCAGTACTTATATTGCCGGTGGGGTGCTAAGGTGCATGGGTCTGTTACATAGAAAATTGCATATTCTAAGCAGTAACAGGAAAAAATGAGGAAGGGGTGTTCCTTGCAGTAAAGTGACTGTCCTTTTATATTCTGTGAAAGAAGGTAAAATCGTGCATCGAAAGTCCAAGAGTAGGGAAATCCCTTGTGGACTAAGTAGCAGTGCTGTGATCAGTGTTGGGTGATGGATGATTGGAAACTTCGTGCTTGTCCACGCCATGCTGTGATTCCTGTGGTGTTTGGATGGCCCCTTACCTCACTGCTGTGAGGTTACAGCATATATAGAAAAGAAGACCCCTCTGTGGGTCCGACCTCCTCCTGTCCGGGTGGTCCTCTGTAGCGTGGGGTGGTCTGCTGCCTTGTATGGAATGGGGGGGGGGGGGGCGAACGGGCGAACCCACCCTCTGGCCGTGGAAACTCCAAGATAATATGCAAAGAAGTTTGGGGGAAAACGAAGGAATCCCAAAATAGTGTGATATTGTTTCAATAAAAAGTATATTTATTTAAAAACAATCACAAGTACTCACATTTGGCAAGTTAAAATGAGTGTATCAGATACGAGCGCCGAAAAAAGGAGCTAAAATCTAGATTTGCCTGGCATCCTACGCTAGGAGGTAAATGGTAATTGAAATGGCCAGAAAGCCAGCATTTTCAGAACAAGGTCAGCAGCGGCCCGCTTGTTTCCCTTTAATAGCATTATGCCGTACTTTGTTCAGTCTGCAGGAAGGCTTTGTACAGTACAGAATTATCTTCAAAGATCGGAGGGAATAGCCGAGTGCCAGGGTGCCAATCTCCCCACCTAGCGCTACGCACGGAACGTCTCACTGTCCTGATGCTAATTGAATTTAATTGCACCTTCAAAGTTTCATGAAAGCCCTGGCTGAAATTTCCTGAATCTACTGAACGCGGTTTCCTGGGGGTGCGGGGCAGCTTCCGCGTTTGCCCAAAGAACGGCGGATGAATTTTTTACCAACTAATCAGATTGTCAGCAGAGGAGGTATCGTCGCTCATCAATAATGGAATAATCAAGGCAGATTGCAGCTCGGTGCTGTCCTGCATTATTTACTGCTAGGTCTTCAAAAGGCAAAACAATAAAAAAAAGCTGAGCTTTAATTGATGTCCTTTTTAATTTACCAGCCAAGACTGAGTGCGGAAAAAAGTGGACCCTGGGTGCAGAATGAAAGACATTTCCCATCCGATGCAGTGAAGAAACATGGCAGATATTGCAGAGATCCAGAGTTCCAGACTTATCCTACCTGTTGTCTGGTGATAATTGTAGAGGACACGTTATGTTCAGACATTCTTCGTTCACAACGTGACAATTACCGGGTTCTACTACAAAGATAGATGGATCCAAGAAAATAATCATAATGTCAGATAAACTGAACATGTCATTGGCAAAAGCACAGGCAGTTATCCTTACTGTGCATAGGCAGGCGCCATAAGATTCTGGTATGCATGGGCGTCCGCTCCATAGGGCAAGTGGGGTCAATTGCCCCCCCCCGAATCGTAAGTGTTGAAGTCAGAGTGAAGACCCTTGTCCCCTGTGTTGCAATGGCCTCCGCGGCAGCCGTGGACTTTTTTTTCTAAGTCTGCTGCTGGCCTGGGGGCTGGGGCTGCTCTCAGTCTTTTCCGACTACACATCCCTCCCTCCTCACCCCCGGCCCAAGCATCGGATTGGCTCTGCTGCTCAGGCCTCTGCTTAAAATCACTGTGACCCGGCTGTTCCGTGATTGGCTGCTGCCTCAGCCTGCCTCTGCTTGTGTAAAAAATGTATGTTGTGCCTATGCCGATCCGGCCGGCGTGGCGCTGGCTCCTCCTCCCACAGGTGCGTGGCGTGCAGTGGCCGAGACAAGAGAGAATACGCTGCCAGTGCCTGCCCTGGGCATATCGCTGAAGAACTACAGGTGAAAGCAGTGCCTGTGCCACGACACCACTGTGTACATCTTTTTGTATTGCAATACATCTGTGTTGTGGGCGGCCATATTTTGATCTTGATGAAAACAACCTATACAGTATAGGCTGTTTTCATCAAGATCAAAATATGGCCACAAGCCCCTCCCCTTCATGACATTGTCAAAAAGGGACCGAACATGGATGACCTAATGATGCCCCCCCCCCCTGAAAAAAGTTCAGCGGACGCCCATGCTGGTATGGAGTCAAACTTCAGTTCCCAGAGCTCACAAGCCCCCTCTTGTACCACACTGCAATGCAGCCACTTCATTGACCTCATAATGCCAGGACCCGGATCTGAACCTGCAACCTCTGGTGTCTGGTAGTATCTCTTCTTGCTGAGCCACCTGAGATGTTGGACATCCCCCTGCCCGATTTTGTAGACTACCTTGCCTTGTGTCTTGTTTCTCTTGAACCTTGAATCCTTTGCTTCTCCCATGAACTTCCTATTTAAGCCATGCCTTTGCACTTCCTGTTTGCCAATGTCAGGAGCATGTAGCTCATTCCCACATCCTGGTTTGGACTGTGGCATTCTCCTTGTCTGTATGCCCACCTGCAAGGTGATGGATGTGGCCAGTCTCTGGATGGAGACTAAACCTGATTTTAAGCCAGCCAAGCCTGCAATCTCATGCTTATGATTGCGTGTGTAATACGTGCTCAATCTCTCTGTCTGTTCTGCTCTGCTAGATTGGATTCCCCTGTTTATGACCTTGGATCGAAGATCGACTACTCTCTGAACTCTGCCTGCTTTTTGACTATGGATTGGACCCTGACTACTGTAAAGCTTACCTGCCCTTGTACCTGGTCTGTCATTGAACCACTCTGCCTCTCTACCAACCGCAAGTACTTGTTTGTTTGCTCAGTTCGCGCTTGCCTAAGCGTGGTGGCCAGGGGCACTATAGCATTGTGTATAAGTCCTGGGGGCAACCGAGTACTGGTAGGCCTTCTTGCCTTATAGGAAAGGGGGCTGCTTTAGGTGAAGAACACAGATGCTAGCCAGACTGTCTGACCACCTGCATTAAGTCTAAGGCAGATTATTGTGCTCACTCCAGCCGATATTTCACTTTCAGCACTCCTGGTGCCGTCCGTATCTCCGCTACCACTCTTTCTCGACCTTTGGCTTGTTCCTCAACTACGCTTCCACTTGATCCCAACCTGTAAACACTTGTTACTGACTTTTGGCTTGTTTACTGAATACGCTTTTGCTTGATCCCAACCTGCTATATCTGCTACTGGACCCCGGTTTGCTCTCCTCCTGATGGGGCGATTCTGAGGACTGTGACCTGGTAATAACATGCAGAAAGACCCATCTTCACCTTCAGGAGCTCTGATAAATACCAGTGAGTGCTTCTGTTATCTGCCAGGGGGACCTACTTGTGTACCTATTCTGCGGATCTGTGGTAGCCTCTCTACTGCTATAGCTACTGGTCTCCAAGCCTAACCGTGGCACATAAGAAGTTTCGGCAGTGCATTGTGGAATGCCCAAGAAGGTGCACCTAACCTCTTCACGCCAGCCGCACCCATACCGTATATCAATGGCGGCTGGTGGTAAAAAAAAATTGAGGGGGCGGCAAACAGTGCACCCACAGCCACCCGCACCCCCCCAGTTCGGTCGGTTGGTTATGAGCCTTGTACTTACCCCATCTATGGCGCGGGCAGTGCTTCCCTCCTCTGCGATGGGTGGCGGCTTCCGCCGTGCATCTCCTCCCTCCTCCTAGGCCAATTGGAACGCTTCTCCCTTCGGCCAATCCGGAAACGGGTCTCAGACCCACTTCCTGATTGGCCGAAAGGAGCATCAGTGTTACAATAGCGAATATTCATTCGCTATTGTCACACAACTCGGTGGGTTTCGGGAGCAGTGCTCTGCTCCCCAAGCCCACCCTTTTTTGAAGCCTATTAGAGCCTCTGGCTCTAATCACATGCTTAAAAAAAATTGGAATCCATGCGTCCGGTGTCCCGCATGTAGATTAGGGGGCCGGACACATGGATAGGGTGGGTGCCACTGCAGTATACATATAAGTGGCCCTGTGTAAACCACTTACCGTGGTAAGAGCTTTCTCCCAGCATGGTATCCGGCGGTTACCGGAAAGCTCCCGATGCATACTAGCAATCGGGAGCTTTCCGATCATGTGACCACTGTGACCGTGAATCACAGCTGTCACATGACCCGAATGCCCGCTACCACTTCCGGCGGGAAGGAGGAAGGAAAGAGGACTTATTTTAGGCATCATCTGCAAAAGGAATTTCAGTTTTGGTGAGATACTCCCCAAGGGTTAATCACTTCTGAAGGGATGCAGACCCTACAACCTTTCTCATCAAATCACTGAAAATTAGAGTGCACCAGGTGATTATTATGAACCAACCCCTCACATTCAGAATCAGTGTGTGCAGGACATGGTGAAACAAAGAGCCATTTCTTCAGAGCAACACAAGTTGCTACAATGTTTGGTTAAAATCCCTGCAATGTCCATTGATCACCACAAGGGTTTTTTTTTTTTTTCCTTCTCAATCAAAGTGGACTTGCCCTTTAACATAAGCAAAGAAGGATCTGAGATTGTGAAATTGAAAATCCTTGTAGCAGATATAGTTGACCTCGTTGCAAATTTTAATTTTTTTTTTTAGTAACCTGGTTTTTTATTTATTTTTTGGAGACTAGTAACCTGGCATACAAACGTCCTTTGTGCATGCCATTCATGCTTTCTGCTGGGACTGAACAAGTGTTCCAGTTAATAATTTCCTCTAGACGACGATTAACTCCACAATAGAAATCCAGCGTCGCCCATCCTCTGAATGGCTGCAAGGCAAAAATATCTGCAGTGCTAATGATTTAAAACCGGCTTCTGTTAATAACATCTGGAACACATCAATGTGGCACGAAGAGAAAGTAGAGCGTTAATCCACACTCATTATTTCCTATTTGTTTTGCAGCCACATAATACAGTGATTAATTTCTTATCTGGCTCAGAGACGTGTTATTAGGGTTTACACAGCTTCTCGTCCTAACGTCTTGTACCAGGCCGCGGTTCCAGCTCGTGCCCAGAATGTGCTTCATTTCAATGAAGTCTTTGGGTGAACCAACCGAGGTGGAACGATAAGCCATAACAAGCAATTAAAAGATGAAATTAGTTTCACGAGTGATTGTGTCAGTGACCTCCGAAGAGGAGTTTACAGTTCCTTTTTTTTTTTCTTCGGTTACGAGCATAAATCGAGCCTGGACGGTTCTCATCGTTGTGTTGGCTATAGACCTCGAAGGGGCAGGTTTATGGGAAGTGGAGCAGGAGTGAAGAGGTGTCCACATTTTGGGGATTCTTCATTGACGGAAAACATAACACCAGGAGAATTTTAGTGGTCAACAGGTCCAGTTTTTCTTTAGTTTTCTGAAGTCTTTGCCAATTTTTGTCTGCCAGTATGCCAAATTAACTTTGTCAAATTAAAATTAGTGTAGCAGTTTGGTAGCCCCAATACGTATATATCTAAAGCCTAAAAGTTTTTTTTTTACTATCTATCTTTTCCGGGTGATTTCTTCTCACTTCCCGTCCCATAGACACAAGGTGAAGTCCTCTCTTATGCCGCGTACACACGGCCGTTTTTAATGTCATTGAAAAAAACAAAGTTTTTCTCGACGTGATTCTTCTCAAGCCTGCCTTGCCTACACATGATCATGAAAAAAAAAATGCTCCAACAAAGCGCGGTGACGTACGAAACGTACGACGGCACTATAAAGGGGAAGTTCCATTCGGATGGCGCCACCCTTTGGGCTGCTTTTGCTGATCCTCATGTTAGTAAAGTTTGGTGAGAAACGATTCGCGCTTTTCAGCCTCGTGCTCTTCAGTCCGTTACAGCGTGACGAATGTGCTATCTCCATAACAAACGCTAGTTTTACCAGAACGAGTGATCCCATCTCATACTTGATTCTGAGCATGCACGTTTTTTTTTTCCCCTCGTAAAAGCATACACACTACCGTTTTTCACCACGTTAAAAAGAACGACGTGAAAAAATAGAGCAGGTTCTAATTTTTTTGAGGCCATTTTTCACGTCGTTAAAAATGCTCTGGAGCGACACACGATCGTTTTTAATGACCAATTAAAAAAATTGCATTTTTCTCGTCATGAAAAACGGTCGTGTGTACGCTGCATTAGTTGCCACATGAACAGGTGTCCCCACTGTAGGGAAAAAAAAAATACTTACCGTACTTAACTTGGACTCCAACTTTCGAATGGAGGATCCCAAATCACTTTACCTTTTGATTCTGCCTCCGACTGAAGTGTCCCAAATAACTTACCTTTAGACTACCTTAGGCTTCTGACAGGAGGATCCCAAATCACTTGCCTTTTGAATCTGGCTTTCTACTGAAGGATCCCAAATAACTTACCTTTGACTTTGGCTTCTGACTGGAGAATCCCAGATCACTTACCTTTCAATCTGGTGTCTGACTGAAGGATCGGAGGAGCCAGAGTCTATGTCCTCTTACTGGAGGATCCCAAATCACTTTAAACTCCAGCTTCTGATCAGAGGACCCCAAATCTTGTGAGAATATACTCTTGCTCTCCGCTGGAATGCTTAATGACTGACTCCTCTCACGCCAAACTAGTCTCCACATACTATGGGTCCCTTTTACACTCTACAACTCATAGGCTCAGCAGTACGGCCAATAGCTGGAGAGCTGACATCCCTGAGCTGACGGAGGACATCTGGCAGGAGGTTCTTCCCCTTCAGGTTCTATCCTCTGCACTATGCCCCCCGATGCGGCATGGCTGATGGCACGTTCTTTCACTTGATGTGGTAGTGCGCGCCGATTAGGAAGTTCTGGTTGGAGGTCACGGCCTTTATTAGCTCCCTAACACAGATACCCAATATATGTAATCCCTTGAGGTGTTTACTGGGCTATATTGATGATGACGGTATATCTAGGAGTATGCGTATAGCATTGTCTTATGCTAAGAAATCGATAACCTTCCACTGGAAGTCTCAATCCCCGCCTACCATAGCCTTTTGGCTTACTACCATTAATCATGCTATACCGCTATATAAGCTGACATATGAAGCCAGAGGGTGCCCGAAAAAAATCTTGGGTTAGTTCCGAGAGTACCATACCACCTGCTCCTTGAAATCTGAATGAAGCTCCTACCCCTTGAACGGTCGTGATTGTGCAAATTGACATGTGATTATTGGGTTGCTATGTATCTACTCGATGTTTACCAGCTACCAGATCTTTGTAATGGAATGAGCGATGTTCGCTCCAGAAAATGCTCATAAATTTATGGTTGGACATTTCCATACAAGCAATGCCTGGGGGAATGGGGGGGTTCTAAAATTGTCCCCATGTACAGCGGGGTTAAAGCATTGCAGGCTAATTATGTGTGTAGCAATACCCCCTAGAGGGCCGCTGGTTAGTTTTGGGTTTTGCACGTTACCCTTTTCAGCTGTGTTGTCCGGGTAGGAAAGTCTGTAGTAATGAAATGTCCACACAGATGTAAAACCTCAAACAGTTAGGCTTTATGTTCTAATGCAGAAAACTTTGAGAAAGTAGAAGGTATAGAAGAGCAGGGGAAGGTTCAGGCACTCGCCATGAAATGTCACAGTGTCAGTGCAAAGTCACTCAACACTCTCAATGTTAGAGCGGGTATTGATCACCCGGACAGTCCTCCCTCACAGGGCCTAGCAGCCGGGATGACACACGAATCAACAGCAGGACAACCTCCGCCTCAGACCTTTAGAATTAGATGAAGGATTGAATGAAAGGATAGTCCAGGAACACTCTTCCACAGGATTTCCCCGCCCCAGACTTCCAGCCGTACAGTCAATGAGCCTTTAAGCTGTATCGGCGAACTGCAGGGCTTGTAATATAGTGGATCCCTCCTTAATGAAGTTTCCAGGCCTCTCCCGAGACAGCGGTAATTTGCCGGTCTCCTCCAGGGCAGGTCCTCCCCTGGTCTCCTTCACTAAGATGCTTCCTCCCCATTTGGATGGACAGCTTGGGATCCCTTTTTCTGGATGTAGGCCCCAGCCAGGTTAGCTGGGCCTACTAGACAGCGATGCAGCCTCGGGCCAGAGTGGCCCTGAGACCAAAACCACACACATACCTCGAGCCCTGAGGGCCAC
This sequence comes from Rana muscosa, assembly GCA_029206835.1. Taxonomy (NCBI): domain Eukaryota; kingdom Metazoa; phylum Chordata; class Amphibia; order Anura; family Ranidae; genus Rana; species Rana muscosa. The sequence continues at coordinate 89,897,974 of CM055124.1, read as the reverse complement.
GAGGTGAAGAAGGACCCCAATCAATGGCGTCTGCCCCTTAAGTATCCCCTCCCAGCAGGCACAGCGGGTTCACCATTCCCCCTGTACCGTTGCAGAGAAGGGCCACTCAATGCACCATGGCTTGCACATGTTCCAACAGGTGCCTGAGGTGGTAACGCCACCTACAGGCAATAAGGGAAAAACACTATCGGGCAAACCACAGCTGAAACAGAAGCAAATCAAATTGCAAGTCAAACGTCTGAGCCCAACTATTGGCCCAGACATCCCTTTAAATTTAAATAGCGTCCCAACCATTTGGGATGGACGCTACATGTGATTTACACCAACAGATTCCGAATCCCAGCCATCCATTTGGAGGATGCAAATCTTGCAGTCAGGGCAGCCATAAGAAATTCTGGGGCCCCTTACACAGCGTTAGGCCTGCACCCCCCCCCCCCCCAGCCTGACCACCAGAATACCCCAGGGCTCGCGCACTGGCCATCCCACCAAATTGGACAGCCCCATATATTCAGCAAAGAGACATCCCCATATATTCAGCTAAGAGACCGCCTAATCCAGCAAAGAGACAGCCCAATCCAGCAGAGACATCCCCATATATTCAGTAAAGAGACATCCCAATCCAGCAAAGAGACGGCCCAATTCAACAGAGAAATTCTCATATATATTCAGTAAAGAGACATTCCAATCCAGCAAAGAGGTGGCCCAATCCAGCAGAGACATCCCCATATATTCAGCAAAGACATCCCAATCCAGCAAATAAACATCCCCATCTGGCAAAGAGATGGCACAATCCAGCAGAGACATACCAATTTTTTCAGCAAAGAGACATCTTAATCCAGCAAAGAGACAACCCAATCCAGCAGAGACATCCCCATATATTAGCAAAGAGATATTTCAATCTAGCAAAGAAATGGCCCAATCCAGCAGGGACGTCCCCATATATTCAGCAAAGATGACCCCATATAGAAAAGAGACATCCCAATCCGGCAAAGAGACATCCCCATCCAGCAAAGAGATGGCCTAATCCAGCAGAGACGTTCCCATGTTTTCAGCTAAGAGAGATCTCAATCCAGCAAAAAGACAACCAAATCCAGCAGAGACATCCCCATATATTCAGCAAAGAGACATTCCAATCAAGCAAAGAGATGGCCCAATTCAGCAGAGACATCCTATATATTCAGCAAGGAGACTTTCTCATATAGCAAAGAGACAGCCCAATCCAGCAAAAAGACAGTTAAATCCCCAAAAAATCACAGTCACAGCACATGCCCACTTCCAACAATATTGTCAATCAAAAATGTGATGTCTAACAACTTGTCTCCAGTCCACAGTGAGCAGTCAAGCAGGCAGGCTACATGCAGCGCAGCTCTTTCACGTGGCTGAGCTGCGACTGGCGCCTAAACCAGCATCCGGTCTGCAGGGAGAGGCGGAATGCAGATGATATCACTCTGCCTTCCCCTCTCTCAGGCTGCAGCCGGATCTAAGTGAGCTGCATCGGCTCAATCTGTGGCCGCCCTGCTAAAGCAATAGTATACAGAGAGTGCTTCTCCCTTACTATCTCTGGCGAAGGTGCTAGAACACCGATCCAGCACGTTCCCGCCAGAAAAAGGCCCTGGCTGTTGTTTATACAGTAAGTTAACTCGTTGGTTTGGGGGCCCAGGTCCCTTACATGTGTATGGGCTGCCCCCCCCCCCCCCTTGATGGTGGCCCTGCCTGCAATGTCCCCACACACTGTTCTGGAATGACGATGATGGAACAAATACTCTCATCTAGCCTAGTCGACCATCTAATTATTGTGCTTTGATCCTGTCCTTTTTGCATGTCTGTGCAGAATCGCTCATATCAGGCCAAACAATCGTTCCCTCCGCGTCTGCGAATCTCACCAATAATTGTTGAATTTATATTTAACCATCGCTGGAGCTGAATTACAGTCTTCGGACTTCTTCTTTAGCTTCTGATGACAGTTGTTTTGCCCAGAGAAAAAATTGCGGGCACTGACCTACGTTCTCCCTGCTAAGGGAAGGAAATATGTCTCGTCTTTTCAATCCGGCGATTGTATTTCATGAAGAATTTCAGGCGTGATATTGTTCTATGGCAAAGAGCTGGAGAGTTCACTAAATATAATTCCACGCCTTTTACTATTGTGGCAACTCAAGATCTGATACCTTCAAAAATATTATCTGTGCCCACCCTTGTTCAATGCCACTTATAGTAGGGTGACCAGACATCCCCGGTTTCTGGGGACAGTCCCCAGATTGAGGACACTGTCCCCGGACCAAGTCTGTCCCCGGTTTTGTCCCCAGATTGGATTTGAACAGAGTCTGGGGCAATTTCAAAGACAGTCAGTGCAGAATAAAAAAGAAAATAATCTAAATTACACACCCCCACTCCTACTAGCTTAGGGGGGGGGGTGTATTTTTTTCACTATCTGTGCCCCTTTCTGATGATCATGTGCTGGTCGGAGTGGAGGGAATATTTCTTCAGTTTTGGGTGCCCGTTCCGCTCCGCTCGCATGTTCTTCTGCCTTGGCTCAAGTCCCCGCCAGCCGCCTGCCTGCTTATCTCCTTGCCTTCCCTGGTGGAGTGATCTTCCTCCGCTCCCCACCCAGTAGTAGCCGGGGCCCGAACAATGAGACTTGAGAGGCTGTGAGGCGGCGGCGACGGGGAGAGAGTCGCTGATTGGCGCCATTACTAGTAAAAAAAATATGTCCCCGGTTTTCATTTTAAAAATCTGGTCACCTTAACTTATAGATAATAATACCGAAAATTACATTTTATATGTATGTAGCACTACCCCCCGAAGGAGCTGCTTGTTTAAAGTTTTACCTTTTCTGTACACACCGCACTCGTGTCAGGGATCCCTCTTTCATAAATGTTCACACCAACACTTGGATACGTTTTCTTCAAGGTTTTATTTTACCAGTTCCAACAGGGTGGTAGAGGGATAGGGGAGGTTCAGGTACCTTGCTTTGCGGATCAGGCACAATCCTATATCCAGAGGACAAATCAGTTCCACGCAGGGCCGCCATCTGGGGCACCTTACACAGCTTCAGGCATGGGCCCCCTGGAAATGGGGGGAGGGGGGGTGCTGCCGCGAATTGTTGAGGTCGGGGGGGCTTTGGGTGCTGACGAACAAAAAAAAGGGGGGTTGCCATCCAGGGCCCTGGGGACCTCTGGGCCCCTTTCAAAAGTAAAAAATAATAATAATATATAAAAAAAAAATACATAAAAAAGGGGGGTTACCATCCGGGGCCCCGGGGACCTCCGGGCCTCTGGGGACCTCTGGTCCCCTTACAAAAATAAATAAAAAATTTATAAAAAAATAAATAAAAATAAAATTATTTTTATAAAAACAAAAAAAAAAAGGGGGGCCATCCGGGGCCCTGTGGACCTCCGGGCATCTGGGCCCCTTACAAAAAATAAATAAAAATAAATAAAAAATTTAATAAAAAACATTTTTTTTTTTTTTTAATAAAAAATACATAAAAAAGAGGGGTTACCATCCGGGGCCCTGGGGACCTCTGGGCCCCTTACAAAAAAATAAAATAAAAAAAAGGGGAGGTTGCCATCCTGGCCCCTGGGGACCTCCGGGCCCCTTACAGGTGTACTGCCTGTACCCCCCTAATGGCGGCCCTGGTTCCACGCTGGATTCTGCAACCACTGGATAGGCCTACTCTCACTGGCCCAGCAACCGGTGCAAAGCTCGTCAAAGCCTCTGCCACAGACTTGATGAGTGCCGTTGCGTCGTTCCACAACCTTCCGCCACAAGATCGTGTAACCACACTGTCACTTTGCAAAATTTCCTTCAAAAGTACACAGCTCACAGCGCCAGAATCTTTCAGCCATCCGGCAGCACCGTGAGACAAACTGGCCAAGGTGCGTCCTTCAATTGAGTCCCCAATTGCTCCGCTTCTTCCCGCAGGCAAGACCGCGTAGGACCATCCCTGGACTAGTAGGCCCCAGCAACTCCTGGGCCTACTTCTCAGTTGCAGAGCCTCGGGCCAGCAGGCCCCGAGGCCAAAAATGGCTCGCACATCCCTGAGGCTCCGGCAACGACCCCCGGCAAGGAACCCCGATAGAGCGGTCTCTGCCTCTTAAGTTCCCCCTCCCAGAATGCACAACTGGTTGACCACGCCCCCTGAGCCACTTCTGGGAAAGGAATACTCAATACACCTAGCCTGCTGCATTTCCAACCCTGACCCGTGGTGACAGTGACACCTACTGTCAGGTGGAAAACGCGCAGCCCAGCTAGACTGAAACAGAGCCAACAATTTAGCATAATTCTTCTGAGCATAACTACAGCTCAGATAAATAAATTGAACATATAGCGTCTACCCAGCAGGAGTAGGGCGCTACACATATATCATTTTTTTTTCCTGGCTCAGTTGATTTGCTGAAGAGGAGGAATGACTATACTTGGAAGCCAGCCCGGCCCCGCAGGCGAGCGCAGGAGTCCGTCTGATGCTGAGGGCGGTGGATCACTGTGTTTGCATGTTAATGAAATGATGAACATGAATAAATGGGAATCACAGGACATGTTGTTCATCAACACTGAAGGTTCCACCTAGGGGCTACGCCTGTCTGAGGGTCGCTCATGCGTTTTTTCCTGGGGAGCTGCTTGGGCACTCTGCAGGGTCCACTGGCCTTAGGAGGGCATGGGTAGGGGGGGCCCTTGGAGCCCCCCTAAGACCAAGCACATGAGTCTGATGCTGAGGGTGAGAGAGAACAAGAGAACAAGAAAGCAGAGCAAGACTCTCAGCAGTGGATTCCTTGGTTTGCGTGTCGAAGAACGCAGCTAGCTACAAGAATTCATGGGAATTACAGGACATATCGACACTTCAAGCATTCCACCTATGGGCTGTGCCGGTCTGGGGGTCACTTCTTTGTCGGTCGCACTGCCTTCCTCCCTTCCCGGGGGGGGGGTGGAGTTGGGCGCTGCTGGGGTGCTTGCAGGGGCCACCAATCTAGAAAGGTAGTGGTAAGGGGCTTCTCCACCTCTTGGACCCCCCCCAAAGACCAAACCCCATCCAATGGGGCAACCCCTCCTGGGGCTATTCCAGCAGACCTCAGATCAGATGTGGCAAGATTCTTGGCCTTTTAAATATCAACTTGGCGTCCGCATTGATTAAGGAAATCGGCCTATATGAGGCACATTCCTCCGGGTCCTTACTGGCTTTGGGCACCAACACCACCACCGCCTCCGACATAGAGTCTGGCAGAGATCCCAAGGTAGAGAACTGGGCTAGAAGGGAGGTGAATCTAGGGGCCAATACCTCCTGGTGCACCGAGTACAATTCAATTGGGAAACCGTCCGGTCCAGGAGCTTTACCTGCCTGCATACTCTGCATTGCTATCTGAACCTCCTCCAGGGAGATATCCCTTTCTAACTCCGCGCATTTATCTGGGTCTAAGACCGGGAGCTGGACTAGGTCCAGGTAACGGGTCAACTCCGCTGCACCGTATTCCACTTTAGAGGCATACAGCGCCCGGTAAAACTGAAGAAAGCGGTCACTAATCTCTACGGGAGTGGTCAAAGGTCGGCCGTCCAAGTCCCGCACCCTCCCCACATGCGTCGTCGCAAACTGTCCCCTAGCAAGCCAGGCCAATAGTGTGCCATTCTTGTCCCCATACTCGAATATCCTCTGCGCCCTGTCTAACAGCGATTTTTTGGTAAGGTCAATCCTAAGCAGAGATACGTCCCGCAGTGCGTGTTGCCAGGCCTCATAAGTCGAGCTAGTTTGGGCCAGCACATATTCCCGCTCCCTCTCCCCAGCCCTCTCTTCCAACTGCACAAGCGTCTGCCCAAACTCCCTCTTCCGTGCCGTTATCCTCGAGATAAACTCACCCCTTAACCACGTCTTGAAGGCGTCCCATAGTATTCGGGGATCCGAGGAACCCTCATTAGTCAGCCAAAAATTATATATCTCCTCAGGGAGTTGTTCCTGAATCCCCGAGTCCATCAGCCAATACCTGGATAAGCGCCATAGCCCCAGACCACCCGACGGGGCCCCCCGGATGCTTACCACGAGTGGGGCATGATCCGAAATACCTCGGGGGAGGATACCGGTAGACACCACCCACTGTAAGAGAGCAGGTGAGGCAAAAGCCAAGTCTATACGAGACATCGTCCGAAAGGTGGTCGAGAGGCAGGTATACTGCTCTTCCGAGGGATGAAAATGTCGCCAGACATCCGTCAAGTGGAAGGATTCTGCCCAGCGAGACAGGCCAGGGGAAGCAAAGGCCCGCTGTCTCAGCCTATCCCGCTCCGCAGACATCACCAAGTTAAAATCTCCCACAATCAGCACCTTATCCACCCCATACTGCGTAGCCTCCGTCATTAGGGTATGTAAGCAAGAAACATCAGCTGGGGGGGGCAGATACAGTCCCACTATGACATACGGGATTCCAGAGATCGTGGCATGCAGCAGGAGATATCTTCCCCCAGGGTCAGTTTTAACCGCCAGAAGCTGGAAGGGGAGAGATTTGTGGACCAGGATTCCCACTCCCCTCGCATACGAGGAGTAGGAGGCATGATAGTGAGCACCCACCCAGGCCTTCTTCAGACCCAGGACTCGTGCGCCTACCAAATGGGTCTCCTGCAAGATACAAATCTGGGGGTTATGAGACTTCAAATATTTGAACACTAGTGACCTTTTAATAGCTGAGTTGAGTCCCCTCACATTCCAGGACAAGACTGTAAAATTAGCCATAATCAAAAATCTGTGATATCAGTAGGATATGCATCCACCCCTTTGCCCCTCCTCCCCTGTGTGGCAATCCGCATTCCGCTGCACCCCAGAAGTTACGGTACAGGGAAGGTGGGCCACCCAGCTCCTCTGGAGTCATACCCCATATGTGTGAGTATAATAGAATGCCTAGACCAACCAAATACCCAATCAAACTTAAAGATGTTAAACAAAAATTAACACGGACAGCAACGGCCATCCAACCCCTCCCCCCACCCCGTGCCCCCCTAAACCGCGGGCGGCACATATGTCCCATAACGTGTTCAATAACAGTTCACTCAGGCGGGAGGCGTGGTGTCCAATTAGGACTCTCCCATCATGGCGGTACAAAAACACCTCTCAGTAGTCAGCTAAGAGCAAAAAGAAAAATAAAACCAAAAAGAGGGTGCCCATAATAAAAAAATAAAAAAAAAATTGCATGAACAGTCAACAAGTTTTTTTCCTTGAGATGCTGGAAAGTTCAGAGCAAAATAAGGGGTAGGTAGACAGTTATAAAGAACAGATTACATCAGAAAACATATGCCTATGTCAAGCAGGGGAGAAGACTATAGTTTGCAGTGAGAACAACAGGGACACAGACCTGGGATAGAGGGTAGGGCCTACCGGTTGGTGCCGGGGGATACTGCTCAAAGGACAAATATCAATGTAGTCTACAAGGTCCCCGGCATGAAGCCATAATCAGGGGGTGACAAACCTCTATCCCAGTCCAAGTTGGCAACGATGGATTAGGTATAGTACAGGGAGGGCCACAGAGAACTACGGCGGCAGCGCCTCCAGCCAAGCATTAGCATCCCTGGGACTGGTGAAGGTCCGCACCGTTTCTCCGTCAACAACCCTCAGCTTGGCCGGGAAAAGGATGCTGTACCGGATGCCCTTGCGTCGGAGAGCCACTTTAACCGCATCAAAAGAACGGCGCTGCTTCTGGGTTTCAATGGTGTAGTCCGGGAACATCATCAGCCGGACGTTGCGGTAGTGGACATCTCCCGCCACTCGAGCCGCTCTGAGGACCTCGTCGCGGTCCCTGAAGTTCAGCAGCCGGAGGATCAGCGTACGAGGGGGTGCACCCTCCGGTCCAGGTCTTGGTGGCACCCGATGTGCCCTCTCCACGGTGAAATACGGAGAGAGCCGGGCCGCAGGCAGCAGGGATTTCAGCAGCTCTTCGGTGAACACCGTCGGATTGCTTCCCTACACTCCCTCCGGCAGGCCGACAATACGGAGGTTGTTCCTCCTGCTCCGGTTCTCGGCGTCCTCCGCGCGATACTCCAGGGCCCGCACTTTGGTCTGAAGGGTCCGAATAGATGTGGCGTGGTCCGCTACAGAGTCCTCCACACCCCCTACACGCCGCTCAGCCTCCGTCAGCCTGGTCCTGATCTTATCAATGTCCTGCCTCAAGAGCCCCACATCCAACTGGACAGCTTCTATCTTGGAGGTGAGTGCAGTTTGACAGCATGACACCGCAGCCTGGCAAGTAGAGATCGCCGCCATCACCTCAGGTATACCCGGCGGTGAGACTCCCGGCATGTCCTCGTGGTCCGTCAGTGACGCCATGTTGCACGGACGCGCCCTCGGCAGCTGCAGCTCGGACACCGGGCTTGTAGCAACCTCCACCCCTGGGGAAACTTCAGTGTCTTCCCCCGATTTGAGAGAAGGCATTCAGGGGCAGAAGAGCCGTCTAGATATAGGTCTTGGCCAGGCTCGGATGATGTCAAAGGATTCTTCTCCAGCAGAGCTCAGATCACACGTCTGCTCAGTCCGCCATCTTGGCCACCGCCTTTTAAATATCAAGTCAGGAAGACAGGTTAGCCCTGAGAAAGTGGATATAGTCCTCGATACATAGCGGATATCACCAACTACCATGCAACACTATACAGGTTATTTTGCATATATATATTGTGACAGCAGGAAGGTAAAGTCACCTGGTTGCATCCAGGGGGGTAGATATATTTCGCCCAGATTCAGGCTTTACGCCGACTTATACAACTAGGTGGAGAGTTGTATAAGCCCAGCTGAGGATAGTGGGCTCATGGATGACTCATACCTCTAGGGAGAGTGTGGGGCGTCGTGCAGACAGGGAGTTGATGAGACCAGCTGAAGCTTGTCAGCTCATTTAGGCCTCTATAAGAACTCCCAGCTTCATTAGGGGTTAGCTCATGCCTGGAAGCAGACCTGTGTGGACTTCCTGGAGAGAGTGAACCCTTGTGCGGTGAGACAAAGCCTGTGTGGCTATTTGCTTGGACATTTAAAACCAGGGACTTAGGGACTAGGACAGCACTAGGCTGATCCCAGTTGTTAGTTAGGAAACCTGTATGTTTAGTCAGAGGTCAAATTGACCAGGATTTATTTTGTTTATGTTTCTTTTGCTTTGCTGTGTTTTTGTCACTGTAAATAGAAAATAAACCGCACCTTTTTGATTTTGAAAACCCCAACCTCCGTCTGCTGGGCCTGTTTTTGTGTGGGGAGCCCATCCCGGGGGTCACACACACCCGCTGCCGAGCTAACCCCCTCACAGTTGGTGGAGAACCAGTGGCAGTTTTTTTTAAGCCAGCATGGAGGAGATACTGAAACAGCTGGCTCTAGCAAATGCCAATCAACAGCAGACAAATGCAGGTTTGCAAAAGAGCCTTGCAGCTCATCAACAGAGCCTTGCAGCTCAACAACAGAACTTCGCAGCCCAGCAGCAAGCTCATCAACAGAGCCTTGCAGCCCAGCAGCAGACAAACGCAACTTTGCAACAGAGTCTGGAGGCTCAGCAACAAGCCCAGCAGCAATCTGAGGCCCGCTTCATAGACCTGTTGCAGAAGCAAGAGCAGAGACTACAACAACAGATGGAAGCAGTAATGCAGCAACGTCCGCAGACCAGTGAGGAAAGCCGTCCCACTAATACCGCGTCCTTTGGGGTGAGTCGTTTATTGACAAAAATGACTGGAGAGGATGATCCAGAGGTATTTTTGACCACATTTGAAAGGACCGCTGAAAGAGAAAAGTGGCCTGAGGAGCAGTGGGCTGGACTAGTGGCTCCTCTGTTAACTGGTGAATCGCAGAAAGCTTACTATGACCTAGAGCCTAACCAAGCAAAAGACTATGTGATGCTAAAAGCTGAAATATTGGCAAGGCTGGGTGTCACCCTGGCTGTCCGGGCTCAGCGTGTGCATAACTGGACTTTCCAGCTTGGAAAACCCCCCAGGTCTCAAATGTATGATCTCATTCACCTGAGCAGAAAGTGGCTACAGCCAGAGACTTTGTCCGCACCAAAGATTGTGGAACGTGTTGTAATGGATCGGTTTTTGAGAGCTCTTCCTACTGCCATCCAAAAGTGGGTAAGCCATGGAGACCCAGAGATGGCCGATGGTCTTGTGGATCGTGTGGAGAAATACTTGGCTACAGAGAACCTGACGGTCTCTTCCAGAGACACTCGGACTTTCCACCCTAAGACCAGACCATCCCCAGGGGCGGATAAGATGATTCCAAGGGGTAAGGGTGGAGAGAGTGAGAGGGTGGGAGCTCTACCCCAAGTTTGGCGAGAACAGCCTGGGAAATCAGCGGCTCAAGAGGCGGCAAGAAGGATCGTTTGCTACCGCTGCCGGCAAGCGGGACATATTGCAGCAAATTGCCCGGTTGTGGAGGAACCCATGCAGTGTGACTTTCTGACGGGCAGACGTCAGTCGCTGTGTGCGACAGTCGCATGCACTGCCATTCGAGGAACTGAGAAACATTTATGCAAAATGTGTGTTAATGGTAGAAATGTTGTGGTATTTCTGGATTCAGGTAGCCTTGTGGCCCTGATAAAGGCTGAGTTAGTTAAAACAGAGGTCTCTGGGAATAGCAAGGTAGCTGTTATTTGTGTGCATGGGGACATCCGAGAGTATCCAGTGACTACAGTGTGTTTCGAGACCCCCAAAGGTACCCTCTCTCATCCAGTGGGCTTAGTATCTCAGTTACCGCATGACGCCATTGTGGGAAGGGATTTTCCGAAGTTCTGGGAACTGTGGGATGATCCTGAGCCCCCCACTGGTGCCCCTATGTACCAGGAATGTGATAGCCAGAACTCCCCTGAGAGTGGTGAGGACTCTCCGGAATTTCCCTTGTCAGTATTGGCAGGGGAGACTCAAGAAACTGGAGAGGAGCCCACCTCCTCAGACGAAAACCTACCGTCTGTGGAGTTTTCTGATCTTGAGGTTCACAGGGAAAACTTTGCCACAGAACAGTTGAAAGACCCCGCCCTAATAAAGGCACGGGAAAACGTAGTGAAAATAGATGGCGAGTTAGTGAACCCAGATAATACCTGCACTTACCCATACTTCAGCGTAGAGAAGGACCTACTGTATCGGGTGGCAAAAAGGGCAGAAGAAACCGTTGAGCAGCTTGTGGTGCCCAAACCGTACAGGAAGTTGGTGTTGGAGTTGGCCCATGGGCACATTCTTGGAGGTCATCTGGGGACAGAGAAAACCCGAGAGAGGGTATTACAGAGATTCTATTGGCCGGGGGTGATGAAGGACATAGAAAATTATTGTTCCTCCTGCCCTGTGTGTCAGAGGTCGGCCCCGATGCCACATTTCCGTAGCCCGCTGGTCCCTCTACCCATCATTGAGGTCCCGTTTGAGAGGATCGCCATGGATTTGGTAGGTCCTATAATCAAGTCCGCTAGGGGGCACCAGTACATATTAGTTATAATGGACTATGCCACCCGTTATCCAGAAGCGATCCCTCTCCGAAATACCTCGGCCAAAACCATAGCCAAAGAGCTATCTCTTGTGTTTAGCCGGGTGGGTATTTGTAAAGAACTGCTTACGGACCAAGGTACACCCTTTATGTCCCGGGTTATGAAGGAGCTATGTAAATTGTTCAAAGTGACGCAATTACGTACATCTGTGTATCACCCCCAAACCGATGGGCTGGTTGAAAGATTCAACAAAACCCTAAAACAAATGTTGAAGAAAGTGGTGGATAGAGATGGAAAGGATTGGGACTGTCTACTTCCTTATCTGATGTTTGCTATTAGGGAGGTGCCCCAATCCTCTACGGGATTCTCCCCCTTTGAGTTACTGTATGGGAGACACCCAAGAGGGCTGTTGAATATTGCCAAGGAAACTTGGGAAAGTGAGAGTTCTCCCCACAGGAGTGTGATTGAGCATGTCGCCCTGATGCAAGACCGAATTGCACAGGTAATGCCCATCGTGAAGGAACATTTGGCCCAAGCGCAGTTAGCACAGCAGAGAGTGTACAACCGTGGAGCCAAGACCCGTACCTTTTCCCCGGGGGATAGGATACTGGTACTGGTCCCTACGGTTGAAAGTAAATTCCTTGCCAAATGGCAAGGCCCCTACGAGATAATGGAAAAAGTGAGCGAAGTGAATTACAAGGTCAGACAACCAGGAAGGCGAAAGCCCGAACAGATCTATCACGTTAATCTGTTGAAAGCCTGGAGGGATAGAGAGTCCCTAGTCGCAGACACTTGGTCACCAGCTCAAACTGGTTGCGTGATTCCTGAGGTTGGAATCGCAGCCACCTTGTCACAACCCCAACAACAGGAGGTTAAGGAGTTTGTGCTTCGCAACAAGGAGGTATTCTCTGAGCTGCCGGGATAAACATCTGGGGTAGAGCATGACATTATTACCCCGCCCGGTGAAAGGGTGAAGTTAAAACCCTATCGGATCCCAGAGGCCCGACGGGAGGCAATACGGGAGGAAGTACAGAAAATGCTGAACTTAGGGGTGATAGAGGAGTCCCAAAGTGATTGGTCTAGTCCCATTGTGTTGGTGCCTAAACCGGATGGGAGCTGGCGATTTTGTAACGATTTTCGTCAGTTGAACAAAGTTACAAAATTTGACACCTACCCCATGCCACGTATAGATGAGTTGATCGACCGGCTGGGAACAGCCCGATACATGACGACTCTTGACCTCACAAAAGGGTATTGGCAAATCCCCCTGGCCAAGTCGGCCAAAGAGAAAACCGCATTTGTAACCCCAGACGGGGCGTTCCAATATAAAAGAATGCCGTTCGGGTTACAGAATGCGCCGGCCACATTCCAGCGGAAAATGGACCAGATGCTGAGGCCCCATCGGAAGTATGCTGCGGCTTACCTGGATGACGTAATTGTCCATAGCACAGATTGGGCCTCACATCTGCCAAAAGTGCAAGCAGTCCTGGACTCTGTTCGGGAAGCGGGGTTTACGGCTAACCCCAAGAAGTGTACCATTGGGCAGGAGGAGGCCAAATATCTTGGGTACACCATTGGAAGGGGAGTAATAAAACCCCAACTCAACAAAGTCGAGGCCATCCAGAATTGGCCACGTCCCAACAGCAAGAAGCAGGTACGAGCCTTTCTGGGAATCGCTGGGTATTATCGGCGATTCATTCCCCACTTTGCTTCTAAGGCTGTGCCCCTAACCAACCTGACGAAGGGGAAAGGGTCGGTCATGATTAAATGGACCCCCGAGGCTGAGGCAGCATTCCAATTCTTGAAACAAGCCTTATGTAGCCAGCCAGTGTTGTACTCACCCGACTTCTCTAAAGACTTTGTCGTACAAAGTGATGCGTCAGATGTGGGGTTAGGAGCAGTATTGTCCCAGGTCTGGAACGGGGAAGAGCACCCAGTCATTTACCTCAGCAGGAAGTTGAAGTCCCATGAGGTAAATTACGCCACCGTTGAAAAGGAGTGTTTAGCGGTGAAGTGGGCTCTAGATTCCCTTCGGTACTACCTGCTAGGTAGGCACTTTGACATGGTTACGGATCACGCTCCGTTAAAGTGGATGGCTCAAAACAAGGAAACAAATAGAAGAGTGAATAGGTGGTTCCTGGCCCTCCAGGAATTCAACTTCACAGTAAAGCATCGCCCTGGCGTTCAAATGGGGAATGTGGATGCTTTGTCTCGAGTACATGAATGCCTGATTGCTGGTGTTCCAACCCCGAGGTTAAAACAAGAGGGGGGGGTATGTGACAGCAGGAAGGTAAAGTCACCTGGTTGCATCCAGGGGGGTAGATATATTTCGCCCAGATTCAGGCTTTACGCTGACTTATACAACTAGGTGGAGAGTTGTATAAGCCCAGCTGAGGATAGTGGGCTCATGGATGACTCATACCTCTAGGGAGAGTGTGGGGCGTCGTGCAGACAGGGAGTTGATGAGACCAGCTGAAGCTTGTCAGCTCATTTAGGCCTCTATAAGAACTCCCAGCTTCATTAGGGGTTAGCTCATGCCTGGAAGCAGACCTGTGTGGACTTCCTGGAGAGAGTGAACCCTTGTGCGGTGAGACAAAGCCTGTGTGGCTATTTGCTTGGACATTTAAAACCAGGGACTTAGGGACTAGGACAGCACTAGGCTGATCCCAGTTGTTAGTTAGGAAACCTGTATGTTTAGTCAGAGGTCAAATTGACCAGGATTTATTTTGTTTATGTTTCTTTTGCTTTGCTGTGTTTTTGTCACTGTAAATAGAAAATAAACCGCACCTTTTTGATTTTGAAAACCCCAACCTCCGTCTGCTGGGCCTGTTTTTGTGTGGGGAGCCCATCCCGGGGGTCACACACACCCGCTGCCGAGCTAACCCCCTCACAATATATATATATATATATATATATATATATATATAATGTGTATATACCGTGTGTGTGTGTGTGTGTGTGTGTATATATATGTGTGTGTGTGTGTGTGTATATACATTTTTTTATCATTTTTTATTAAATAAAAAAAAATAAAAAAATTCTTGTATAACTAATAAATTATACATGATATTCACTCTCTCTCTTGTGCTTTCTCGCAATGGATAGAATTTTTTTAAATCTCATTTGCTAAATGTTTTTTTGAAACTGGACATAACACACGATGTGATTCGCTGTCAAATATTGATTGTCTCATTTGTGATTTTTTTTTTCTTGTATATTATTACAGTACTTAATATCTGAGGCCCAGACGAAGCGGGCCAGCCCGCGAAATGCTTTGGCTATAAAAAAAAAATCAGATCTCAAGAGTAGGAAAATACGATCATGGACAACCAATGTGACAATTTGTTTTTAAAAAACAAACCTTTTTTTAAGATATTGTGGAATATTTTAAATAAAGGCATGTAAAATTGTTTTTTAAATACGTGGTCAGTGTTTATTCCACCCAAGGAGGTACATGTAACGTCCCAAACAAGCATGTACTGTATCTTTATATTCGTTCCTTGAGGGATGGTATTTTCTGAGGGTAGGAACTGATTCATACTCTACCCCCACACATGACATTTTGACACCAATGATGGGGCACCATTCCTTCCCACTAACACCATCAAGAGCACTATTCTTCCCATTGATAACGACAATGTGGCCTTCTTCCTCCAATTGATGGGGCACTCACTGTCTTTGCCCACTGATGCCGGGCATTTTCTACTCCCAATGGCCACAGTCCGGCACCCCCCTAAAGCCTGAAGGACAGTAAACTGGCCCTTTGCTTAGAAAGGTGGAGCCAGAATTCCCAGATTTGAACAGGGCAGCAAAGTCTGAAGTAGAGCTGCACAATTAATCGTTAAAAAATCGTGACCTCGATTCAACCCCCATGACGATCTCCAATGCAGAGTTTGCCCGATTCTTTCATATAACAAGTGGGGAGAGACTTTTCAGCTGTTAAAGCGGAGGTCCACCCAGAAAAAAAAAAGACATTTAAAAATCCTAAAAAAAGAAGAAAAAAATTTATAGAAAAAAATAATAATTATACTCACCCGAAATGCCTGTTGCTATGCGGAAGTCCCCTAATCTGCCTTCTGCTGTGCCTCTTCCTTGTCCTTGGATTGAGAACTTCCGTTTCCTCTTCTTGTGAATGGGGCGCGCTGCCTTATGGGAACTGTGTGTATCCCAGGAGGCAAGCCGCCCATTCACAACGCGCTGTGCGAGTGGCGCATGCGCAGTAGGAAACGGGCAGTGAAGCCGTAAGGCTTCACAGCCTGTTTCCCTTAGTCAGGATGGAGGAGCCAGGAGCCTGGCAGGAGCGATCGATCGCCGTGGCAGGACCGACATCGCGGGCGAGTAGGACAGGTAAGTGTCCTTATTAAAAGTCAGCAGCTACACTGTTAGTAGCTGCTGACTTTTGGAAAAAAAAAAATACAAGCTGCACCTCCGCTTTAAAAACTTGGCAGACTGCCCGGATATTTTCTTTTAACAGGAAACATTGTAACTAACGCTTCCTTCTTAGTTCAAAGGGATAAACTTCTGTGTGTGTAAAGAAAAGGTCTGGGCAGTCTGCCAAGTTTGTAACAACGTGAAACATTGTAACTAACTTCCTTCTTAAGCCTCGTACACACGGTCGGACTTCCATTGGACTTTTCCCTGGATTTTTGTCCGAACGGAGTTGGTCGGGAACACCCATAGCATACACACCACAGGACTTTTCTGCAAACTTTCCCAAAACTTTTTGCAACATCACGTGTTTTTCTGCTCTTTTCCGCCACCCTTTGGTCAACTTCTGCTATTGTTGGTTGATTTTAACATTAGTTGTTTTGTCCATCGGACAAAAGTCCGATGGTTTTCTGTACACATGGTTGGACTTTGCTCCATCGGACTTTTGTTGGGCAAAAGTTTGTCCGTTTGCAGACCCAACTTTTGTCCGATGAAAACAAAAAAATAAAGTTTGTCCGATGGAGCGTACACACACGGTCGGATTGTTGGTCCAACTTGCTCAAAATGAAGTTTGTTGGCCAAAAGTCTGACCGTGTGTACGGGGCTTAAGATCAAACTTCTGTGAGTAAATGCAGGGAGTTTAACCACAGTTAAAATCAATATTTTGTTTGCTAGAAAATTACGTGGAACCCCCAAACATTATATATATATTTTAGCAGAGACCCTAGTTTATAAAATGTCAATTGCTGCAATATTTTATGTCACACTGTATTTGCCCAGCGGTCTTTTAAATGCAATTTTTTGGGAAAAGATGCACTTCAATGAATAGAAAAAACCAAACCGTAAAGTTAGCCCAATTTTTTTGTTTTAATGTGAAAGATGATGTTACGCCGCGAGAATCGTGAGAGAATCGTGATCCATCTTCTAAGCAAAAAAATTGTGATTCTCATTTTAGCTAGAATCGTGCAGCTCTAGTCTGAAGCTTACCTGGGTGTTATACTATAGTGCAGGGCCATCAATTCCTGCTCCAGAACTG
Organism: Rana muscosa; assembly: GCA_029206835.1. Classification (NCBI taxonomy): domain Eukaryota; kingdom Metazoa; phylum Chordata; class Amphibia; order Anura; family Ranidae; genus Rana; species Rana muscosa. Next base: position 89,881,105 of record CM055124.1, on the reverse strand, counting down.
GTTTAACCCTTTCGTGCCTAAGGGTAAAACAAATGTAGCGGTTGGTTGCTACTAGTTACAACATCCACACATTTCACCCTGCTGCCAGACATCCATTAGACACACTCCTTTAGTCAATAAAAAGTCTCTTGCTTGTTTTTGTTATTTTTACCTGCACTGGCAGCTTACACAAAAACCCTTAGGCCCCTTTCACACTGGCACATTTTTCAGGCGGTTTAGCGCTAATAATAGCGCTGTTATACCACCTGAAAAAATCGTGCCCTGCAGTCTTCAGTGTGAAAGCCCTCGGGCTTTCACATTGAAGCGGTGCGCTAGCAGGACCGCTCCAAAAGTCCTGCTAGCCGCATCTTTACAGCGGTGAAGGAGCGGTGTGTTCACCGCTCCTTTACCGCAGCTGCCCATTGAAATCAATGGGACACCGCGGTAATACCGCCCGCAAACCGCGGCAATAGCCACGGTTTGTGGGCGGTATTAACCCTTTTTCGTCCGCTAGCGGGGGTTAAATTCACCCCGCTAGCGGCCGCATACCGCGGTAATAACGACGGTATAGCGGCGCAGAAAATCGTGCCACTATACCGCCACTGCACCTGCCCGCCCCAGGGTGAAAGGGGCCTTACACTTAGCACCTACCTAAGGTGCTACACAAATGTTAATGCCTAAGCACAATTTTGCAACTTTGACATGCGTTAGTAAAACCGTACATATCACCATTACTATTTTGTGCATCTAGGTAGATTATGCCACGTTTTTTTTCAGGACAAATTGGGTTTTCATTCTGTGGTAAATGGTAATGGATATCTCCTGTTTTTATTTATTATTATTATTATTATCAGAGAAAAACTGGTCCAAAATAGTAAAAAAAATTTTTGGGGGATTTTTGCTGCATATTTCTTGCTACTACCATAACTTTCCACCTAAGGACAACCCCAAAATAAATTTTCCCCCAGTCGTCTTCCAAGTCAGCCCTGGAGAGAGATGGAGCTCCTCCTCACAATCAGGAAACACATTGCCATTAATTTTTCCTCCCCTTAAGAGGCGGTCCCTCAGGTCCCTGGTCAGTCTTAGTGTTTCCTCCGTCCGGAGGAGACATGTTGCCAAAAGGACCTGAGGGGGGGCTCCATCTCTCATGGGCTGACCGGGACAGGTGTCTGCGGGTGCAGCAGTGTATGTCAGCAGGGCTGACTGTATGGAGTCCCTGTGCGGCAGGGGGTCAGTGGACCTTACCGGAGCCGCGTCACTGGCGTGGAGGAGGACGGATCTTGACCACGGGCAACCCTCCTTAGGCTGAGTGCAGGAGGTGTCCCGGGTTCGAATTTCCTCTGTGCCCAGGTGAGGAGAAAGGCGCCATTGCTGCATTCCCTTGGCGGCGTCAGGGGGGGGCGTGTACCCACGTCTGAACGCCGCTTGACCCGGAAGACGCGGGGCGTCATTTCCGGGTAGGAATGACGCAATTGGCGTGCACTGGGGAAGCTGGTCCAATCCCCTTAAAGGCGCGGGAAATTCGAACGGTCGGCTGGTGCTAGTAGCGTGGACGCGGCTGCAGACAACAGTACCGAACGCCACAGCAAGCCAGGATGCTGGAAGAGGATGAGATTCCATCGGCCCAGGCTCCAGGAGGCAAAAGCACCAGCAGGATGCAGGTAGGCACCAGTGGGTGACCTTTGTATCCTTTGTATTGGGACAGCAGCTAGGTGGTGATGGTGCACTAGCAAGCTGGGGCCAGGGGGTTTCTAATGTCACTGGGTGTGCACTTTAGTAATGTGTGGTGCAGTGTGTATTTTTTTCTCACCGCCATGGGTCCCCCTGTGTTTATCTTTTGGCAGGTGAAACCACCTAAAGAGCCAAAGCCCACTCCCAAGAAGCGGTGTGCAAAGTGTAATACCAAGATGCTCTTGGAAGACACAGAGCCGCTATGCAAAACATGCATTGACAAACTGGTTGAAAAACAGTCAGATGCAGTTTATGCGAAGATTTTTGGATCCGTAAGAGATGATATGGCTAACACCTTTAAGGATCTCAAAAAGTTTATCGCAGAAGCTAAATCTCCAGCAGTTCCTACTGGAGTTTCCTCTCCCATGGCCTCACCCAGATCAGAAGTCGCCTCAGGGTCGCACGAGTCGGTGAGGGAGCGAGCGGGCAGCAGCACAGCTAGTGTTATGGCTACCGATAGCTCAGATCCAGAGCAGGAAGATGGGAGAGAAGAAAGAAAGGGACCCAAATACAAGTTATCTCTAGAAGATGTGGATGATTTGCTTGGGGCCATTTACGAAACTTTGGAAATTGAGCATGAAAAAGAACTGCCTTCCAAACATGACCTGATGTACCAGGGTCTGAGGAAGAAAAAATCCAAAGTATTCCCAGTTCATCCGGTAATGTCAGATACCGTGACAAATGAATGGGCAGACCCAGAAAGGAAACCTTTTTTTGCGGCCAGTCACAAAAAGCGATTTCCTTTTAGTGAAGATCCAAAAGAGGTTTGGAATAAAAATCCCAAACTGGACGCGCCACTTTCTAAGATCTCAAAAAATTCTTCATTGGCATTTGAAGACATGGGACACCTAAAAGATGGCATGGATAAAAAGTGTGACGTTATCCTAAAAAGAGCTTGGGAGACTAGTGTCGCTAGTCTGAAGCCAGCCCTAGCCACCACTTGCGTGGCAAGAAACTTAGAGTTTTGGCTCTCACAGCTGCAAGACCATATTAAAAATGGTACGCCTAGGGAGGAGATTCTGAATACACTTCCAGTTCTCTCCAAAGCGGTCGGCTATATTGCGGATGCATCCGCAGAATCCGTCAAGCTGGCAGCAAGGTCAGGTGGACTAGCAGTTGCAGCAAGGCGTGCGATTTGGATGAAGACCTGGACAGGTGATGCTGCATCCAAAACAAGGCTGTGCAATCTCCCATTTACTGGGGATTTGCTTTTTGGTTCCGGCCTGGACGAGGCCTTGGAAAGAACAGCAGACAGGAAGAAAGCCTTTCCTGCTGAAAAACGAAAAACTCCACAAAAAAGGTTTTTTCGTGGGCGAAGAGATCGTCCCCAGGAAGAAAAGAAAGAGTACCCTAAGAAAAACTGGACAGGTCACAAGGGGAAACCAAAGAGTAATGTCCTCTTTGGCTCTTCTAACCAAGTTTCCAAACAATGACAACAGAGTGCCAGTAGGGGGAAGACTGGCTACCTTCCTACCTCAATGGCAGAAGGCGACAGCCAATCAATTTATTCTGGACATTATCGCAAGGGGCTACTCTCTGGAATTCAATTGTCATCCTCCAGAGAGATTTCTAGTAACAAGACTTCCCAGGGATCCAGAGAAAGCCAGGGCCCTTCCACTGTTACTAGGGGAGATGGTGGACCAGAAGGTCCTTACTCCAGTCCCAGAGAAGGAAAAAAGAAAGGGTTTTTACTCTCACATTTTTGTGATCAAAAAACCTTCCGGGAAGTTTCGGTTAATACTAAACTTAAAACTGTTAAACCAAGCGATTCAGTACAAAAAATTTTGCATTGGAGTCCATATTTTCGGTCAAAAACATTTTGCAACCAGAAACCTTCATGGCGACCATGGATCTCAGGGATGCATATCTCCACATTCCCATCCGACAGGAGTCCCAGAAATATCTGAGGTTAGCAGTGGAGATAGAGGGAAAGGAATATCATTTCCAGAGCAGAGCTCTTCCTTTCGGGTTATCCTCGTCCCCAAGGATATTCACCAAAGTGTTAGCAGAAGCTCTGGCCCCTCTAAGGTTAAAAAAGATGACCGTAATACCATACTTGGACGATCTACTGTTTGCAGCACCTTCGAAAACACAGCTGACAAAAGACCTCACAGAAGCTCAACTGTGGTTAAAGTCACTAGGTTGGATTCTAAACGTAGAAAAGTCCAATCTGTGTCCCACTCAGAACATTCGGTTCCTGGGGTATCTACTCAACTCCATAAAACAAAAGACTTCTCTACCGGAGGAGAAAGTCCAAAAACTCATCAAGAGGGTGAGTTCAATACAGAACAACCTCCCAATATCTATCAGGGAGCTAATGTCGGTTCTGGGTCTGATGACATCATCGATACCAGCAGTTCAGTGGGCAAAATACCATCTAAGGTCACTTCAAGTATTTCTCTTAAAAAACCAAAGAGAAGATCTGGACAGGTCAGTTTTACTCCCGACATCCGTAAAAAGGTCGCTGTGGTGGTGGAGGATCCACACGAACCTAAATCAGGGTCTGGCTTGGTCATTTCCGACCTCACAGAAATTGACCACAGACGCAAGCAGTTGGGGTTGGGGAGCTCACCTAGCAGGACAACCTGCTCAGGGGAGATGGTCCCCAGAAGAAGCCAAGGCATCTTCGAACTGGAGAGAACTTATGGCGATAGCCAAGGCCATGGAGTTTTTCCAAAACCAACTCAGAAGTCGTCACATTCTGATTCTTTCGGACAATGCCACAGCAGTGGCTTATGTGAACAAGCAAGGGGGCACAAGAAGCCCATCCCTAAGCCACATCTCCAACCAAATTTGCAGGTGGGCAGAAGGGAATCTGCTGTCACTAGGAGCAGTCCATCTAAAAGGGGAAGACAACCAAGTAGCGGACTTCCTCAGCCGCCAGGATATCTCCCAAGAGGAATGGGTATTACACCCGGAGGTGTTCAGGGAAATTACAGCCCGCTGGGGAATGCCAAACATAGACCTGTTTGCCTCTCGGAAGAATGCTCAGGTGAAACATTTCTTCTCGCTAACCCAACAAGATCAGCCTCTTGGGATAGACGCTCTACAAAACCCTTGGAACTTCAAACTATGCTATGCCTTCCCTCCGGTTCATCTGATACCACGGGTGGTAAAGAAGTTTCTACAGGAACAGACGAAACTGATACTGATCGCACCATACTGGCCCAAGAGAGCCTGGTTCTCTCAACTCCTCAGTCTCTCGGCAGCAGAGCCGTGGCTTCTACCTCACAGGGAAGACCTGATGTGTCAGGGACCCCTGACAGGCCTAAAACAAGAGAGTTTCAAATGGGCGGCCTGGTTACTGAGGAGGACCTCTTGAGATCTAAAGGACTCTCAGATAAGGTGGTGACAACGCTTCTGAGCGTTAGGAAACCAAACACCAGAGCCATCTATAGAAAGACCTGGAGAAAATTTAACAGTTGGTGCACGGAAAATAAAAGACTAAAAATGGATACACCCACCATCCTTGAATTTTTACAGCAGGGCGCTGATAAAGGGTTAGCGCTCAGTACTCTGAAAGTACAGATTGCAGCGCTCTCGGTGTATCTAGAAAGGACACTACAAGAGGACCCTTTGGTCTCTCGTTTTTGCAGGGCATTGGCAAAATACAAAAAGCCCAAGACACAAAAATGTCCCACTTGGGATTTGTCAGTGGTCCTCAGGGGAATCATTAAACATCCCTTCGAGCCACTACAAGATACATCTTTAAGATTACTGACTCTTAAAACAGTTTTCCTAGTAGCCATCACAACGGCACGTAGGATAGGGGAAATACAGGCTCTATCCGTTAGGGAACCTTTTTTGAAGATTCATGACGATCGTATCGTCCTTCAAACAGATCCGGGATTTACTCCAAAAGTGACGTCAACTTTTCACAAATCCCAGGATATAGTCTTGCCTTCATTTTGCAGTTCTCCCAATAACAGCAAAGAGCAGGAACTAAGTCTTCTTGATGTCAGAAGGTGTCTACTTCAATATTTAGAAATCACTAATGAATTTAGAACATCAGATGCCCTATTTGTCTTATACGCAGGCCAACTAAAGGGTAAACAAGCCTCCAAAGGGACAATAGCTAGATGGATCAAGACAGCCATACTAGAGTGCTATAGGGTCATGGAGACTACACCACCTAAAGAACTTAAAGCTCATTCAACAAGGGCTTCAGCAGCCTCATGGGCAGAAAGGGCAGGAGCCACTCCAGAACAAATCTGCAGGGCTGCAACCTGGTCAAGATTCTCGACCTTTGTTCAGCATTACAGACTGGATCTGATTTCCAGCCAGGATCAGGCTTTTGGTAGGAAAGTCCTCCAAGCCGTTGTCCCACCCTAGATCTGGTGAGTTCTTGGTTATCCTCTCAAGGGCTGACTTGGAAGACGACTGGGGGAAAAGCAGAGTTAGTTTCTTACCGGTAACTCTGTTTCCAGTAGTCTTCCAAGGCAGCACGATCCCACCCTAAAATGTCTAACCTCGTGGGGTTGTGTTGTGTATTATATCGTTTCAGATTCCGGCCTTCGGTTCTCGGGGATGACTGACCAGGGACCTGAGGGACCGCCTCTTAAGGGGAGGAAAAATTAATGGCAATGTGTTTCCTGATTGTGAGGAGGAGCTCCATCTCTCTCCAGGGCTGCCTTGGAAGACTACTGGAAACAGAGTTACCGGTAAGAAACTAACTCTGCTTTTCCTGATCCTGACGATTGCAGTAATACCACATATGTGTATGTTAGTTGTTGTATGTACCCGTAGTACAGCCCAGAAACAATAGTGCACATTTTTCTTTTCTTTGTTTTTTTTTATCCTACCCAAAATGCAATGACATTAACTGACACTGATACTAATAAAAAAAAATAAAAAAATCCTGTCCAAAAAATACTGACTCTGGCCTTGACCATTGACCCTGACTTTGACCCAAACACTAAAGCCTCGTACACACGACCGGTTTTCCCAGCAGGAAAACTGCCATGAGAGCGTTTTGCCCTGGAAAACCGGCCGTGTGTATGCTCCATTGCAGTGTTCCCTACAGGAAAACTGCCACGAACCACGGCGGGAAAAAAGAGAGCTGGTTCTGTATTTTCCCGCCAGGATTCCCGGCGGACTTTTTCCCGTTGTGAAAACCGCTCGTGTGTAGGCTTTTCCGAGGGCAAAAAAAAACCACGCATGCTTAGAATCAAGTATGAGACTGGAGCGCTCGTTCTGGTACAACTAGCGTTTGTAATGGAGATAGCACATTCGTCACGCTGTAACGGACTGAAAAGCACGAGGCTGAAAAGTGCGAATCGTCTCTCACCAAACTTTTACTAACACGCGATAACACGAGATCAGCAAAAGCTGCCCAAAGGGTGGCACCATTGGAATTGAACTTCCCCTTTATACTGCCATCGTATGTGTTGTACGTCACCGCGCGCTTTGGACCAGTGGGATTTTGTATGACTGTACGCAAGACAAGCTTGGCAGGAATCCCGTCAAAAAAAAAACACTTTTTTTTTCCAGCCAGGAAAACCGGTCGTGTGTACAGGGCTTGACCGTGGCACTGACTTGGATCAATCAAATGTTGATCTAGGTATTTTTTTGTATTTTTAAAAAATTTTTTTACTAATAATATTATTATTATTATTATTATTATTATTATTATTTTCTCTCTACCAAGGAAAGAGAGAGATACGATGTATCTCTCTCCTCCATTCACAGAGAGAAAAAACATTGGGGCGGGCCTCACTGTGACTGATCACTGTGGTAGCCAATCAGAGGCCATCACAGCGGTCAGGTGACCCGGAATCGGGTGTTCCGGGTCCGGATAGTTAGTACGGGGCCCAGGGCTCTCGGTGAGACCCCGGTCTCTGTGCTGGGAGTGCGCTGTGCGTGTTGAAGCCGCAAGCTGTCACGGACGGGTGCCCAGCTCTCCAATGGAGGCGCCGAGGAGAGGAGGGCGAGAGAGAGGAGCGAGGCTCCGTGCGCCCGCATTGCTGGACCATGGAACAGGTAAGTGTCTGTTTATTAAAAGTCAGCAGCTACACTTTTTGTAGCTGCTGACTTTCAATAAACTTTTATTAAACAAAAAAAGCCTGGAACTCCGCTTTAAAATACTTGACAAGTTCACTTCTAACTTCAATGCACAGTTATTTTATCTGGCCATTATGGACGCAGCTCTGGTTGGAATTCATCAATGCTGGAACATTATGATTTTGTTAATAATGAACCCCATGTAGACCGCGGTCATTGTCCTTCCTGCCTGAAGAGACGATTGGCATTCTGGATATTTAGAGCATGTCACAGGTCATTGTTAGAAACAGCATTGGATTTCCCAGAAGCCTCTGTTCCAGGAACAAAGTGCCTTATTAACATATCAGACCTAAAAGCATGGTTCGATCTACGTTGCAGGGAGTGCAGAGGTTAGAAGAACGATGCCAGTTAGCAGTATAATGGAGAGAGGTGCCTAGCCTCCCATGTCTTCTCAGTACGCGTGCCCTGCTTTACAGTGGCAAAAATAATGATTTTATCCCCTGCAGATTGTGTAGGTTTGCCCACTTACATAGAAATGAAGGATCTATCATTTTTATCATAGGTGGATTTTATATGATAGAGACAGAATATCAACCAAAAATCCAGAAAAAAAACACACGATACAAATGTTATAAATGGAGTTGCAGCTCAGTGAGTAAAATAAGTATTTGATCCCCAAGCAACCAACAATTCTGGCTCCCACAGACTGGCTACAGTAGGTGCTCATGTGGTACACAGATTAGTCCTGTCAATGTAAGAGGATGCTCCTAACTAGGGATGAGCCGAACACCCCCCCCCCCGGTTCGGTTCACACCAGAACATGTGAACAGGCAAAAAACTTTGTTCGAACACCGTTAAAGTCTATGGGACACGACCATGAAAAATCAAAAGTGCTCAATTTAAAGGTTAATATGCAAGTTATTGACATAAAAAGTGTTTGGGGACCCGGGTCCTGCCCCAGGGGACATGTATCAATGCAAAAAAAAGTTTTTAAAACGGCCGATTTTTCGGGAGCAGTGATTTTAATAATGCTTAAAGTGAAACAATAAAAGTGAAATATTCCTTTAAATTTCGTACCTGGGGGTTGTCTATAGTATGCCTGTAAAGTAGCGCAGGTTTCCCGTGCTTAGAACTGTCCCTGCACAAAATGTAATTTCTAAAGTTAAAAAAGTAATTTAAAACTACTCGCGGCTATAATGAATTGTCGGGTCCCAGCAATACAGAGAAAATTCATTGAAAGTCATTGAAAAAAAAAATGCGTGGGGGTCCCCCAAAATTCTATTAACAGGCCCATTAAGGGGAACTCCGCGCCAAAAAAACGGCGTGGGATTCCCCCAAAAATCCATACCAGACCCTTCAGGTCTGGTATGGATTTTAAGGGGAACCCTGCACAAGAATTAAGAAAAAAAATGGCGTGGGGTCCCTCCAAAAATCCACACCAGCCCCTTATCCGAGCACGCAACCTGGCAGGCTGCAGGAAAAGAAGGGGGAATGAAAGAGCGCCCCCCCCCTCCTGAACCGTACCAGGCCACATGCCCTCAACATTCAGGTCTGGTATGGATTTTTGGGGGAACCCCACGCCATTTTTTTTATTTTATTTTTGGCACGGAGTTCACCTTAATATCCCTACCAGACCTGAAGGGCCTGTTAATGGAATTTTGGGGGACCCCCACACATTTTTATTTTTTTTCAATTACTTTTCTCTGTATTGCCGGGACCAACAATTCATTACAGCTGTGAGTACTTTTAAATTACTTTTTTTCCTTCAGAAATTACACTTTGTGCAGAAATTGTTATAAACACGGGAAACATGCGCTACTTTACAGGCATACTATAGACACCCCCCAGGTACGAAATTTAAAGGAATATTTCACTTTTATTGTTTCACTTTAAGCATTATTAAAATCACTGCTCCCGAAAAAACTGCAGTTTTTAAAACTTTTTTTTGCATTGCTACATGTCCCCTGGGGCAGGACCCGGGTCCCCAAACACTTTTTATGACAATAACTTGCATATTAACCTTTAAAATTAGCACTTTAGATTTCTCCCATAGACTTTTAAAGGGTGTTCCGCGGATTTTCGAATTTGACGCGAACAACCCCAAATTGTTCGCTGTTCGCCGAACGGGCAAACAGCCAATGTTCGAGTCGAACTCATGTTCAACTCGAACATAAAGCTCATCCCTACTCCTAACGACAACTTGTTATGTGTATAGAAGACACCTGTCCACAGAATCTTTCTTCCTTTTAAAAGTCACTGTCATGGGAAAGACCAAAGAGCTGTTAAAGGATGTCGGGGACAAAATTGTAGACCTGCACAAGGCTGGAATGGGCTACAAGACCATCGCCAAGCAGCTCGGTGAGAAGGAGACAGCTATTGGAGCGATTAATCGCAAATAGAATAAATGCAAAATAACCATCTATCGCCCTCGGCCTGGCGCTCCATACAAGATTTCTCCTCATGGGGTGAGGATGGTCATGAGAAAAGTGAGGGAACCGCCAAGAACTACACGGGAGGAGCTTGTGAATGATCTCAAGGCAGTTAGGACCATAGTCACTGAACACACCATTGGTAACACAATACTCCGCCATGGTTTGAAATCCTGCAGTGCCCGCAAGGTCCTCCTCCTCAAAAAGGCACACAGGCCCATCTAAAGTTTGCCAAAAAAACGTCTAAATGATTCAGAGAAGAATTAGGAAAAAGTGTTGTGGTCAGATGAGAACAAAATTGAGCTCTTTGACATTAACTCGACTCGCCGTGTTTGGAGGAAGAAAAATGGTGACTATGACCCTAAGAACATCATCCCCACAGTCACACGGAGGTGGAAACATGATGCTTTGGGGCTGTTTCTCTGATAAAGGTACAGGCCGACTTTGCCACATTGAGGGGCCAATGGATGGGGCCATGTATAGTAAAATCTTGGATGAGAACCTCCTTCCCTCAGCCAAAACACTGAAGATGGGTCATGGATGGGTCTTCTTCCAGCATGACAATAACCCAAAACATACCGCCAAGGCAACAACGGAGTGGCTCAAGAAGAAGCACATTAAGGTGAGGGAGTGGCCTAGCCAGTCTCCAGACCTTAATCCTATAGAAAATGTATGGAGGGAGCTGAAACTTTGAGTTGCCAAGTGACAGCCAAGAAAACGTAACCACTTCAATACCGGGCACTTACACACCTTCCTGCCCAAGCCAATTTTCAGCTTTCAGCGCTGTCGCAATTTGAATGACAATTGCACGGTCATGCTACACTGTACCAAAACCATTTTTTATCATTTTGTTCCCACAAATAGAGCTTTCTTTTGGTGGTATTTGATCACCTCTGCGAGTTTTATTTTTTGCGCAACGAATAAAAAAAGACTGAAATAAAAAAAAATATATATGTTTTTATTTGTTTCTGTTAATTTTTTTGTAAATAAATAAGTTTTCTTCTTCAATGATGGGCACTGATATGGCTGCACTGATGGGCACTGATAAGACGACACCGATGGGCACCGATGAGGTGGCACAGATGAGGTGGCACTGATAGGCGGCACTGATGGGCACTGATAGGTGGCACTGGTATGTGGCACGGATGGGCACTCATAGGCGGCACTGATGGGCACTTATGGGTGGCACTGATGGGTAAATATGGATGGCACTGATGGGTAAATATGGGTGGCACTGATAGGTAGCACAGATGGGCACTGATGGTCACTGATAGGTGGGCACGGATGGGCACTGATGGGTGGCACTGAGGGACACTGATGAGTGGCACTGGTTATTACTGGTGGTGGTATTGCTGGGCATCACTTTTTTTATGCTTATTATGGTGCCAGTCAGTGCCCATTTGTGGGCACTGATTGGCACATGTTGGGCGTGTTTTAAAACATGTGGATGGCCATGGGGGATGTACCTGGCCATCCACATGTTGCCCGCTTCCCTGGTGGTCCTGGGCAGCATCCTGGTGGTCCAGTGTGGGCATCCGAGGGGGGGCTGCGCTGATAAACAATCAGCGCGAACCCCCCCTGTCAGGAGAGCTGCCGATCGGCTCTCCTCTACTCGCGTCTGTCAGAACGCGAGTGAGGAAGAGCCAATCAACGGCTCTTCCTGTTTACATCGTGATCAGCCGTGATTGGACACGGCTGATCTCGTGGTAAAGAGCCTCCGCCGGAGGCTCTTTACCGAGATCGGTGTTGCGGTGTGTCAGACTGACACACCGCTCCACTGATCGCCGCGATGCGCGCCCCCCTCGGGCGCGCGACGGCTGTTATCCTGCAGGACGTCAATGGACGTCCAGTCAGGATAACGAAACCACTTCCCGGACGTCAATTGTCTATTGACCGGGCGGGAAGTGGTAAAGCATTTAGAGAAGATCTGTAAAGAAGAGAGGAGGAAAATCCCTCCTGAGATGTGTGGAAACCTGATCACCACCTACAAGAAACGTCTGACCTCTGTGCTTCCCAACAAGGGTTTCTCCACCAACTACTAAGGGGATCAAATACTTATTTTACTCACTTTATAACATCTGTATCGTGTGCTTTTTTTTTTTTTCTGGATTTTTGGTTGATATTCTGTCTCTAGTATATAAAATACACCGATGATAAAAATTATAGACCCTTCATCTCTTTGCAAGTGGGCAAACTTACACAATCTGCAGGGAATCAAATAATTATTTTCCCCCTGTATATTGGGTCCAAATCCTGAATTCCTCCAGAGCAGCTGCAATTTACTCTTCTCCCCGGCTCTAAATCCTCCTCTCGGTATTACTATTTTAAACCTGTTAATTAAGAGAAATGAATTATCCATTCTGCAAACACAGCCTATAAAAACGTCCGCTTGTCGAAGAATAAAAACCCGCCGCACCTTTTTTTATTTTTTTTCCTCTCTCTTTTTCGCCAGGCTAGGTGATTACTCCGTTAATTGTGCCGGCTATATTTTTTTTCCCCGTAGCCTCCGCAGAACGCGCAAGGAGCTGACACCTGCAAATGAAATGAATGAAGTCAAACTTTTCCGACACATTGCAGAAAAAAAAAAAAAAAAAATCATGCGCGTATCTTCCGCCACACTTCCTGTTAAATGTGAATTTGGTAAAAAAAAAGAAAAAAGAAAATGCGTTAAAAAAAAAAAAAATGCTTCAGGGAACACTTTCAGGGAATTGTAAAAGCACAATATACACTACATCACGGACGGTGTGTCTGCGGGAGTGATGTGAAGGCTTCAGTAATGGCTTTTTGTGTACGGTACAGAGTACGGCGTGAAAGGCGGATTATACTCCTCCGTATAAATACGGATATGTGGGTTTAACAGACACAATTACACGGGGGCCTGGGAAAGTGGTGGATCTGAAGGTGCACACAAATGTACACAGAACCCGCAGGAGAGGCGACGAGGCCCCCTTTTTTTTTTCCATTGATATTCTAATTTACCGAACGCTAGAAGTACTTTGAAAAGCAAATAGTTCCCTGATGCCATTTAAGATAAGTTGTGTTCTCCCCATTGCTATTTACTGTCATTTTTTTTTTTTCTTGGCGGTGTCTCGTTTTTTTTTGTTTTGTTTTTTTGCTGGAATTTATAGCTCGTTTAGGTGACGGGAGTTATTTTTAGGTTTGCTTTTTTTTTTTCTTTTAAGTTTTTATTTTTTATTTTTAAGCTTGATCTTTTACAAGTGACACTAAGCTCTGGTTTAAAAGCAAAATAATTCTATTTTAAGAATACTGTATATATTTTTAACTCAGAAACGTCCATTCCTTTGCTTTTGGTCTCTTCCAGGCCTCCTACAGCTGACTTTCTTCATGATTCAATTTTAAGTAAAAACATAGCCCCCCGGCCTTAGTCCCACTGTATGTAGGAACATATCCCCCTGCCTTGGTCCCACTGTATGTATGATCGTAGCCACCCTACCTTGACCTCACTGGATGTAGGACCATAGCCCCCCTGCCTTGATCCCACTGTATGTAGGAATGTAGCCACCCTACCTTGATGCCACTAGATGTAGAAATATAGCTCCCCTGCCTTGGTTCCACTGTATGTAGTAATGTACCCCCCCTCCCACTGTATGTAGGACGGTAGCCACCCTTCCTTGGTTCCACTGTATATAGAAACATTGTGCTCCGTCCTTGGTCCCACTATATGTAGGTATGTAGCCCAATTGTAGTAACATAGCTCCCTGCCTTGGTCCCACTGTATGTATGATCGTAGCCACCCTACCTTGGCCCCACTGGATGTAGGACCATAGACCCCCTGCCTTGATCCCACTGTATGTAGGAACATAGCTCCCTGCCTTGGTCCCACTGTATGTAGGAACATAGCTCCCTGCCTTGGTCCCACTGTATGTATGGTCATAGCCACCCTCCCTTGATGCCACTAGATGTAGAAATATAGCCCCCCTAGCCTTGGTTCCACTGTATGTAGGAATGTACCCCCCTCCCCCCATCCCACTGTATGTAGGAAGGTAGCCACACTTCCTTGGTTCCACTGTATATAGAAACATTGTGCTCTGTCCTTGGTCCCACTATATGTAGGTATGTAGCCCAATTGTCTTGGTCCCACACTATATAGGAATGTAGTGCCCCTGCTGTGGTCCCAATGTATGTAGAAACATAACCCCCTTGCCTTGGGTCCAGTGTATGTAGGAATTTAGCACCCCCACCTTGGTCCAACTGTATGTAGGAAAGTAGTCTCCTTGCTTGGTCCCAATGTATGTAGAAACATACACCCCTTGTCTTAGACCCAATGTATGTAGGAATGTAGCCCCCCTGCTCTGGTCCCAAAGTATGTAGGAACTTAGCCCACATGCTTTGGGCCCAATGTATGTAGGAACATACCCCCCGCCTTAGTCTCAAATGTATGTAGGAACGTAGTCCCCTTGCATTAGACCCAATGTATGTAGGAATGTAGCCCCCCTGCCTTTGTCCCAGTATATGTAGGAACTTAGCCCACTTGCCTTGGGCCCAATGTATGTAGGAACATACCCCCCGCCTCAGTCCCACTGTATGTAGGAACGTAGCCACCCTGCCTTGGTCCCACTGTATGTAGGAATGTAGTCCCCTTGCATTAGACCCAATGTATGTAGGAATGTAGCCCCCTTGCATTAGACCCAATGTATGTAGGAATGTAGCCCCCCTGCCCTGGTCCCAATGTATGTAGGAACTTAGCCCACATGCCTTGGGCCCAATGTATGTAGGAACATACCCCCCCACCCGCCTTAGTCCCATTGTATATAGGAATGTAGCCACCCTGCCTTGGTCCCACTGTATGTAGGAACGTAGTCCCCTTGCATTAGACCCAATGTATGTAGGAATGTAGCCCCCCGCCTTTGTCCCAATGTATGTAGGAACTTAACCCACTTGCCTTGGGCCCAATGTATGTAGGAACATAGCCACCCTAGCTTGGTCCCAATGTATGTAGGAACATAGCCACCCTTGCCTTGGACCCAATGTATGTAGAAACATAGCCCCCTTGCCTTGGACCCACTGTATTAAAGGAATGTAGCCACCCTGCCTTGGTTTCACTGTATGTAGAAATGTAGTCCCCCTTGCCTTGGACCTAGTGTATGTAGAAATATAGCCCCCCCCCCCACCTTAGTCTCACTGTATGTAGGAACATAGCCCGCCCCCCCAGCCTTGGTCCCACTGTATGTAGGAATGTAGCCACCCTGCCTTGGTCCCCACAGTATTGTTTGTGAGTACATTACTTGTTATTAAATGGTGTCTTAGTAAAAAACACATGGCCGGTGCGCCTCCCCCCCCCCTTTTTTTTTCTTCCAAATATAATATTATATCCACGGATTCAACCAAGTTCAAATATGTGATAATAAATACAATGTTGCAAAATACACAATCTTTCTGTGCAACCGTATTTCATTCACCACACAAAGAATGTCCTTGGAAAAAGGATCCACCACTTTTAACCCACTTTTTTCATCAGGGCTCCACAGAGGATGACATTTGGAAGGACTCAGAAAAAGGTGACTTAACCGATCTATATTAGAACCTGTGTTGAACCTTCCATGAGCAGTGAGCCCTGATGAAGTGGGGAGCGGTGTTGCCCCTGAAACTCGTTGCCTGTTTTTATATTACCAGCAATTAAAATTTATCTTGGGCTTTTTCATCTGCTTTTGGTCTGGTGCTCCTTTCTATATTTCTTTGGTTAGAACTCTAAACTGATGACTTGCAAAGGCTTTTAAAGCATCGCCTGTGGACAATGTTGGGTACCAAAGTCTGTCGCCGTTTCACGGAGGTGCCTTTTAAGGCATGGTATCCATTTACTCGTCTTTTATATCTTACCAGAAGATTGCGTAATGTATTGCATTTGTGTGCCTTAAAATGACCTTCTTGTGTATTTGTTACTGAGATTATGTCTTTGATAAACATATCACGTGACATAAACAAATAGCAGCCTACCACCATTTTATTCTCCATGGTCTCTGCTTTTAGAAAATATGGCTCTGGCAGCAAAATGGTTAAAGCAACAAGCTCCCTGCACACACGTATTGTAAGCACAGGATTTTTAATTTTTTTTTGCATTTTACGTTTTCAAGCATTGGAGGCCAGCAGTACCGTATATACTCGAGTATAAGCCGAGTTTTTCAGCACATTTTTTTGTGCTGAAAATGCCCCCCTCGGCTTATACTTGAGTCTGTGTCCATCTTCAACTTTGTGCGCCTGATCCCGGCCAGCCTTAGCAGACATGTAGCCCCACTCTTCCTCTACAAGTGTGGAAAGTTTGTTGTCCAGGGGACCTATGGCCGGGGAGCACCGATTTTTCAAAGCCGGGCACCCCTTCCATAGACTCCAATGTTAAACGGTCATTTCTCTGGTGATTTTGGGGACACGATACTGGATGGCCCTAGGTTCACTGGACCCCAAACATGGCACAAATGTAGCCCCACTCATCATCTACAAGTGTGCAAAGTTTGATATCCAGGGGACCTACGGCCAGGTAGCACTGATTTTTCAAACCTGGGCACCCCTTCCATAGACTCCAATGTTAAACGGTCATTTCTCCAGTGATTTTGGGGACCCAGTACTGGTCACAAAGAGCGGTGTCTCCGATGCATTGGATATTTGAGGTCAGTCTACCCACATCCCTAAATACATACAGAAAAAAAGTGCACTCCGAAGAGGGCGGTTCCTCAGTGGGACTTTTAAGGCTGACTGTTGAAAACCTCTATGGAAGGTAACAAAGTACAAGAGTATTTGTCATAAAGACTTGTTTATTTGAAAAAGTTTTCTACAAAAAAATATATAGTATAATGTGAGGGGCTGCTACTCTATGCGCACAACACGCATCCAAATGACCAGTGTATACATAATGAAAAAGAATGATCACAACGCATATGAACAGATATCTTAGATTACACAAGAAAGGGAACAAAGAATGTAGTACAGGACCCGGGTCTGTCTCAAGGATGGGACAGATACCCAACGTTTCAAGGCCTTTTGATTGTATGGCCTCTTCTTCAGGGGTGGGGTGCTGCACCTTTTAGTGGTGAATGATATCCTATGAGTTGAGTACACACGTGTTGTTTGGTGGTAGTAAAGAGTAAAAAGGCACTAAAGTTCTGATTTGATGGTGCTGTTATTCCCTGGAAGGTCGGACTAGCGGGTGACAGAGGTGGACCCTCAGTGCAGATGGTATGGTCCCGGTGGGTGGTTTGGCCCACAAAGGGCGTAAAGAGTGTCCAACACTAACCACACAGCACAGGCGCAGTGGAGCTGCTGTCTGTACAGTGGGGATGACTTCCCAAGGTGCAGAATGTGCCTGAAATGGTAGTACTGCCTCGCATAAGCCCCACCTAAGGGCTAGGACTGGAGCCTGAACAGTGAGGCTAACCCAAAGTGGTAGTGTTGCCTAGCAGAAGCCACACCTGGGGGCACACAGAGAGGACCCCAAAGGGCGTAGTGCCTGTCCAATAATGTGGCAGGTATCTGATCCAAAAGCTGCGGCGGATATAAGAGTATGTCCACCAAGAGCTGGTTCCTGTTTGCCAGGTGTCGGCAAGAAAATAGTGCCTGACAGTCTTGCCTTGGTCCTGGTGCTTTGTCCTGGTGTGGCTTTGCTGTGAGCTGGCCAGTCGTAGGTCCCCTGGACCCCAAACTTGGCACACATGTAGCCCCACTCTTCATCTATAAGTGTGCAAAGTTTGTTGTCTCTGCTTTTAGAAAATATGGCTCTGGCAGCAAAATGGTTAAAGCAACAAGCTCCCTGCACACACATATTGTAAGCACAGGATTTATTTATTTTTTTTTGCATTTTACGGTTTCAAGCATTGGAGGCCGGCAGTACCGTATATACTCGAGTATAAGCCGAGTTTTTCAGCACATTTGTTTGTGCTGAAAATGCCCCCCTCCGCTTATACTCGAGTCACCTTTTTGCGCCTGATCTCCTGGACTTTGGGGGCCCGGTACCGGCCGGCCTTAGGTCCCCTGGACCGGAAACTTGGCACACATGTAGCCCCATTTCTCCTCTATAAGGCCCCTTTCACACTGGCATGTTTTTCAGGTGGTTTAGCGCTAATATTAGCGCTGTTATACCGCCTGAAAAATCGTGCCCTATATTCTTCAATGTGAAAGCCCGAAGGCTTTCACACTGAAGCGGTGCCCTAGCAGGACCGCTCCAAAAGTCCTGCTAGCCGCATCTTTACAGCGGTGAAGGAGCGGTGTGTTTACCGCGGCTGCCCATTGAAATCAATGGGACACCGCGGTAATACCGCCCGCAAACCGCGGTTTGCGGGGCGGTATTAACCCTTTTTCGGCCGCTAGCGGGGGTTAAATTCACCCCGCTAGCGGCCGCATACCGCGGTGATAACGACGGTATAGCGGCGCTGAAAATCGCGCCGCTATACCGCCACCGCACCTGCCTGCCCCAGTGTGAAAGGGGCCTAAGTGTGCAAAGTTTTTTGTCTGGGAGACCTACGGCTGGGGAGCACTGATTTTTGAAAGCCGGGCACCCCTTCCATAGACTCCCATGTTAAACTTCCGTCTAATCATGGGCAAAGTGAGGCATGGGCACAGTGAGGCATGGGCACAGTGAGGCATGCACATGGGCACAGTGAGGCATGCACATGGGCACAGTGAGGCATGGGCACAGTGAGGCATGGGCACAGTGAGGCATGCACATGGGCACAGTGAGGCATGGACACAGTGAGGCATGGGCACAGTGAGGCATGGACACAGTGAGGCATGCACATGGATACAGTGAGGCAAAGTGAGGCACAGTGAGGCATGCAGATGGACACTCTAGGCTTATGCCGCAAACACACGATCGTTTTTAATGTCATTTTCAAAAACAACGCTTTTCTCTACGTGATTTTTCTTGTTTCCTCTCAAGCCTGCCTTGCATACACACGTTCATTAAAAAAAACGCTCGAGCAACGTACAACACATACGACGGCACTATAAAGGGGAAGTTCCATTCGAATAGCGCCACCCTTCATGTTAGTAAAGTTTGTTGAGCGGCGATTCGCGCTTTTCAGCCTCGTGCTTTTCAGTCCGTTACAGCGTGACGAATGTGCTATCTCCATTACGAACGCTAGTTTTACCAGAACAAGTGCTCCCGTCTCATACTTGATTCTGAGCATGCGCGTTTTTTTCCCCTCGTAAAAGCATACACACGACGTGAAAAATTAGAGCAGGTTCTCATTTTTTTAGGCCATTTTTCACGTCGTTAAAAATGCTCTGGAGCCTACACACGATCGTTTTTAATGCCCAATTAAAAAAATGGCATTTTAACGACGTGAAAAACGATCGTGTGTACGCGGCATTATACTCGAGTCAATACGTTTTCCCAGTTTTGATTTGTGGTAAAATTAGGTGCCTCGGCTTATATTCGGGTCGGCTTATACTCGAGTATATACAGTACTTCTTTCCTGCTACCTGATGCTTTTGACGTATTTTCCAAATGTGAGAGACTGGCATTATCCATTAACAATTGGCACTCAAGTTACTATAATGTGTAGTTGCAGAATGTTGTACAATGTTGGCCATCAACTGGCGCAGAAAAAGGTAATATTAGGTAATTACCCGTTCCGGGCAGATTAAAATTGCATGTTTTTTTCGGACATCTCAGATGTTTTTGTCAGGCTTTTCTGATGGAGAGACCCCATATGTTTTGAAAGCTTACAATTTTAATCTACTCAGGTAGCCCTCAATTGGTATCGCTCACTGTTATATTTTCCAATTACTGCAATCTGTTATTTTTTTTTTTTTATTTCTTACCGGCGATAGTTTGGTATTGTACATTTACTGTCACCCGAAGCTGGCGTTTAGATCTTCTAAAATGGGAGGCTGGCATTGTGCTTTTTACAGGAACCAAAGGCCATCATTATCCTTCTACTGCAAATAGAGGTTGGCGGCACGCAATACAGTGAACAACGTTGTCCATATTCATGTAGCGCCCCTCCTGGCTGGGGGTCAGGGAGAGGGCTAGCATTAGCCCAGGGTGGATCAATGGCCGCAATGGAGACACTCAAGACAATGATGGGTGGCAGTCACTTCTTATTCTTTTCAAATAGTTATTGCTCTGACTCACAGGGAAAGAAGGTTAGGGTAGAGGTCTTCTCCAGCTACAGGGCTTTAGAATTCCACCAGTCTTCTCCTCCATCCAAGGGGGTGACAGGATCCTCTGAGAGCAGGCACCAATCCCCCTCAAGCAGGACTTCCATACACTGGACCAGGCAGAACAGCTTGCAGATTATGAGCTAGGCCCCAGCCAGGCTCTGGTCTACTCTGCCCCAACCATTGCACACACCTCCCCAGGCTGCAGCCCAGGGGGAAGATAACTCACCAGGCCACTTCTCAGACATTTATGTCCTCCCCCAGCATGCACTACTGGCCATGAACCTCCTAGTGCTTGCCAGAGGGGGACAAACATGCTCATTAGCCTAAGATTGTTACTGCCCCCCCATGACTATTGCCCTGAGTGCCAGTGACACCAGGTGGCGGCAGCAGGGAACAGCAGCGATCCTAAACCTAGGGGGGAAACCACGTGAAGAAAACAACTGATTGGCCTGGGCATATTACAACCCAGGACAGATAAGTTTACTAGACACCTCTGAACGACAGGGTGGCCACAAGAAGAAGAAACATTTTGATAAAATCCATAGAACCCACATCACCTGGTAAGATTCCAAGTATTTATTCATTTTAGATCAGTGCCAAGTATCGGTTGCCTTAAAGCCAATAGTAAGGGAAGCCCACATTGGGGAACCAAATATGGTTCCTCTAGTCCACCTTTGCATCTTCCTCCTCTAAGATGCACATCACTCTCTATCCAATCTTATTAGACTCTACCCAATAGATATCAGAAGATTTATCAGGGTTATTGGCTTGCTTCCAGTTAGAGGGGCTTAGTCTTTATTCTTTTTACGTTGGTGCTGAGTGTCGGGTGCCCTAAAACCCATGATAGGGGAAGCCTACGTAGGGGAACCAAACATGGCTCCACTTGTCCACCTTTACATCTTCCTTCTCTAAGATACACTTCACTCTACGCAACCTTACTAGACTCTACCCAATGTGTATAAGAGGATCTACTAGGATTATTGGGTTGCTTCTAGTTAAAGAGGGGCTTGGTCCTTATTCCTTTTAGGTCAGTGCTGAGTGTCGGACGCCTTAAAGACCATGGTAAGGAAAGCCCACATAGGAGACCAAACATGGCTGCACTAGTTCACCTTTGCATCCCCCTTCTCTAAGATACACCTCACTCTACCCATCCTTACTAGACTCTACCCAATGTATCTGAGAGGATCTACCAGGGTTGTTGGGTTTCTTCCTGTTAAAGAGGGGCTTAGTCCCTATTCCTTTTAGGTCAGTGCTGAGTGTCGGGTGCCTTACAACCCATGGTAGGGGAAGCCCATGTAGGGGGACCAAACATGGCTTCACTAACCCACCTTTACATCTTCCTTCTTTAACATACACCTCAGTCTATGCAACCTTACTAGACTCTACCCAATGTATATGAGGGGATCTACCAGGATGTTTGAGTTCCTTCCTGTGAAAGAGGTGCTTAGTCCTTATTTTTTTTAGGTCAATGCTGAGTGTCGGATGCCTTAAAGCCCACGGTAGGGGACGCCCTCGTAGGGGACCAAATATGGCTGCTCTAGTTCACCTTTAGATCTTCCTTCTCCAAGATACACTTCACTCTACGCAACCTTACAAGACTCTACCCAATGTATATAAGGGGATCTACTAGGATTATTGGAAGAAATAGGATGAATATGTGGACAGCCGCACTCCAAAAAAAACGTTAAACTAGTGCTTAGTCATAGCTGTGACTAAGCACTAGTTCCCAGTGCGAAACATGTCAGTTGTACCCCCTTTTTGTCTGCTGTGACTTGTAGTGCTTTGCAATTTTTAAATAAAGGCTACTTTAAAGTTTTTTTGGGAGTGCGGCTGTCCACATATTCATTTTATTTCTTGCTACATGCATTGCCTGCACCCTTGGTATCCGAGAAGACATTGATTGCCGTATTGCACCCACCTGGAGCGGTATCTCTCTTTCTCTTACTAGGATTATTGGGTTGCTTTTAGTTAAAGAGGGGCTTGGTCCTTATTCCTTTTAGGTCAGTGCTGAGTGTCGGATGCCTTAAAGACCATGGTAAGGAAAGCCCACATAGGAGACCAAACATGGCTGCACTAGTTCACCTTTACATCTCCCTTCTCTAAGATACACCTCACTCTACCCATCCTTACTAGACTCTACCCAATGTATCTGAGAGGATCTACCAGGGTTGTTGGGTTTCTTCCTGTTAAAGAGGGGCTTAGTCCCAATCCTTTTAGGTCAGTGCTGAGTGTCGAGTGCCTTACAGCCCATGGTAGGGGAAGCCCATGTAGGGGGACCAAACATGGCTTCACTAATCCACCTTTACATCTTCCTTCTTTAAGATACACCTCACTCTATGCAACCTTACTAGACTCTACCCAATGTATATGAGAGGATCTACCAGGATTATGGAGTTCCTTCCCGTGAAAGAGGTGCTTAGTCCTTATTTTTTTTTAGGTCAATGCTGAGTGTCGGATGCCTTAAAGTCCACGGTTGGGGAAGCCCTCGTAGGGGACCAAATATGGCTGCTCTAGTTCACCTTTAGATCTTCCTTTTCTAAGATACACCGCACTTTATCCAACCTTCCGAGACTCTCCCCAATATATATAAGGGGCTCTACCTTGGTTATTGGGTCACTTCCTGTTAGGGAGGGCCAGAACTGAGGGAAATATCTTAACCCCTTCTTGCAGGGAACAGCAGAATTCCTAAACCTAGAGGAGAAGCCCAAAAAAAAAGCTATAACTTGTTCTGGGCATACTACTACTACCCAGGAAAGTGACATTTACTAGAGACCTATGACAACAGGGTGGTTACCTATACCAGTGTTTCTCAACTCCAGTCCTCAAGGCGCACCAACAGGTCATGTTTTCAGGATTTCCCTCAGATGAAACAGCTGTGGTAATTACTAAGGCAGTGAAACTGATTACATCCCCTGTGCAAAATAATGGAAAGCCTGAAAACATGACCTGTTGGGGCGCCTTGAGGACTGGAGTTGAGAAACCCTGACCTATACATTAGGCCCTGCATTTGCTCAGATGGTCCTGCCAATCTACTCATCTTCTAGAAATGTTATTTTTACTGTTAAACGAGAGGAAAAACCTTCTCATGATGGCGCATCACTCTGTATATGCACAAACATGAGTATTTTATATCAAATATATATCAAGGAAAATATATTTCACGTAATCATTACTAATGTCTACCTACCACCCACATACAGCTGAACACCCCAGCCAACCTGTAATTAAAAATGGTATATAGCTGTAATTACACCTCTGTAGTCTCAACTTTTTACATGTCTGCATGAAAATACCCATTTTGTGGGCAGGATTGAAATATTGCAAACAATAATCAAAGTGTAAGCAGCACATTTACCAACAAGATCAGGTTAACTACCTGGGCTAACAAACAATCAACAATCCTGTCCTGCGCTGTTGCCCACAGTCCGTATAGAAGGGTCTGCAGCCAATGGTGACCCCATAGAAAGCCAAATCAAGCAAATAGCTAGCTTAGGTGCTGAGCATTTCTATAATTTAAATGGGCTATCAAGACACAGTCTGGCATCTGTCTGACATCACTAACAACTTTCAATAGATTGGCTCAGAATGAACACTACTAGTGATAAAGAAACATCTGCCCACACCAGTTTAGCTAAAGTTTTTTTTTTTTACACTTTCGGTTTGAGGGAAGAGTTGGAAACATGGTCTGGATCATATAATCATCTGGATGCCTGCTTGGTACCTTGACACTCATTTCCTGCCTAATGACACTGTTGCTGTTTCACTAAGCCGGGGGGGGGGGGGGGATAATCTTTTAATGGAAAAAATAGTCCTTAACAAAATAAGATAAAAAACAGCCAATGCGTTTTGGAGGTCTGACTCCTCCTTCTTCAGGGCTTTCATTCAAAATGTAGGGACTCTGGGAAAGGTGTAGTACCCAGAGATAGAGCACTTCAAACCTTTGTGGCTTAAATACGGGTTCGGTCTTGGGCGGCGGTCCCAGGTTTAGTCTTGGGCGGCGGTCCCAGGTTCAGTCTTGGGCGGCGGTCCCAGGTTCAGTCTTGGGCGGCGGTCCCAGGTTCAGTCTTGGGCGGCGGTCCCAGGTTCAGTCTTGGGCGCCGGTCCCAGGTTCAGTCTTGGGCGCCGGTCCCAGGTTCAGTCTTGGGCGCCGGTCCCAGGTTCAGTCTTGGGCGCCGGTCCCAGGTTCAGTCTTGGGCGCCGGTCCCAGGTTCAGTCTCGGGCGCCGGTCCCAGGTTCAGTCTCGGGCGCCGGTCCCAGGTTCAGTCTTGAGCTGTTACATTATTCTCAGAATCCTTGCAAAGACTTCCAGAATCCCTGCCAGGTTAACTCCTCCTTCTTCAGGGCTCTCATTCAAATTGTAGGGACTCTAGGAAAGGTGTAGTATACATGGATAATTTTTAGTGGTGTGCAACTCATGGAATAACTCAAACCCTTGTGGCTTAAATATGCTCAGGCAATAACATTGATTCAATGCAAAAAAAAACATACAAACCAGCCAACCCTTTTTTGGGCTCAAACTCCATGAGCGTCTTCATGCTTTAACGTTTTGAGATGTTCTATGACTTGCACACCACTAAACATTTATCCCTGGTCACTACACCATCCCCAGAGTCCCATCATTTTAAAAGCGAGCCCTGAAGGTGGCACTTGTCTGACCCCTGAAACGCGTTAACTATTTTGTATGTTTTTTGCCACGAACCAGTAAAGATTTTGGGCTCTTGAAAATTTGCTCTCATGCTCTTTTTAGATTGTTTATACCTGAATTCTAAACTTCAGGTGACCAGAAGACCCCCCCCCCATTCCTAAGGGGTTCCCTTAATTTGTGGAGAGCTGCGGAATGCTGGACCATTGTGCCCAGTGGTAATTTAATGTACTAACCGAAAACATGACTCCTCACTTTTCTTTGTGCATTGAAATCCTTGAAAAGCTTAACATTTCTGAATTCCATCCAACACAAAGAAAAAAAGTTCAACTTTAAATGACTGACTTTTTTTGATAGAAGAGGAAAGTTAAAGGGTGTTTCAGAAAGTGAGTGAATGAGGCTTCTTACTTCAAACACCTTGAGCTGGGCTTGAAAACTCGTCTCTGAAGGTAGATCACACAACTCACTTCTGTGATCCTTCATGTTTCAGATGTTTGAGCATCTTTTATAAACAGTAGAGGATAAGTTGCAAATTCTGGTAGGTATTGCCAGAAGATATAGTGGCACATCTTGTATATTTTTCAAATTGATTTACTACCTTCCTTTCTGAAACCTTTCTGTTTTGTGATTGATTTTAAAATCTAGATGATGCTTTCTAACATTCTTTAGAAAGACCAGAGATAACAGTCCTGGTTCAGCCAAAGACACTGGTCTTGGGCGCCGGTCTGTGGTTCAGTCTTGGGCGCCGGTTCGGGGGTTCAGTCTCAGGGGCCGGTCCGGGGTTCAGTCTCAGGGGGCGGTCCGGGGTTCAGTGTCGAGCGCCGGTCCGAGGTTCAGTCTTGGGCACAGGTCCGGGGATCAGTCTTGGGCGCCTGTCCCGGGTTCAGTATCGGCGCCGATCCCGGGTTCAGTATCGGCGCCGGTCCCGGGTTCTGTCTCGGCCGTCGGTCCCAGGTTCAGTCTCGGGCACCGCTCCGGGGTTCAGTCTCAGGGGCCGGTCCGGGGTTCAGTCTCAGGGGGCGGTCCGGGGTTCATTCTCAGGCTGTTGTGGTATTCTCAGAATCCTTGCTAAGACTTCTAGAATCCCTTCCAGGTTAACCATGGTACTAGTAGAGCCCCTGCAAGACCTTCCAATGGTCCTACCAGGGCTCCTAGAGTTCAGTGAGGACTTTGGGCGTGTCCTTTCAACAGAATGATGTTGATGTTCCAGCCTTTGAAGTGGCTGGTGCTGTGTCTTATTACCAGCCACCTGAGAGCTAAAGAAGCATAATTCTTGGGTGTCTGCTGCTGACCCAGAATGACCTGACTGCTCTTATGCCTGCTGCCTGCCCAGACCTCTGCCTGGACCTGACTGCACTCTTGCCTGCCACCTGCCTGGACATGACTACTCTTTCACCTGCTTCCCACCTCGAACTTGGCCTGACCCTGACTACATTCTCATCTGAAGCCCTATGAACAGTTTCCGCAACAAATCCTCTCCACTCCAAACACCCATTGGTGGGGTGATGCTGAAGACCACGTCCTGCTGCCAGTTTGCCTCTCCACCATCAGGAGCTCTGCTAAAGACCAACTGCCACTTAGATTCCATGCCATGGATGAGCCTGCATCACCTGTCAGGGGGCACCATACCACAGACACTGGTTCTGGTTCAGCCTCAAACTCCGTTTTCTAGTTTATTCAAATATGTACCATTGAAGTATTCCACATCATTTCATAGACAGCATGGACCAATGCCCACCTCAGAGGAGCCCTTATTTAATGTCCACCCACAATGATAGGGACACACAATTGTACACTCCCTAGGGCTTATGTAGGCAGAGGCCTGGGATTCTACCAGTTTGCTTCTGAAATGTTAAAGGTCCTCACAAAAAAAAGGAGGAATACAAACTCCATGCAATTTTTTTGTCTCTAGTGGATATAGAACCCAAGACCATAATGTTGAAAAGTTTCATAATTGTCCACTGTGCCACCATGATAAATTGTAGTATGCAATGGCTACATGGAGATATGGATTGGATTTCAACTATATACTGTATGTGCCAGGGTTGCCAGCTGCCAGTAAAGTCATGGACAAGTTTGTAATATCTGTGATTTTTACGACTGTCATTCATGGGCAGATGTAAAAATCATGGATTTTACAAACTGTCCTTGAATTTCCTGATCATTGGCAACCCTGGTATCTGCTGTGTGGGAAGGTAGAGGGGAGTTTGTGGGCTGGGGGCTTTGGGGGGGGGCGCACAACTGGAATCTGGGGAGGTGCAGCCCAGTCCAGCAGCCCCTTGATACAGCCACATGGCATTTACTTGCCTGGCACTATCGGGAGTCCCTGCCTTCACTGCTGCCTGCGCTATTACAAACTCTGCCACCCTGGCATCCTTCCAGAGGTGCTTGTGCCTGGATCCCAATTGCCGCGGCTGCTATGCTTGCTTGGCATCCCTCGCGTCCCTCTATACATGTGTAGCACACCCCCGTAGGAGCTGCTGGTTTAATTTTGGGCCTTGCACGTTACCTCAACATTCGTTGTCTAGGAGTTGAGAGTCTACAGTAACTTCAATGTCCACACAAGTTATAAATCCTTTTTCTTCAGGCTTTATTTTACAAATAAACTTGAATAGGTAGAGGGATGGAGGGTTAGTGGAAGGTTCAGGCACACACAGCAGATCACTGGGGAAAACTCCTAAGGTACAAAGTCTCACTCGCCACTCTCCTTCGAGTGGGTATTGCTCACCCGGATAGGCCCCTCTCACTTGGCCTAGCAGCCGGAATGATACGCGAACAAATAAGAAAGAACAGTCTCTGCCACAGACCTTTTCGATGGTTAAGTTGAACCGTTCAGTTATCCTCTGCCACAGGATTTTAGTACCCGAATATCCAGCCTTACAGTCTAAGAGCCTTCAAGCCAACCTGGCAGACTGTAAGGTTACTTTAGTTACGGTGCATCCTTCAATAAGGTCCCCAGGCCTTACGCAAGATACCGGCCTTCCACTCGGTCCTCTCCTGGACAGGTCCTCCCCTGGTTTCCTCCATTGAGTGGCTTCCTCCCGCAGGACGGACAGCACAGGATCACCTTCAAGCGTAGGCCCTAGTCGAGACAACTGGGCCTACCTGGCATAGTCACAGACTCTGGCCAACGTGGCTCCGAGGCTGAATTCCCAGTAACCCATGCCTTGAGCCAGGAGGGCCGCAAGGCGAAGAAGAGCCCCTGAAAAATGGCATCTGCCCCTTAATTACCCTCCCCCAGCATGCTCAGCGGGGAGACCACTCCCACTGAACTGTTCCCGGGGAAAGACACCCAATGCACTTTGACCTGTTTGTCTTCCACATTGGCCTGGGGTGGTAACAGTGGGAAGTCCTTCCAAACACAGCCATAGCCGGAACAGAGGCTGATTTAGCCTTAATTATTTACAAAGTCTTAGCTAATACCAGCTCAGACACCCACTAAATTTAACATGGCGCCTGGTCATCAGGAGCAGGGCGCTACACATGCATGTGCCTAGCTAGACCCTGTTGACCGCCATTGCTTCTACGCTTGCCCGGCTTCCCTACAGACATGCCCAGGCTGAATGTTGAACATGCCCCGGCCGTGGGTTGGACACCCCTGCTCTAGGGTGAAAAAGTTGAGAGAGGCTGCCATAGATATTAAGGTTATATCATGTAATATAAGGTTATATTAAGTTAATTATTAAGTTTCAAGTTTGTGTGTAAACCATAACCTTGACCTCACTTATGCGTATACCATATAACATAAACCTATTAACCCACTTCCATCCTGGCCTTGCACTCAGGGACGTTCGTACATGGTGACCTTGGCACGTTGCTGGGACATTGTGGAGCGATGCAGACAGACGCTGTCAGGGGCTGTGTTTGGCTCACTAACTCTATCCAGTGTGAAGGAGACGTTCCCGGTACAGGGCGGTAATGTGCCGCCATCAGAATCCTGTCAGTCTGGTGGAGCGATCTCACCGGTGGCCCAGCGACCTTTACAGCACTCCTGTGTCTTTAATGCTGTCTCTTTATTTCCATGGTTCCAGGCTAAAACTTTTCATTTGCATTTAAATGGAGAGTCGGAAGTCTGTAAATCTCAATTTTCTTAGTGAGTGGGCATAATGGTTGTTTAATCATGTTCAGATGATGCCTGGAGCTCCGCCGCAGACAAGGGGACAGTGCGCATTTAATCCGCCACTCCGAATGTGGGCTGGGGTTATAAAAAGGACCCCCTTTAACTCACTTATGCTTGCTTTAGTCCTAAGATTCTCAAAGCTTCTGCTACAGAACCTGGTTATTGATTTTCGAGGAATTATTAAGGAAACGCAGAGCAACCATAAAGTATAAAGATCCATCTCCGTGCCCCATAAGCTAGCAATCTAATTCGCAGATTCTACTGAAAAACATTTTGCCGGTGACCTTCCCGATAACATTCACTTGGGGCTTTGACGTCCCGAGGTTGTGCTCTCCTCACGTTCGGTTGTAAAGGGAAGGGTAATGATGCGTACACACGTGCAGAATTTTTTCATCGGATATTCCGAACGTGTGTATGCCCCATCGGACTTTTTCCTTCGGTAATTCCGACGGACTTAGAAAGAGAACATCGGAATTTCCGTTCGTCTGGATGCAATTCCGACGGATTAAAAACCATGCATGCTCAGAATCAAGTCGACGCATGCTCGGAAGCATTGAACTTCTTTTTTCTCGGCTCGTCGTCGTGTTGTACGTCACCGCGTTCTTGATGGTCGGAATTTGGTGTGACAGTGTGTATGCAAGACAGCTTCAACGCAATTCCGTCGGAAAAACCCGTCAGAGTTTATTCCAACGGAAAATCCGACCGTGTGTACAAGGCATTACACTTTTTATGTCGCAATTAATTTTTATGCTTCTACTTTATTGCTTTGCTTTCCATCTTTTTACTACTGGAGTGTTTCACCGTGAACAGCTTCCAATTTTTAGGCATTTAACCTGATGAAGAAGCACCTTCTCTGGGAAAGCAATTGTTTAGCTTGTTAGGACTTTTATAGGGAAGTGAGGCTTTTCCGTATTACAATGCCGCTTCTTTTGTTGTTCGTGTCACTTTGTAGAAGTTTGTGACAAGCCCACAGCTTTAAAATTGCATTTTCTGGTTTATAGCATGTGAACGGAACATATCTCGGATTTCTAGTGTACTTGAAAACCAATACAATTTTCCAATCTTTCGACTTTTTCAGAACCAATTAAAATGTGTTTTTGTTTTGTTTTTTAAGGAAGAATCTTTGTGTGTGTGTGTGATGGTGCTGGACCAATAGAAATAAGGCTTGGTTCTGATGGATCCACAATGGAGTGTGTCTTCCTTCAAAGGAGCTAATACATGATGAAAGCATTGTGTAGGTAGACCTTGCTCTGGTCCTAGGCTGTGATGGTGTTGAACCAATAGAAATGAGGCTTGGCTCTGATGGATCCACAATGGAGAGTGTCTTCCTTCAAAGGAGCTAATCTATGATGAAGGTATTGTGTAGATAGACCTTGTTCTCGTCCTAAGCTGTGATGGTGCTGGACCAATAGAAATAAGGCTTGGTTCTGATGGATCCACAATGGAGTGTGTCTTCCTTCAAAGAAGCTAACCCATGATGAAGGTATTGTGTAGGTAGACCTTTTTCTCGTCCTAAGCTGTGATGGTGCTGGACCAATAGAAGTAAGGTTTGGTTCTGATGGATCCACAATGGAGTGTGTCTTCCTTCAAAGGAGCTAATCCATGAAGGTAATGTGTAGATAGACCTTGTTCTGGCCCTAGGCTGTGATGGTGCTGGACCAATAGAGGTAAGGCTTGGCTCTGATGGATCCACAATGGAGTGTGTCTTCCTTCAAATAAGCTAATCCATGATGAAGGCATTGTGTAGGTAGACCTTGTTCTCGTCCTAAGCTGTGATGGTGCTGGACCAATAGAAGTAAGGTTTGGTTCTGATGGATCCACAATGGAGTGTGTCTTCCTTCAAAAGGGCTAATCTATGATGAAGGTATTGTTTAGGTAGACCTTGTTCTCGTCCTAAGCTGTGATGGTGCTGGACCAATAGAAGTAAGGTTTGGTTCTGATGGATCCACAATGGAGTGTGTCTTCCTTCAAATAAGCTAATCCATGATGAAGGCATTGTGTAGGTAGACCTTGTTCTGGCCCTAGGCTGTGATGGTGCTGGACCAATAGAAAAAAAGCTTGGTTCTGATGGATGCACAATGGAGTGTGTCTTCCTTCAAAGGAGCTAATCCATGATGATGACATTGTGTAGGTGGACCTTGTTCTGGTCCTAGGCTGCCATCTCTCTGATCATGACAAAAAGAACCCTCAACAGATGATGAATTCTGAGAAGTGCCTAGTACAAAAATTCATTTAACTTAAAGTTTTTTTTTAAATGTTTATTGGTTAAGAGCATCAAAAACATCCAACAAGTCTCAGGGGAAAGTCCTCCCCCTTCCTCAAGACTTGAGCAGTGGATCTTAATAGAAATACGGTGAGATGCAAGAGTAGACCTATGTTAAGGCCTGATAGAGACTGTCAAATCTTAATGGCACTATAAACTACTGGCTGGGTTAGTTTTCCTATTGCATCTCATCATCATTCTAATACCATCCACTATTCCAGCCCTAAAGAAAGAGGAAGCGTTCTTCCGAAATGCATTGGCTGTTTTTGATGGTTCGATGCAAGTTTCCATATTGGATATCTGGGGGGGGGGACGCTGGTGATGTGGTAAATCATCTGTGCTATGTACAGTAAGAGCCGGGATCTTCCAGATTTTGCAAACTGAACACAGGGGATCACTAGCTTGGCACTTCTTACATTCATAGAGCACCTTAAGTTTGGAACACAAGGTGTTCTTGAATTGGAAGAGACAGAGACCGTGATGCCACGGCCCCTCCTTTCAAACGCCTGAAGTCAGAGAATTCCTAATATTCATAAAAAAATAAATAAAAAACGTGTGAAGGTGGCAATGCTAAACAAGTGCCCCCCCCCCTGTGTTCAGTGAGCAGAGGGGAAGCCAGTTGCACAAAACCTGGAAGACCGGGGCCATTACAATATGTATTGTGAACTACAGTAGGTGCCGCTGACATTGTATATTCATCGCGATCCTATCACGGAGATTCTCTGCGACAGGGGTGCCGACATCTCGGAGACAGGGTGGCGACACATCTCACGCTCGCTGCAATAGCGAGGAGACGCGGCACTGTATTGAATGGGATCCAACGTGGATTCCCGCCAATACCAGGCACTGTGTTTGGTATGAATCCTGAGCGGGAACTCCACGCCAATTTTTAAATAAAAAACCGGCATGGATTCCCCCTCCAGGAGCATACCAGGCCCTTCGGTCTGGTATGGATTTGAAGGGGAATCCCCTAAGCCGAAAAATCGGCGTGGGGGTCCCCCTCAAAATCCAAACCAGACCCTTATCCGAGCACGCAACCTGGCAGGCCGCAGGGGAAGAGGGGGGGTCGAGAGAGCCCCACTCCCTCCTGAACCGTATCAGGCCGCATGCCCTCAACATGGGGGGGTTTGGTGCTCTGGGGCAGGGGGGCGACCTGCGGCCCCCCACCCCAAAGCACCCTGTCCCCATGTTGATGAGGACAAGGGCCTCTTCCCGACAACCCTGGCCGTTGGTTGTCGGTGTCTGTGGGCGGGGGCTGATCGGAATCCGGGAGCCCCCTTTAATAAGGGGGCTCCCAGATCCTGGCCCACCACCCTATGTGAATGAGTATGGGGTACATCGTGGAAGAAAATGGCAATAAAAAAACACACACAGCTTTTTAAAGTAATTTATTGCACACCTTCGGGGGTATTCTTCCGACTTCGGGGGGTCTCCGGTGTCGTCGCCGCGCTCTCCGGTTCTTTCTTCCTTCTGCCGGGCCTCCACTATCTTCTTCCAGCTCTTTTGCTAGCGGGGCCCGGTCTTCTCCGTCGCCTTCTTCCCTCCGGTTCTTTCTTCCTTCTGCCGGGCCTCCGCTATCTTCTTCCAGCTCTTTTGCTAGCGGGGCCCGGTCTTCTCCGTCGCCTTCCTCCCTCTTCTCCTCTCCGGTTCTTTCTTCCTTCTGCCGGGCTTCCGCTATCTTCTTCCAGCTCTTTTGCTAGTGGAGGCCCGGTCTTCCCCATCGTCTCGTCCGGCTCTTCGTTGTCCTTCTGCCGGCCCCTCCACTATCTTCTTCCAGCTCTTTTGCTAGTGGAGGGGCCGGTCTTCCCGTCGCCGTCGGCGTCTTCTTCTTTCTTCTCCTTCTCGATGTTGACACGTCGCTTCCTCCCGCTGTAATACTGGCTGTTCGGTCCACAGCGATTTATATAGGCTTCTCATGACGTCACAGTCACATGCTCCGGGTGGCTCTCTGGGCATGGGCTCCCCGTGTAATGGTGTCTGCCCCTTATATACCCTCTCCTGGCATGCACAGCAGGCCAGAACCGCCCACCAATGGCAGCCGAGAGAGGACATCCAATACCTACTCCATTACCTGTGGTTCAACCCCGGGTACAGGTGACAGCACCACCTATACACCCACAGGGGAACTGCACGCCAGGCGACACAGCAGTAAGGCAGAGTCCAAATAATAAAGAAACCCGAGCCAACTATTGCTCTGGTCACCCCTAAATTTAGGTATAGCGGGGTTAAATTTGGGGACCCCGCTACACAAAAAATTGCCAAACGCCAGAACCTCGGTGGGCATTTGAGGCATGAATATATCCATATTTTTTACCCAAACTATTCTCTTTGAGACAGGGGTTTTAAACTGGCGCCCCTCCAGCTGTTGCAAAACTACAAGTCCCATCATGCCCCTGCCCGTGGGAGTCATCGTGCTTGTAAATGTCAGCCTTGCAATGTCTCATGGGACTTGTAGTTTCGCAACAGCTGGAGGGCCGCCAGTTTGAGACCCCCCTGTTTTAAGATAATTTCCTTAGTTATGACCACCTTGGCTTCCTTGGGTGTGCCCAATGTCTCTAGTTTCTAGCAAATTGATACGCTCTCTAATGGTTGAGCTTTGGCAATCCCCAGTCAGCGTGACTGTGCCTCTTCAGTGTTACGGGCCCCGTGCTAGACAAGTAGGTAGTGTATTCCATAATGTGAGAAAAATTACAGAATTGATGAGACTACAGACTGTAAAAAAGGAGCTCAGATTCATAGTCGTGGCTTTACGCGATTAGACATGTTAACGCAGAGTGTCGGCAGTGATATAATGGTCACATATGGTCCCATTATCTCCTCCTCCTCCTCCTCCTCCATCTTGGAGATTCACAGGTTCGGAGTGTAATCATGGAGGTTTGTCTGCAGCCAAGCGTAGTCAGACTGAGCTGCTTTATTATGTACATTAAGCTACATAATCAATAGAGGCATTATTGGCTCAATCAGATTCATCAACGCAAGCATCAATTAGCCTCCTTCATTGAGTTTTCTCCACTCCCTAATCCTCAGAGTGCTCTGACATGGGCAATATTCTGTTCTGGCCGCACTTTGTTGGTGTACGCAGCTTACTAGTCTGCATCTGCACAGTGCTGATGTACTGGGAGATAGAATTTTCTTATAATGCTCTATAAAAATTTTAAGGGCACACTATTGATCGTTGGGGTTGGTCTGCAGTAGATGTGCCTATAATGGTTGGTACCCCAGACCTTGTACAGCCACGGGTGACCCGCTATTTGATATGAGAGAATGTAACTCATTCAAAAGTTCTGTGCCACACCTCCAAATTGTGAAGATGGAGAATACATCTATATTTGCCCCCCCCCTTCTCCCGCCGCCACATTGGCCTAGTTATCTGTCACCTTGTCTGATAGGAAGCTTGTCTAGAGCAGTGGTTCTCAACCACTAGGCCATGGCCTGCTGCCAGGCTGTGATCCCTCTTCCTCCCAGGAACTCCAGCCAGCCATCTGTAGGTCTGTAACCCACCATAGTGCTTCCCAGCTCCCATTGTGCCCCCCAAACTCCTATATCTAAATCTGCACCCTGTACATAGCGCACTCCTTGACTCTGCACCCTGTACATAGCACACTCCTTAACTCTGCACCCTATCAATAGCGCACTCCTTGACTCTGCACCCTGTACATAGCGCACTCCTTGACTCTGCACCCTATCAATAGCGCACTCCTTGACTCTGCACCCTGTACATAGCACACTCCCTGACTCTGCACCCTATCAATAGCACACTCCTTGACTCTGCATCCTGTACATAGCACACTCCTTAACTCTGCACCCTATCAATAGCACACTCCTTGACTCTGCACCCTGTACATAGCACACTCCTTAACTCTGCACCCTATCAATAGCACACTCCTTGACTCTGCACCCTATCAATAGCGCACTCCTTGACTCTGCACCCTGTACATAGCGCACTCCTTAACTCTGCACCCTGTCAATAGCGCACTCCTTGACTCTGCACCCTATACATGGCACACTCCTCAACTCTGCACCCTATCAATAGCGCACTCCTTGACTCTGCACCCTGTACATAGCACACTACTAAGCTCTGTAACCTATACATAGCACACTCCTGAGCCCTGCACTTAGCACACTCCCTTACTCTTGGATTTTTTTTTTCTTCATTGAGCTCTCCATTTCTGTTGCCACCTTAAAGAGTTTTGGGTAAGAGGAACAAGATGCGCCCTCTCATTTACTTGGTCTCTACCAGGTACATGATAAGTGCCCTTTAACTTCGAAGTCCATGCATACTAACCCAGATATATTGACTTTTAAGATACACTATAATGCCAAAAGTATTGGGACACCTGTCTTTACACACACACATGAACTTTAATGGCATCCCAGTCTTAGTCCATTGGGTTGGCCCGCCCTTTGCAGCTATAAAATCTTCAACTCTTCTTGGAAGGCTGTCCACAAGGTTTAGGAGTGTGTCTATGGGAATGTTTGACCATTCTTCCAGAAGCACATTTGTGAGGTCAGGCACTGATATTGGACAAGAAAGCCTGGCTCACATTCTCCGCTCTAATTCATCCCAAAGGAGTTCTATCGGTTTGAGGTCAGGACTCTGTGCAGGCCAGTCAAGTTCCTCCACCCCAAACTTGCTCATTCATGTCTTTATGGACCTTGCTTTGTGCACTGGTCCTAATCATTTGGTGGAGGGGGATTATGGGGTGGGGTTGTTTTTCAGGGGTTGGGCTTGACCCTCTTAGTTCCAGTGAAGGGAACTCCTAAGGCGTCGGCATACCAAGACATTTTGGACAATTTCACGCTCCCAACTTTGTGAGAACAGTTTGGGGACGGCCCCTTCCTGTTCCAACATGACTGCACACCAGTGCACAAAGCAAGGTCCATGAAGACATGGATGAGCGAGTTTGGGGTGGAGGAACTTGACCGGCCTGCAGAGAGTCCTGACCTCAACTCGATAGAACACCTTGGGGATGAATTAGAGTGGAGACTCCACACCAGGCCTTCTCTTCCACATCAGTGCCTGACCTCACAAATGCGCTTCTGGAAGAATGGTCAAACATTCCCATAGACGCCCTCCTAAACCTTGTGGACAGCCTTCCCAGAGGAGTTGAAGCTGCTATAGCTGCAAAGGGCAGGGCCAACTCAATATTGATTTCTACGGACTAAAGCCACGTGAACACGATCGTTTTTCTCTGCAAGAAAACTGCTGGGAGAGCTTTTTGCAGAGAAAACCGTTCGTCTGTATGGTTTCTCGTCAGGAAAACTGCCGGGAATCTCGACGAGAAAAATAGAGAACCAGCTCTCTATTTTCTCGTCGGGATTCTTGTCGGCCTGTTTCCCGACGAGAAAACCGTGTGTGTGTATGAGGCTACATGCTTACCTGTCCCCAGGTAAGCCCGCGCATGCTCGATAGCTTACAAGGGTAGTGTAGGGTGAAGCAAGATGGCGGCGATGGCATTGCATGTGACGAGCGCATGCTCGTCGTCATAGTTGATGACGTCACCGTGTTCTTGCCATTTCAAAAGAGCGGCGGTTCTTCTGAATGGCCGTCTGTATGCACGGCTTTGCAAGAAAAGCTGGCCAGGAATCTCGTCAGGAAAACCGACATTTTTTTTTTCCTGACGGGATTCCCGGGCCGTGTGTACGAGGCTTTAGACTGGGATGTCATTAAAGTTCATGTGTGTAAAGGCAGGCGTCCCAATACTTTTGGCTACAGTTCAGCTTCACTTTATCTTTCAGCACAATGTCTGCCATCCTCTTCACTTACAGTGTCCTCTATACACCCCTGTCAGTGGGTACGTCTTGTGCCTTCTTTTTTTCGGATTGTCGGTTATGGTATACACGATCTTAACCACTTGCCGACCAGCTCATGTACATATACGTCTGGCACTTTAAAGATGGATATCTCGGTAACGGCAGCTGCTGCCACAACCGAGATATCCATCTTTTCTGTGAGCGGACCTGTAAACGATAATGGTGGTCTCTGCAACGGATTCGCCGCAAGATCACCGTTATCGGCGGCGGGAGAGGTCTCCCCTCCCGCCGCTCTCCCGCGCCCTACGCCACTTACCGGAGCTGTCGGTAGCAGCCGAGGTGATCGGGTCCTTGTCCCTCTGTTGTATGGATACGAGTGAGGGGAAGATGGCCCCCACCCGTCTCCATACCATAGCAGGGCGGAAGCGACGTCAAAACGTCAGCTCCGCCCATACGATTTAAAGGGACATATTTTTTTTTGTCATTTTTTTTCAAATGACAATTTATTTATTTTTTTATTGCATTTTAGTCTAAATATGAGATGTGAGGTCTTTTTGACCCCCCAGATCTCATATTTAAGAGGACCTGTCATGCTTTTTTCTATTACAAGGGATGTTTACATTCCTTGTAATAGGAATAAAAGTGACCCATTTTTATTTTTTAGAAACAGTGTAAAAATAAATAAAACCAAGTAAAATAAATAAGAAAACAAAATTTTTTTTTTAAAGCGCCCCGTCCCGACGATCTCGCGTGCAGAAGCGAACGCATACGTGAGTAGCGCCCGCATATGAAAACGGTGTTCAAACCACACAAGTGAGGTATCGCCGCAATCGTTAGAGCGAGAGCAATAATTCTAGCCCTAGACCTCCCTCTGTGACTCAAAAGATGCAACCTATAGAATTTTTTCAACGTCGCCTATGGAGAATTTTTAAGGGTAAAAGTTTGACGCCATTCCACGAGCGGGCGCAATTTTTAAGCGTGACATGTTGGGTATCAATTTACTCGGCGTAACATTATCTTTCACAATATAAAAAAAAATTGGGCTAACTTTACTGTTGTCTTATTTTTTTATTTAAAAAAGTGAATTTTTCCCCCAAAAAAGTGCGCTTGTAAGACCGCTGCGCAAATACGGTGTGACAAAAAGTATTGCAACGACCGCCATTTTATTCTCTAGGGTGTTAGAAAAAAACAAAACAATGGAACCCTTTGGGGGTTCTAAGTAATTTTCTAGCAAAAAAAAAAAAAACTGTTTTAAACTTGTAAACACTGAGTCTGAAAAACAGGCAAGGTCCTTAACCACTTAAAGACCACTCACGGTATATATACGTCGGCAGAATGGCTCATACAGGCATAATAACGTACCTGTACGTGGCCCTCTAACTGCGACCCCCCTGCCTTCCCCGTGAGTCAGACTGCGGGTCCCGCGGACTCAATCGCCGAGGGGATCCCCGCGATCGTCTCACGGAGGCATGGAGTGGGGAGATGTCAGTGTAAACACAACATCTCCCCGCTCCCCTACTGACAATGTCCCCGATCTCCGCTCTGTGTAATCAGAGCGGAAATCGGTGACGTGTCACTAGTAGCCACGCCCCCCCCCCTCAGTTAGAAACACGCCCCTAGGCACACTTCACCCCCCCTAGTGGTTAACCCCTTCACTGCCAGTGTCATTTTTACAGTAACCAGTGCATATTTATAGCACTTATCGCTGTGAAAATGACAATGGTCCCAAAAATGTGTCAAAAGTGTCTGATGTGTCCGCCATAATGTCGCAGTCACCATAAAAAAATCGCTGATCGCCGCCATTACTAGTAAAAAAAAAAACAATTAATAAAAATGCCTTTAAACTATCCCCTATTTTGTAAACGCTATAATTTTTGCGCAAACCAATCAATAAACGACGTTTGCGATTTTTTATTTTTTTTTTACCAAAAATATGTAGAAGAATACGTATCGGCCTAAACTGAGGAAAAAAAAATGTTTTTTTTAAATATATTTTTGGGGGATATTTATTATAGTGTAGCGGGTATGTGAATTTAGGGGAGGCATCTGGGTGGTAGTGTAACCCAGATGCATTGATTGTTAGGGAATCTGAGACCCTTTTGTGGTTCTTGGAGGACTCTGGTGGTGTGAGGTTCCCTGCGGCCTGTAGGTGGCGCTGTTGCCCTGGGCCGGAGCTGAACACTCACCGCAAGACTGCATCCCTTTTTGTCCTTTCCTGGCGCTGGTACGGCGGGGCGGGAACCTGCTGTGACGCAAAGGGAGAGGAGATAAAAGGGGCGGACGCCCTGACCTTGGGGTTCAGAGTCGGAGGACGCGGCCGCACCCAGGCACCTTCAGCCCGGGTGCTGGCGTTCCGGGCCCAGGTACCCTTGACCTGGCCGGAGCGGGAGATGGAGTCCATCTCAGGCACCTTTAGCCTGGGGTGAGGTACTATGGCGGAAGCCTGGAGCTCAGTACCTTCGACTGAGTTCCGCGAGGGTGGAGGAATCCGAGGGGGCCCTAACTCCTTGGGTGCCCGTGTCTGAGACAAGGAGGCCGGTGAGCGGAACTTCTCCGGAGAGTCCAGCGCAGCATTGCTGGTGACGGAGAGGCCTCCGGTATCTGTCTTGGACGGATGTCCTTCCCCTGATAGGGGCTACGATAGCGAAGGTAATTCATGTTCTGTTCAATATAGTCAGAGGCAGTGACTATTCGCCATTGGTGACACCACAGTGGTTAGCTCTATCTAAAAGAATTGTGCCTCGACCTACTCCCTACAAATACTGAACCATTCATTGGGTCCCAACCTGTCTGTGCTGAATGACTATTTGTTGAGAAGAATTGGACCGTTTTCAGTGTGTGGAACTTCAGTTACTGGAAGCAAAGGGGGGGGGGGGGGGTCATTCAGTAAAGGATTTGACTCTAGGACATACACACAAAACCTGATAGTTCTGGCTTTCACCTCCAGTCTCTCTGGAGGACATGGGCCGTGGTGTATCACATCCCTCCCCCCAGTACTAACCCCCTAGATGAGACAAACAAGCCGTGAATGAGAAGGGGTGAGAGGGGTGAGGTCGCTACAATAGCAAAAAGTAAAAAATATGTAATTTTTTTAAAAATTGACGCTCTATTTTTGTTTATAGCGCAAAAAATAAAAACCGCAGAGGTGATCAAATACCACCAAAAGAAAGCTCTATTTGTGGGAAAAAAAAGGACGCCAATTTTGTTTGGGAGCCACGTCGCACGACCACGCAACTGTCAGTTAAAGCGACGCAGCGCCGAATCGCAAAAAGGGGCCTGGTCTTTATGCTGCGTATTGGTCCGGGGACTTAAGTGGTTAATGAAGGGTGGTCTTGCCCCCCCCCCCAAATGCCTTAGCATCTGTCTCCTGACGCTTTATATAACACCGCGCTGTATATCTCCAAGCCAGTCAGGTAGAAATAACGATGCCAGATTGCTGCATTTGAAATTTCAGTGACCTGAAGTGGTGTTGTCGGGCCACCCAGGAGCTTTGCCGCCGACTAGCGCCCCTCTGCTGGGAACAGCGGCTGAATACTCCGCAGCGCACAGATGGACTTTGTTTGATTTTCAAGTTCCTGCCTAGGCAAAACTCTGACACTGCGAGTAAGAAAAATGACATTCTGCATTATTGAGAGGCATATGTTCACTTTTTACTTTTTGTTTAGGGACAGCCCGCAATTATTTTCTGAAGTGAAAGGCGCTGCGGCGCGGGGGGGGGGGGGGAGCCATATTGCTGCGGTAAGCATCTTCGGGCTCTTTTTTTTTTTTTTTTCTTTTTTGGCACCGTTGCCTGTAGTCAGTCTCTGGTTCACACTGCGATTGTGATCTTTAAATGATGAAGTTTGTAACGCTTTGTGCCCGAACCGAATGGCTTTTGTTCTGCTCGATAGCGACAAGAATCTCTGCGTAACCCAGGAGATCAATCAATGACACGGCGCAGCGGCGTAACAGATCCAGATATTGTAGATTTTCATATCTTTCCTCCGTCATTGTCTGCTTATTAAAAAAAAAAAAAAAAAACGCGCGAAGCAATGAAGGCTTCATTAAGATACAGAGCCAGGAGGACGCGGAGGAAGCATTCTCAGGCATCAAGATCTTCGGGAGCGTTAGCCGAGCTGACATTAATTGCAGCAGTCAAGGCTCAATTGATTCGCCTTTCAATAAAACTCTGGTGTTCCCGCAATTTATCAGTCTCTGGATTGAGTGGCGATCCCAAGTGAAATGGTGCTTGGCGAGTGGCGCGGCGTGCGGCGTGTCAGCTATGATCCCTAACAGTAAGACTCACTCCCTAGGTCACACTTAACCCCTTCAGTGCCCCCTACAGGGCGTGTCACCTA
Source organism: Rana muscosa (assembly GCA_029206835.1). NCBI lineage: Eukaryota > Metazoa > Chordata > Amphibia > Anura > Ranidae > Rana > Rana muscosa. The sequence continues at coordinate 89,839,737 of CM055124.1, read as the reverse complement.
CGATCCCTTCTAAACATAATCCTAGTGATGGACGAGGGCAATTTTATGGCCGCGGAGGGGATTCATAATGGAAACTCAGGAGCGTTACCCTATCAGACAGTGCGGCCGAAAAGTTTTCCCTGTCGGAAGCTCCGTGACCGCGCCTGCGGGGAACCCGCGAACCTGATCGCCGCCGGTACTAAGAGCTGGATTTTGGTCTCATCTGACCACAACACTTTCCCCCAGTTCTCCTCTGAATCATTCAGATGTTGATTATCAGACTTCAGATGGGCTGTACATGTGATTTCCTGAGCAGGGGGACCTTGCGGGGGCTGCAGGATTTCAGTCCTTCACGGTGTTGTGTGTTACCGATTGTTTTCTTGGTGACTCTGGTCCCAGCTGAGATCAGTGACCAGATTCTCCTGTGTAGTTCTGGGCGGATTCCTCACCGTTCTCATGATCATTGAACCTCCCCGAGGTGAGATCTTGTATGGAGCCCCAGACCGAGGAGAGTGACAGTTATTTTGTGTTTCTTCCATTTGTGAATAATCCCACCAACTGTTGTCACCGTCTCACCAAGCTACTTGGCGATGGTCTTATAGCCCATTCCAGCCTTGTGTAGGTCTCCAATCTTCACCCCGACATCCTTGGACAGCTCTTTGGTCTTGGCCATGGTGGAGAGATTGGAATCGGATTTGATTGCTTCTGTGGACAGGTGTCTTTTTATACAGGTAACAAGCTGAGATTAGGAGCACTCCCTTTAGTAGAGTGCTCCTAATCTCAGCTTGTTACCTGTATAGAAGACACCTGAGAGCCAGAAATCTTGCTGATTGATAGGGGGATCAAATATTTATTTTACTCATTAAAATTCAAATCAATTTATAACCTTTTTGAAATGTGTTTTTCCGGATATTTTTGTCGTTATTCCGTCTCTCACTGGTAAATCAAATCTACCATTTAAATTATAGACTGAGCATTTCTTTGTCGGTGGTCAAACATGCAAAATCAGCAGGGGGTCAAATACCTTTTTTCCTCACTGTAGTTAAAATGGAAGTAAACCCTCTGGGGGAAGTTTACACCTACAGGTAAGCCTAGATTTAAGCCTCGTACACACGGTCGGACTTCAAACAAACTTTTCCGTGGATTTTTGTCCGAAGGGAGTTGGCCGGGCACACCCATAGCATACACACGGCAGGACTTTTCTGCAAACTTTCCCAAAACTTTCCCAACATCACATGTTTTTTTTTTTTTTGTGCTCTTTTCTGCTCTTTACCGCCACCCTTTGGTCAACTTCTGCTATTGTTGGTTGATTTTAACATTGGTTCTGAGCATGCGTGTTTGTACTTCGGACAAAAGTCCGATGGATTTCTGTACACACGGTCGGACTTTGCACCATCGGACTTTTGTTTGCCGAAAAGTTTGTCCGTTTTGCAGAGCGAACTTTTTTGTCCGCTGAAAACCGAAAAAGTTTGTCCGATGGAGCGTACACACGGTCAGATTTTTTGGGGAAAACTTGCTCATTTTGAAGTTTGTTGGCAAAAAGTCCGACCGTGTGTACGGGCCTTTAGGCTTACCTGTAGGTGTTTGCAATATCTCCTAAACCTACTCGTTTTAGGAGATATTTGGCAAAAATAACGCACCGATGTCTACGGCGCGGGCGCTCTGAGAATGCCGGTTTTATGAATGGCTAATGCCGGCTTTGACGTCTTGGCCGCTTCGGCCAATCACAGCGCCGGAGCAGCGATACCCCGGAAGTAACATTGCGGACAGATGTCTGCGGCCGGAGGGGGAGACGAGGACGGCTTCGGGGGCTTCGATCGAAGGTAAGTAATTCATAATGAGCTAGTATGCTAGTCATACTAGCTCATTATGCCTTTGTCTTGCAGGTGGTTTTTTTTGGGGGGGTTTTACAACCGCTTTAACCACTTAACGACCGCTCACTGTATATATACGTTGGCGGAATGGCACCGACAGGCACAATCACGTACAGTGTACGTGACTGCCTTTGTATAGTTGGGGGGTCCAATCGGACCCCCCTTCTATACAGTGAGCGGTCGTTATCCGTTGGGGAGCGATCCGGGATGAGGGGACGGCCGTTCGATTCCGGCCACCCCCTCGCGATCGCTCCCGGCGAATGAGAAAGCTTCCTCTGCTGTGTAATGTTTACGCAGGCAGAGGAAGTGATGTCATCTCTCATGCAGCGCTCACATAAACCGAGCGCCGTACAAGAGAAGACACACAGGTTAGTGCACAATCACTACACTGACACCACACACATATGAACATAAATTGCCCCCCCAGGCCCCCCCCAGATCACCCCCAGCCCCCAGTCACAGTGTCACTGATTGCAGTGAGCATTTATTTACTGATCACTGCAATCAGTGACATTTGTGACTGTAAAAGTGTCACTACAGTTAGTTTTAGGTCCAGTGTAGCCCCCTAACCCCCCCAATAAAGGTTTAACCCCCTGATCACCCCCCAGATAACCCTTTCACCCCCTAGCACCGCCGTCACTAATCGATCGTTTTTCTGATCGCTGTTTTAGTGTCGGTGATGCCGATCGGTAGCCAGTTATTTTTTTTAGGTTCGCCGCAGGTTTTTATAGCGTCAGCTACCCCCATATATTACCTAATAAAGGTTTAACCCCCTTGATCGCCCCCAGGTAACCCTTTCACCCCCTATCACCACTGTCGCTAAGCGATCGTTTTTCTGATCGCTGTCTTATTGTCGGTGATGCCGATAGGTAGCCAGTTATTTTTTTTAGGTTCGCCGCAGGTTTTTATAGCGTCAGGTACCCCCATATATTACCTAATAAAGGTTTAACCCCTTGATCGCCCCCCCCAGGTAACCCTTTCACCTCCTTTTGCCAGTGTCACTAAGCGATCGTTTTTCTGATTGCTGTATTACTTATGCTGGTGCCGATAGATAGCCAGTTATTTTTTTTAGGTTCGCCGCAGGTTTTTATAGCGTCAGGTACCCCCATATATTATCTAATAAAGGTTTTAACCCCCTAATTGCCCCTAGTTAACCCTGCGTCACACCCCAGGCAGCGTCAGGTTAGTGCCAGTAGCGCTAACACCCACGCGTGAAGCATACACCTCCCTTAGTGGTATAGTATCTGAACAGATCAATATCTGATCTGATCAGATCTATACTAGCGTCCCCAGCAGTTTAGGGTTCCCAAAAACGCAGTGTTAGCGGGATCAGCCCAGATACCTGCTAGCACCTGCGTTTTGCCCCTCCGTCCAGCCCAGGCCACCCAAGTGCAGTATCGATCGATCACTGTCACTTGCAAAACACAACACACATAACTGCAGCGTTCGCAGAGACAGGCCTGATCCCTGCGACTCCAGTGCTGTAGGAGGTGATTTCACCACCACAGTTAAAAAAAAAAAAAAAGCATATATGCCGAAGCATTGGGGCAGCAGGGGTGGAGGAGCGATTTTGCTCCTAATGCCGCGTACATACGGTCGAAATTCCGACGGAGGCTTGCCCGTGGAAAAGTCCGACCGTGTGTACGCGCCATAATTTTTGCGGGAGGATGCCCCCATGCTTCGGCATATATAAATGGTGCATGTATGCCCATCATTAGAAGTGGGTGGATGAAGGGCGGTATTCTAATGGTGGGCATACCCACCGATCAATCTTTTTTTTTTGTTCAGCCAACAGGCTGCATGAAAAAAAAGATTACAATACATGTCCAACAAGGACCAGCAACGTACTGGTATGTTGCTGGATTTGAATGGTTATACCAGATTGATGCCTGCGGGTTTAGGTATCATCTTGGTATCATTCTTTTCAGCCAGCGGCCGGCTTTCATGTAAAAGCAATCCTAGCGGCTAATTAGCCTCTGGACTGCTTTTACAAGCAGTGGGAGGGAATGTCCCCCCCCCCCCGGATATAAAAAGCGCCATTGGGAAATTGGGAAAGCATTTTATCACACCGATCTTGGTGTGGTCAGATGCTTTGAGGGCATAGACCCCAGTTTTTTTTTTAAAAAGTACCTGTCACTACCTATTGCTATCATAGGGGATATTTACATTCCCTGAGATAACAATAAAAATTATTAAAAAAATATGGACGGAACAGTTTAAAAATAAAATAAAAAAGCAAAATTATTAATAATAAAAAAAGAAAAAAAAAGCACCCCTGTCCTGCCCTGCTCTTGCGCAATGGCGAACGCAAGTGTCGGTCTGGTGTCATATGTAAACAGCAATTGCACCATGCATGTAAGGTATCACCGCAAAGGTCAGATCGAGGGCAGTCATTTTAGCAGTAGACCTCCTCTGTAAATCTAACGTGGTAACCTGTAAAGGCTTTTCAAAATGTATGTAGTTTGTCGCCAATGCGCGTTTGTGCAAAATTTTAAAGCATGTCGTGTTTGGTATCTATGTACTCGGCCTAAGATCATCTTTTTTATTTCATCAAACATTTGGGCAATATAGTGTGTTTTAGTGCATTAAAATTAAAAAAAAGTGTATTTTTTCCCAAAAAAATGCTTTTGAAAAATCGCTGCGCAAATACTGTGTGGGGAAAAAAATGCAACACCCACCATTTTAATCTGTAGGGCCTTTCCTTTAAAAAAATATATAATGTTTGGGGGTTCAACATAATTTTCTTGCAAAAAAAAAAATGTTTTCATGTAAACAAAAAGTGTCAGAAAGGGCTTTGTCTTCAAGTGTTTAGAAGAGTGGATGTAAGCTTCCTAATGTTGTGTATAAAATGCCAGAACAGTTCAAAACCCCCCCAAATGACCCCATTTTGGAAAGTAGACACCCCAAGCTATATACTGAGAGGCATGTCGAGTCCATGGAATATTTTATATGTTGACAAAAGTTGCGGAAAAAAGACAATTTATTTATTTATTTATTTATTTTTGCACAAAGTTGTCACTAAATGATATATTGCTCAAACATGCCATGGGCATATGTGGAATTACACCCCAAAATACATTCTGTTGCTTCTCCTGAGTACGGGAATACCACATGAGTGAGACTTTTTGGGAGCCTAGCCGCGTACGGGACCCCAAAAACCAAGCACCGCCTTCAGGATTTCTAAGGGTCTAAATTTTTGATTTCACTTCTCACTGCCTAGCACAGTTTCGGAGGCCATGGAATACCCAGATGGCACAAAACCCCCCCAAATGACCCCATTTTGGAAAGTAGACACCCCAAGCTATTTGCTGAGAGGTATGGTGAGTATGTTGCAGATCTCGCTTTTTGTCACAAAGTTTTGAAATCTGAAAAAAGAAAAAAGAAAATGATTTTCTTTCTTCATTTTCAAAAACAAATGAGAGCTGTAAAATACTCAACATGCCTCTCAGCAAATAGCTTGGGGTGTCTACTTTCCAAAATGGGGTCATTTGGGGGGGTTTTGTGCTATTTTGGCATTTTATGGCCTTCGAAACTGTGATAGGTAGTGAGGAGTGAAATCAAAAATTTGTGCCCTTAGAAATCCTGAAGGCGGTGCTTGGTTTTCGGGGTCCCGTACGCGGCTAGGCTCCTAAAAAGTCCCACACATGTGGTATCCCCGTACTCAGGAGAAGCAGCAAAATGTATTTTGGGGTGCAATTCCACATATAACCATGGCATGTGTGAGCAATATATCATTTAGTGACAACTTTTTGTAATTTTTTATTTTTTTTTGTCATTATTCAATCACTTGAGACAAAAAAAAAAATATTCAATGGGCTCAACATGCCTCTCAGCAATTTCCTTGGGATGTCTACTTTCCAAAATGGGGTCATTTGGGGGGGTTTTGTTCTGCCCTGCCATTTTAGCACCTCAAGAAATGAGATAGGCAGTCATAAATTAAAAGCTGTGTAAATTCCAGAAAATGTACCCTAGTTTGTAGACGCTATAACGTTTGCACAAACCAATAAATATACGCTTATTGACATTTTTTTTACTAAAGACATGTGGCTGAATACATTTTGGCCTAAATGTATGACTAAAATTGAGTTTATTCGATTTTTCTTATAACAAAAAGTAGAAAATATCATTTTTTTAAAAAATTTTCAGTCTTTTTCCGTTTATATCGCAAAAAATAAAAATTGCAGAGGCAATCAAATACCATTAAAAGAAAGCTCTATTTGTGGGAAGAAAAGGATGCTAATTTTGCACACAGTGCAAAATTCTGAAAACACCTCTGGTCCTTTAGCTACAAAATGGGACGGGGCTTAAGTGGTTAAAGGTGTGGCATTTAACATGTTGCCTCTGGCAACACAAAGGTTCGCTTTTTCTGTTCCAAGACCCACTGGCACCGCCAAGTATTCATTGATTCTGAGAATCCCACTTCCTCGTAGTTCGCTCTCCCCGTCACAGGTCAGAATTGTCGTGTATTGTGACCGCTGTTTCATCCACGAGCCGTAGCATCTGCCAGACTGCTGAACGCCGACACACAAAGTCAAACTCTGTAGTTGAATTTTCCATTACAAATGAATTTTTCACGCCTTCAGCCTCTGAGTTCTTTCTCTGCCGAGAGGAACTGACTTTCATCTCTCTTCTCGTCCCCATTTTTCACTGTGTACTTCTTTTCTTTCTTTTTTTTTTTATCTGAGCCTACAAACCGTGCTGGTTTATATTGGCTTCCAATTTATATTCCGGAGGAGCAAATGTCATTCATGGCGGTGATGTCATTATTGGAGCTTTTGTTAATCGTTTCTTGGTAGATTTACCGTATATATTCGAGTATAAGCCGATCCGAATATAAGCCGAGGCACCTAATTTTACCACACAAAAAATGGGAAAACGTATTGACTCGAGTATAAGCCTAGAGTGTCCATCTGCATGCCTCACTGTGCCTCACTGTGCCCATGCCTCACTGTGCCCATGTGCATGCCTCACTGTGCCCATGTGCATGCCTTACTGTGCCCATGCCTCACTGTGCCCAATCTCCCTACCTGATCTCCGCCGCTGTGTGACTAGACTGACTTTTAACATTGGAGTCTATGGAAGGGGTGCCCAGCTTTGAAAATTGGTGCTCCCCGGCCGTAGGTCTCCTGGACAACAAACTTTCCACACTTGTATAAGAAGAGTGAGGCTATATGTGTGCCAAGTTTGGGGTCCAAGGGACCTAGGGCCGACCAGTACCGGGTCCCCAAAATCACCAGAGAAATTACCGTTTAACATTGGAGTCTAAGGAAGGGGTGCCCAGATTTGAAAAATCAGTGCTCCCCGGCCGTAGGTTCCCCGGACAACAAACTTTGCACACTTGTAGATGAAGAGTGGGGCTACATTTGTGCTATGTTTGGGGTCCAGTGGACCTAGGGCCGGCCAGTATCGGGTCCCCAAAATCACCAGAGAAATTACCGTTTAACATTGGAGTCTATGGAAGGGGTGCCCAGCTTTGAAAAATCAGTGCTCCCCGGCCGTAGGTCCCCTGGACAAAAAACTTTGCACACCTGTAGAGGAAGAGTGGGGCTACATGTGTGCTAAGGCTGGCCGGGATTAGGTGCACAAAGTTGAAGATGGACACAGACTCAAGTATAAGCAGAGGGGGGCATTTTCAGCACAAAAAAATGTGCTGAAAAACTCGGCTTCTACTCGAGTATATACGGTATATGGCCAAAGGAGGAAATGATTTATTGCAAATGCAAGAGAAGACACATCTGTAATGCCTCGTACACACGACCGTTTTTCATGATGAGAAAACTGCAATATTTTTTAGATTGGTCGGGAAAACCGGTCGTGTGTATGCTCCATAGCAGTTTTCCCGACGAGAAAACTGCCCGCAAAAAAAATTAGAACCTGCTCTATTTTTTCCCGTCTTGTTTCCCGTCTCTTTTTCTCATTGCAAAAACCGCTCGTGTGTATGCTTTTTCGGGGGGGGGGGGGGAATGCACATGCTCAGAATCAAGTTATGAGACGGGAGCGCTCGTTCTGGTAAAACTAATGCTCGTAATGGACATAGCACATTGGTCACGCTGTAACGGACTGAAGAGCACGAGGCTAAAAAGCACGAATCGTCTCTCACCAAACTTTTACTAACACGAGGATCAGCAAAAGCAGCCCAAAGGGTGGCGCCATTTGAATGGAACTTCCCCTTTATAGTGCCGTCGTACGTGTTGTACGTCACCGCGCTTTGGTCGAGTGTTTTTTTGCCTGAACGTGTGTATGCAAGGCAGGCTTGAGCAGTGATGGTAGTAACTGCGTTAAAGTAAGCGGTTTTACTTAACGCAGTTACTTTAGAGGGTAACGAGTAATCTAACTGATTACTCTTCCCCTCATGGCAACGCCGTTCCCATTACTTGGGCGGCGTTACCACAATTACATCTACCGCCACTAGATGGCAGTAGTGTAAACGCAAAACATGTCAGTCACGGCTCCCCACATAGCCACATGACTGCCACTGTATTTTGAGTCCATCCATCTCCTTTGCTTGTACTTAATCTATGCCACCGCTGACGCCTCATTGGTGCGCCTGGGTCCCCATTGTTGTCATACTGCCTTCTATCTGCATTGGCCGGTGCTGACGTCATCTGAGCGCGCCCCGGCTTCCCATTGGTTGGTTGCCGCTCTCCGTGTTCCCGCTGTGCCATTCATCCATCCGAAGCCACGGAGCTCCCCGCACATGAGCGACCCTTCATCGTTCCCCACACAGGTCGATACTCTGCAGCAGTATACCTGCCCTCCCCTTGGAGTGATCCCCGCCATTCTCGGGACCCAAGCATCACGCTCTACACCCCGTTGATTGGCTGTGACATCCTTCAAGCAAGTATACTAGAGCTATTACACCGCATTCCTTCACTCCACCTGAATTCGGTGGTTACCTTGTTGGATTTGAAAGGTTCTCCCTGGGGACCCATACTAATTATGGATTGATGTTAACACCTCTTTCTGACTCTACAGTGGTATCATTGCAGCTCTTTCCTTATACCACATATTGCCAATTGTGTGCATTTTTAGTGTTTTATTAATATGTGCTATATCTATGTAATTTTACTATACACAAGACTATAAAGTTTTATGCCGTATCCATCGAGCGCTGCCTTTTTGTGTTTTTGTGTCTTTCTATCAACCCTTCCAGTGGTTTGCAGCTGCACTGGTACTGGCCCTCTTTAACCCTCACAGGTTGGACAATCTCACGTTAAAATTGACAGTTTGCAGCGCCTACAGGACTTTTTTGTTTATGCAGACATGGTACAGGTGGTGGTCAGAGTATGTAGACACGTAGGGGGAGCAAACAGAGGGGTTCCCTGTGTAAGGGGTGCACATAGAGGGATCAGTCATGTAGGGGGATCACACAGTGGGATGGAGTCATGATAATAGCTGTCACAGGAGAGCCCTCACATGGCAGGCAGGGCAGTGACGATGGCACACACAGGGTGATCAGGTTCCTGTTCTTAGGGGAGGTGGGGTCCATGATATTAAAGATGTTATAGAAAGTAATTGCATTATAGAATATTTAAAAAAAAGCCAGTTACTTTGCTGAGTAACTAATTACTTTTTCAATGTAGTAACTGAGTTACTAACGCAATTACTTTTTGGGAGAAGTAATTTGTAACTGTAACTAATTACTTTTTTAAAGTAAGATGACCAACACTGGTTTTGAGAGGAATCATGTTGGGAAAAACGTTGGTTTTTGGCATGTCAGGAAAACCGGTCTGGTGTACGAGGCATTAGAAACATAGAGTGATGGCATGACTTGTTCCATCAAGTGTGCCCCATTTTTTAAAATATATATTTATAGATATAGTATAGATCTAGGTTAGAATCCAGTTACCGTTGACTGACTCACCTGAGTGCAAGGTGCAGCATGGTGTGGCGTATAGTAAAAACCAAGTCCAAGTTAGGCAATAGCAATATATTGTAGAAAGATCCAACATAACTCAACTAAGCCTGGTGGGTGGGCAGGACCGTTCAGAGACACTCATGAACTGAAACTGAGGCTTCCTGAAGACATAGTCCCCAGTGGCGGCCGGTGGGGGGGAGGGGCAGTAAATGACACTGACACCCCCCCTCGGTCGGTGGGACGGTCGGTCACAGTTACCCCATCGCAGCTTCCCATGCTCGCGAGCGGCCTCCCGTTCCCCTGCTCTCCACAGCGGCGGCTTCCGTTTCCTCCCTTCTTAGCGGCCAATCGGGAGTTTTCTCTTTTCAGCCAACCAGAAAACTGGTCTCACACCCGCTTCTGATTGGCCGGATTGATGATCAGTGTTACAACAGCCAATATTCATTCGCTGTTGTAACACTTGGATGGGCTCATGGCGCAATGCTCTGCGCCACGAGTCACCTTATTTTGAAGCCTATTAGAGCCACTCCACCGCTCATAGTATTAAAAGGATCGCGGCGATGCCTGGGTTGAGCTCCACGAGGGTAAACAATAGTGATGGGCCGAACACCCCCCTGGAATCGGTTGCTTCAAAAAAACACACCTGCCGCTATAATTCAGGCGCCCTGAAAGGGGCCGAACGCCTAAATAGGGGGTGTCCGCGGCGGCCATGGATAGATTCATGCTATGCATGAATCTATCCATTATTCATATAGGGGGGGGGTTGCGAGGATAGAGGGGGCAGCACCCGGGCGCCCCTAATGGACGGGCCGCCACTGATCATCCCTGAAACTATCCTTACTCCTCCAGGACCTTTCCCTACCTCTAAGCACTGCCCCTTCCAGATGGGGGAACCTCTCCCTACACTAGCCACTCGCATAAAGTATGCCAAACCCAAGAGCCGGAGTCTTAAATAGACCCTGCTTGACTCAAGATTCTTGTGACTCCAGGAAGTCCTAGAGGAGCCAAGTTCCTCACGACTTCCTTCCCCTTCTGCATTGCCACATTGGTCGAGCGCCACCTGCAGTGGGGAGTACAGACTGCACCTGCCTGCAATCTTACCACTGTTTAGAAGTCTATTCCAAGCATCAACTACTCTTTCTAAGATTAATTTTGAACTTTTCTCACCCTAGTTTGAGGTCATGTCTCTGTGTCTCCGTGTTCTTGATCTTTGCTTCATATTTAAAAAGGATTGCCCCCCCCCCCCTTGAACCGTATTTATCATTTTGAGGTATTTAAAGGTTTCAGAGATGTCTCCCCTTTACATTCTTTCCTCCAGACCGTGCATTTTAAGTTCCTGAAGTCTCTCCTGATATGTTTTATTCCCCTGACCTCTCATAATTTTTGTTGCCCATCTCTGGACTCATTCTGTCTTCTCAACTCGTTCAGTCTATTGATTGTATACCAGTGAGTGTAAAGCCTTGTACACACGGTCGGACTTCAAACAAACTTTTCCGTGGATTTCTGTCCGAAGGGAGTTGGCCGGGCACACCCATAGCATACACACGGCAGGACTTTTCTGCAAACTTTCCCAAAACTTTTCCAATATTACGTGTTTTTTCTGCTCTTTTCTGCTCTTTACCGCCACCCTTTGGTCAACTTCTGCTATTGTTGGTTGATTTTAACATTGGTTCTGGGCATGCATTTTTGTCTTTCGGACAAAAGTCTGATGGATTTCTGTACACACGTTCGTACTTTGCTCCATCTGACTTTTGTTGCTGAAAAAGTTTGTCCGTTTGCAAAGCGAACTTTTGTCCGATGAAAACCGAAAAAGTTTGTCCGATGGAGCGTACACACGGTCTGATTTTTTTGAAAACTTGCTCATTTTGAAGTTTGTGGGCAAAAAGTCCGACTGTGTGTACGGGGCCTTAAGGTAGCATTAGTATGTCGCATGAAAGTTTTTGTCATCTATAGGTATACCAGAATACAGATTACTGTAGGGTGTAAACTTCAGAGACCATGCATGGCTGAATACGATATAACAATAATATATCACCATGCTGGATCTGATTCTGAAATGGGGAGATTTTATACTCTTTGCCCTAAGATTGCCCCAGAGAGAGTCCTGATCATCAGTCAGATCACATACACTCACCTTGCTAGAAACGGGTTGGACCCCCTTTTGCCTTCATTCTTGGTGCCAGAGATACAACAAGGTGTTGGAAACGTTCCTCAGAGATTTTGCTCCATAGTGACATGATAGCATCACGCAGTTGCTGCAGATTTGTCGGCTGCACATCCATGATGCCACTTTCCAAAGGTGCTCTATTGGATGAGATGTGGTGAGTGTGGAGGCCATTGGAGGACAGTGACCTCATTGTCCAGTGGTGAGATGATTGGAGCTTTGTGACATGGTGCATTATCCTGCTGGAAGGAGCCATCAGAAGATGGGGACACTGTAGTCATAAAGGGATGAACATGGTCACCAACAATACTCGGGTAGGTTGTGGCATTTAAACCATTCTCAATTGGTACTAAGGAGCCCAAAGTGTGCCAAGAAAAAATCCCCCCTACACCATTACACCCCCACCACCACCAGCCTGAACCGGTGATACAAGGCAGGATGGATCCATGTGCCAAATTCTGACCCTACCACGCATTTCCAATCTTCTATTGTCCAATTTTGGTAATCCTGTGTTAATTGTAGCCTCAGTTTCCTGTTCTTAGCTGACAGGAGTGGCACCCGGTGTGGGCTTCTGCTGCTGTAGCCCATCTGCTTCAAGGTTCGATGTGTTGTGAGTTCAGAGATGGCATTTTGCATACCTTGGTTGTAACAAGTTACATAGTTGGTGAGGTTGAAATAAGACACAAGTCCATCAATCCAACCTGTGTGTGTGCTTTAATGTCAATATTACATTGTATATCCCTGTATTTTGTGGTTGTTTAGGTGCTTATCTAATTTTCTAGTTTTTTTAAATTATCTATGCTCCCTGCTAAAACCACTGCTTGTGGAAGAGAATTCCACACCCCTACCGCTTTTACAGTAAAGAACCCTCTACGCAGTTTAACCACTTGACAACTGGGCACTAAATCCCCTTCGTGCCCGGACCAATTTTCAGCTTTCAGTGCTCTCACACTTTGAATGACAATTATTCAGTCATGTAATACTGTACCCAAATGATTTTTTTGTCCTTTTTTTCATACAAATAGAGCTTTCTTTTGGTGGTATTTGATCACCTCTGGGTTTTTTATTTTTTGCGCTATTAATGAAAAAATACGGCAAATTTTGAAAAAAAAAGGGTTTTTTTTAGTTTATGTGATAAAATTTTGCAAATTATGAATTTTTCTTTATAAAATTTGGCCACAATTTATACTGCTACATATCTTTGGTAAAAATAACCCAAATTAGTGGATATTATTTGGTCTTTGTGAAAGTTATAGAGTCTACAAGCTGTGGTGCGGATCATAAACAATTGATCACACCTAATGTACTGGTGGCCTATCTCATTTCTTACGACCCGAACAAGCCAGCAAAGCACAAATACCCCCCAAATGACCCCTTTTTTAAAATTAGACATTCCAAGGTATTTAGTAAGATGCATCGTGAGGTTTTTGATGTTGTAATTTTTTCCCACAATTCTTTGCAAAATGAAGATTTTTTTTTATTTTTTTATTTTTTCCACAAAATTGTCATTGTAATAGGTTATTTCTCTCGCATGGCATGTGTATACCACAAATAACGCCCCAAAATACATTCTGATACTCCTCCTGAGTATGGCGATACCAAATGTGTGAGACTTTTATACAGCCTGCCCACATACAGAGGCCCAATATTGAAATGGCACCTTCAGGCATTCTAGGAGCATAAATTACACATCTCATTTCTCAACCACCTATTACAATTTTGAAGGCCCTGGAGCACCAGGACAATGGAAACGCCCACACAGTAACCCCATTTTGGAAAGCTAACACCCCAACGTATAATCTATGAGGCATAATGAGTCTTTTGAATGGTTCATTTTTTTCCTGACGTTTTTGGAAAATGCGGGGAAAAAATGAAAACGCAATTTTTTTACGCAAAGTTGTCCATTTATAAGATATTGCCAACACATAGCATGTACATAGCAAAAATGACACCTCAACACACTTTACACTGGTCCCACGGCATGCATTAAGCTGAGTGGCTCCCTGTCTCCTCCGTTCCCCCTGCAGTGGGGCACCAGACAGGGATGCCCTCTCTCCCCGGCTCTGTTCGCCCTGGCCGTGGAGCCTATTGCTGAAGCCCTTAGGAGCTCGGCCGAGGTCCGTGGTCTTAGGGTGGGCTGGCTGGAGGAGAGGGTGGCTCTTTACGCGGACGATATGCTCCTGTTCTTGAATGACGCTGGTGACTCTCTGCGGGGCGCACTTAGTATCATGGATGCCTTCGCCGCCTTCACGGGGCTGAGAGTGAACTGGCACAAGTCGCAGTTGTTTCCAGTGGATGCGGGGGCCAGGTCCTCCTCACCCTCCTCTCTCCCGCTTCAATGGGTTGAGCAGTTCACCTATTTGGGAATTGTTGTCTCAAGAGAGAGTGGGGACTTTGTGCGGCTCAATCTCGACCCTGTCTTGGTAGCCATTAAAGCCAAACTTAAGGCGTGGAGTAATCTCCCCCTTTCGCTCATTGGGCGTATTAACTTGCTTAAGATGAAAGTCCTCCCTAAACTCACATACATTTTTCGGAACTCCCCTCACTGGCTGACTAAAGTTTTCTTTAATTCCCTCAGGCAACTCTTCCTCTCCTTTATTTGGGGGTCCAGGCCGCCTAGATTCAAATATTCCACCTTGACCAGGCCATTGTTACAAGTATTATTTAGCCACTCAGCTTGTGACTGCCCATTGGTGGTTACGACCGGACCTGACCAACTCTGCAACGGTGCTGGAGGCAGCCATAGTGGGGTCCTTGGAGGCACTGGAGGGGCTGCTGTTCAGGGGGCCAAAAATGCCTCACAATCTCACCCCTTCGATGCGTACCACTATGCGGGCATGGAAGGCGGGTGAGGCGCTGAGGACACCCCAGCCGAACTCTTGGTCTCCTCACATCCCCTTGTGGCTGAATCCTAACCTATCGCAATTCCACACTATCCCAGATCCGCAGGCCTGGGCCAAATACAAAATACTGACCCTCAAACATATCATCACCAACGGAGATCTCACCCCCTTTCACACTTTATGCGCCAAATTTAACGTGCCTGAACGAGCCCACTTTAGATATCTCCAAATTGCACATGCCTACAGGTGCCAATTTTTGAGCAGGCCAGTTGAACTGGCATACTCCGAGCTAGAATCTACCATCCGGGTGAAAGACCTGGAGAAGCCTACGTCTCAGATCTATGGATCCCTGCTGGTTGCTGCTATCCCCGAGCTGTCTTCCCTTCGCAGGAAATGGGTGGAGGACATACCGGAGCTGGACAACGACTGGCGGGAGGTTTGGGATTTTCCCTTCTCCCCGCTGGTCTCAGCGAGGGATAAATTAGTCCAATATAAAATTGTACACAGAGCTCACTACACACCTCACAGGCTTCACCAGATGTCGCCGGAGCATTCTCCGGAGTGCTGGCGTTGCTCCTACCAACCAGGGGGTTTCTTCCACATTTTCTGGGCTTGCCCAGAAATCGTACACTATTGGAATGATGTGCTACGGGTGATCACTAAGGCCACTGGGACTTGCGTCCCATATGAACCTATATACTGTTTGCTAGGACTAGTTGATCAACTGCCAATGATCAGAGCCAGGAAAACACTCATATCCCTGCTACTATACTATGCGCGCAAAGCCATTACGATGAACTGGAAACAACCGTCTCCCCCCTCTGTTAAATTCTGGAAAAGATTAGTTAATGCCAGTTTGCCCCTGTATAAAGCCACTTACTCGTCCAGAGGTTGTCCGCACAAATTTGAAAAGGTGTGGAGTTGTTGGCTAGAGCAGGGGTCATCAACCCCCGGTCCCCGGCCCACTACCGGGCCGTGGCCCTTCTGCAGTCGGGCCGCGGGTGCGGGTGGCTCTCAAGAGACATGCTGGGCTGCCGGCATGAGAGCGCTGGGTGGATTGAAGAAGCGAGCGGGCAAGCAGAGATATCATCTCTCTCCGCCCATTGCATCACCGCTCTTCCGCCCTCAAAGCCAGTGCTCTGTCTCAGTGTCGGAGGGAGCAGAGAGATGACATCATCTCACACTGCCCGCCCCGCATCGCCGCTCTCCTGCGGCTCCTGTGAGAACTTCCTGAGATTCCTTGATCAGCGGCGCAGATTGCCTGCCTCCCCGGACAGCTAATCAGGAATGGCAGAATGGTGAAGGGTGACAGCCGAAGGAGTCCCGAACCCTCCCTCTGCCAGGTGAGACCGGCTGCAGCAAGACGAGGGAGACACCCTGCTACATCCAGAGGGGCGATCCCACAGAGATGTGACATCATCAGTTACAGGTGAGCTGTGTGTGGGAGTACAGGTGAGGTGTGCTGGGACTTGTAGTTCACCCCCTCAGCTGTCTGCCTGATATACCACAAGGGGCGCTCCACTCACTCCGCATCTGGTGACAGGCATGGTGGCAGGTGGCATGGCAAGTGACATTCCACATTTGGTGACAGGCAACGTGGCAGGTGGCAAGTGACATTCCACATCTTCTGACAGGCAACGTGGCAGGTGGCAAGTGACATTCCACATCTGGTGACAGGCAACGTGGCAGGTGGCAATCCACATCTTGTGGCAGGTGATGTGGCAAGTGACATTCCGCATCTGGTGACAGGCACCGTGGCAAGTGACAATCCACATCTTGTGGCAGTAAGCGGGGCAATCTGGTAGCAGGCGACAGTGGCAAGTGACACGCTCAGGGCTCCCACTGATTCTACATTATGGTGAGTTGAACTATTTAATTTATTACTACAATGTAATAATAGAAATAATGCGCTTCAATATCACCCTGACACCATATTAAGCATGGTGCCGTGATGATTGAAGCGCTAACACCAGCCATTGCCCGCAAAAAATCGTAACCCCCCCCCCCCCCCCCCGGTCCTTGGCACAATTTTCTTCCACGCAGCCGGTCCCCGGTGCCAAAAAGGTTGGGGACCACTGGGCTAGAGGACAGAAACACGACAAGTGAATAGTAGACTTGTGCACAACGGAAAAATTTGTTCCGTTTCGGTTCGTTTCTTTCCGGTCCTGTTGATTCGTAATCATTCGTAATTTTGCTAGACGGGATTTTTCGTGTTCGGACTCATTCGTATTTTTGCAAGCGACATTTTTCGTTGAATTTTTTGTTGCTTTATAATTCGTACTTTCGGTAGAGTACGTTGTTTTTCGTTGATTCTGGACACAACTCCTACTTTCGTAACTTTTTTTGGGTTCGTTGATTCGTAATTTTCCGTGTCTCTCTCACAACGACGCTGCCTATTATGCCTAATGTGCTTCGAATGGATTTGTACATTTCTAAATACATAGCGCATATTTGTAACGATTCGAAATCATGTATTTTACTTTCGTTTTTTACATGCGGCTATAGCCTCCGCCCCTGTACACCATTTTGAGAGGGTTCAGCACGGTGAGGGAGAAGCAGAGAGCAGAGCAGAGTGAGTGTTATTGTGCTTCGAATGGATTCAAAATCTCGTATTTTACTTTCGTTTTTTCATGCGGCTATAGCCTCCGCCCCCTGTACACCATTTTGAGAGGGAGTTCAGCATGGTGAGGGAGAAGCAGAGAGCAGAGTGAGTGTTATTGTGCTTCGAATGGATTCGTACATTCGTAACTTTTTTCATAACGAATTATGCAGAAGACCTTCGGGCATTCGCTATTTTGCGGTATAATTTATTTCGGATTCGGTTTTATTCGTAATTGCTCTGTTCGGAAATTCGAATGCTTCCGAATGTCCGAAAGTTGCTAAATTCGGACGAATTTCGATTCGTTACGAAACGAATTGCACAAGCCTAGTGAATAGTGACCAATGCCTAAACTTGTAACGTATCACTAGGTTATCATTTTCTTAACCCAAACAATTTTTTCAGGCTACCATCCTTTATTGATATCACTTTGAGCATGACTTATCTTGAATGGACCCTCTCCCCCAGTCTGGGGTTAAAGTGTAAGTTAAGTTAAAGTGTATGTGTTATTTGTGGCCCTGTGTCGGTATGTTGCCGACACAGGGTAACGGCCCCTACGTGGGCAGATGTTGTGCCTATGTGTGGGCAAAATGTGTGTGTCTATAAAAACTTTAATAAAAAGATTTTACAAAAAAAAAAATGACACCTCAAAATACATTATGCTACTCCTCCTGAGTATAACGATACCACATGTGTGAGACTTTTACACAGCCTGGCCACATACAGAGGTCCAACATTGAAGTAGCACCGTGAGGCATTCTAGGAGCATAAATTACACATCTCATTTCTCAACCACCTATTACACTTTTGAAGGCCCTGGAGCACCAGGACAATGGAAACACCCACAAAGTGACCCCATTTTGGAAAGCTAACACCCCAATGTATAATCTATGAGGCATAATGAGTCTTTTGAACGTTTCATTTTTTTCCAGAAGTTTTGGGAAAATGTGTGAAAAAAATTAAAACGCATTTTTTTTCACACAAAGTTGTCCATTTATAAGATATTTCCAACACATAGCATGTACATAGCAATAATTACACCCCAAAATACATTCTGCTACTCCTCCTGAGTATGACGATACCACATGTGTGAGACTTTTACACAGCCTGGCCACATACAGTGGCCCAAAATGCAAGGAACACCATCAGGTGTTCTAGGGACACATAACATGCACATACCAAGAATTATACCCCAAAATACATTCTGCTGAGCAAATGGTAAACAAAAGATTACCTGTTTTAGAAGCGCAGTTGTCCGCAGGAGGATAGCACTGGTCCAGGCAACAGGCAGGGACTTGGTCAGCAAAAGCGAATGCAATTGTCCAGGCAACAGGCAGGAATACTGTCCATAGTTCGTACAGGCAGCTGGTGAGCATTCTGCAGTACTCCAATAGTTAACAGTCTTTTTGTTATATACAGTCCAGGGTCAGTGCAAGCAGAGATTGTCAGCAGTGCCAAAATATTGGTCCTGATAGTAGGCAGGTCCATGTGGTGTGGTCAGTTCATGCAACAGGCAGAGGCATGATGGCATAGGTCCTACAGGCAGCAGGCAGAAGTAGGGCCTCGTTCAGGACTGAATGGGGACAGGGGTAGAGGCTTCTCCCACCCAAATCTCTTTGAAGCCTCCGAGTCTCCAGACCCTAATCTAGGAATGAGAAAACAAAAACAATTGTTTTCTTCATCCAGAAAAACAATTCTGGAGCCCCTCACATATGTGAGACCCCTGTGTTATGAATCCCACTAGTCCACTGGCAGGGTAAAAGATCAGTCCAAGAGGCAGGCAAAAAGCATGGTCAAACATTCCAGGGTCAGTTCCAGATCAGGCAGAGGTATGTACAGAATTGGTAGGCAGAAGCGTGGTCAAATAACAGTCCAGGGTCAGTTCCAGATCAGGCAGAGGTATAAACAGAATCGGTAGGCAGAAGCGTGGTCAAATAACAGTCCAGGGTCAGTTCCAGATCAGGCAGAGGTATAAACAGAATCGGTAGGCAGAAGCGTGGTCAAATAACAAGCCAGGGTCAGTTACAGAGAAAGCAGATGCATAAGGGGTGTAAAGATAAATGGCAGGAAGTGAACTAATAATTTATTTTGGTATGGTAACGGCGGAAACAATCAATCATGCAGAGGCCTGGTTCTGAAGGACATTGGGAACAATAATAAATGGTGTCTCTTCTCTCTCCTCTTTTGGAGCACACCCGGCATTTTTTCTGCCGTTTTTGGCCTGTTGGTCTGGGAGGGATTTTATCTGGGAAGTGGCGCTCAGAGAGTCGGCTAATGACATCGGATCTAATGTTTACTGGTGGGCTGTTCGGGTATATAAGGGCAGTGGTGATTTCCTCCTGGAAGAAAAGGAAGGATTTGGGTCTTATAGTGGATTTTTTATATATTACATATGAGTTGTACATGGCCAAATTAAATAAATAAATGGAAACTTTCTTATACCACTGGTATGTTCTTCTTGTGGAAAGGTAGGGTTCGAGCATCTGGTCGTTGAAGTCGACACCCCCCATGAACTTATTGTAATCGTAGATGCATTTGGGTTTTTGTATCTGGCCATTCCTCCTGGTGATTTCAACAAATTCATTGTTGTGGATGGAAGAAAGCACGTAGACATCTCTTCTGTCCCTCCACTTCACAGCCAAAATTTCCTCATTCCTCAAACTCGCCGTCTCCCCTCTTTTCAATTTTTTGGTGACCAGGCTTTGAGGAAAGCCCTTCCGGTTCGCCCTTACGGTGCCGCATGCTGGAGTCTTCATTCTATGTAGGTTTCGGAACAGGGGCAAACTTGTATAGAAATTGTCCACATACAAGTGGTAGCCTTTCTCCAGAAGTGGGTTTATGAGTTCCCAAACTACTTTCCCACTGGTTCCAATGTAGATTGGGCAATTAGGGGGGTTCAGTTCGGTGTCCTTTCCTTCATATATGATGAAGCCATACACATACCCAGTTTCTCGGTCACACAGTTTATAGAGCTTCACCCCATAGCGGGCCCTTTTGCTGGGTATAAATTGTTTTATGCCCAGCCTGCCAGAAAATTTTATTAGGGACTCATCCACGCATATGTGTTTGTCTGGGGTAAACAACTGGGGGAAGGTTTCAGAAAAATAATTTAGTAGCGGCCGAATTTTATAAAGCTTATCAAAATTTGGGTCATTTCGGAGAGGGCACTGGGTATTGTCGTTGTAGTGTAGGAATCTCATAATCATTAGATATCGGGACCTGGGCATTACTGAGGAAAAGATGGGCATATGGTAGATGGGGCGGGATGACCAATATGAACGCACTTGATTTTTTCCGTTTAGTCCCATGCAGAATGTGAGGCCCAAAAACATTCTAAACTCCTCCACTGTAAGGGCTCTCCACTGGTAGGGACGGGCATAATAGGACGTTGGGTTGCTTGCTATGAACTGTTGGGCATATAGGTTGCACTGGGCCACAATTGATGCAAGCATGTCGTCAGTGAAAATTAAATTGAAAAAGTCAATAGGGGCAAAATTTTCTGTGTCCACCTGGACTCCTGGCTGGGCAGTGAAAGGGGGAATGTTGGCTTCTCCTGAATTAGGAGGAAGCCACAAGGGGTTCTGAAGGGAATAGGGAAGGCTGGCATGGGACCTAACCCTTTGGGACTGAGATGACACCCCACTGGTACGTGGCCTTGCTTGCCTGGTGGATGGCACTGCAGTGCTGGTGGATGGCACTGCGATGCTGGTGGATGCCACTGCCTCCTCAGCAGAACGCCTTCGTCTGGCGGGCGGGCCCTCCTCCTCATCCTCCTCCTCCTCCTCTTCTGAGGTTGTCAGTGTTCCACTGCTTAGGACAGGCTCGTAGTCCACGTCAGACTCATAGTTAGGCTCATAGTCTGAACTTGCGGAGGAATCCGAATCGGAGAGCTCCCCGTTGCTCTCATCGGCCGCAAGAATATTGTATGCCTCCTCGGCTGAAAATAATCTTCTAGCCATTGTTGGCACTGAAGACACGTGGCACTGATGACACTGATACGTGGCACTTATACGTGGCACTAATGGCAGATGGCACGGGCAGATGGCACGGGCAGATGGCACGGGCAGATGGCACGGGAAGATGGCACTGGAAGATGGCACTGGCAGATGGCACGGGCAGATGGCACTGGCAGATGGCACGGGCAGAGAGCACTGGCAGATGGCACGGGCAGAGAGCACTGGCAGAGGGCACTGGCAGATATGGGACTGGCAGAGGGCACTGGCAGATATGGGACTGGCAAGAGGGCACTGTTTTTTACTGTGGATTTGTGTTCACTCACTATAACTGACAGCAGCAGCAGCACAGATCTATCAATCTCCTCACACGTTGTCTCTGTGTGAGGAGAGAAAGCCGGCAATGAGAGATGATCTCATATGTTTACATTTGAGATCATCTCTCATTGGGCAGTGAGATCGAGTGCTGAATGGCCTCTGTGATTGGCCATTCAGCACGATCTGTGATTGGCTGTGTCCAAGGGACACGGCCAACACAGATTTTCCCTGATGCGCGCTCTCGGGAGCGCGCGGGGAGTGTGTAATACAAGGACGTCCTGGGGATGTCCACTCGGCAGTTAAGGTCCGCGCTGCAGCCGTCTTTCGGCTATAGCGCGGATCTGAAGTGGTTAAGGTTAAACATCTTTTCTTCTAATTTTGGTGAATGGCCACGTGTCTCTTTCAATTCCCTTGCATAGAAAAGTTTTATCCCTATTGTGGGGTCACCAGTACGGTATTTGTACATTGAAATCATATCCACTCTCAAGCGTCTCTTCTCCAGAGAGAATAAATTCAGTGCTCGTAATCTTTCCTCATAACTAATATCCTCCAGACCCTTTATTAGCTTTGTTGCCCTTCTCTGGACTCTCTCCAGTTACAGCACATCCTTCCTGAGGACTGGTGCCCAGAACTGGACCGCATTTCTAGATTGTAAGCTCTATCAAGCAGGGCCCTCTGATTCCTCCTGTATTGATTTGTATTGTAACCATACTGTCTTGCCCCCATGTTGTAAAGCACTGCGTAAACTGTTGACATTATATAAATCTACCCAGGTGCGGCTGGACCAGAGTCTTGTAGAGTGGGACAATATTGTTGTATCTCTGTAGTTAATTCCCCTTTTAATGCATGCCAATATTTTGTTGGCTTTGCTTGCAGCAGCTTGGCCTAGTCTCTACTAGGACCCCCAGGTCCTTTTCCATCCTAGATTCCCCCAGAGGTTCTCCCCCCAGTGAGTAGATTGCATTCATTTTTTTGGCACCCAAATGCATTATTTTACATTTTTCCACATTAAACCTCATTTGCCATGTAGTTGCCCACCCCATTAATTTGTTCAGATCTTCTTGCAAGGTTTCCACATCCTGTGGAATAATTATTGCCCTGCTTAGCTTAGTATCGTCCGCAAATACAGAGATTGAGCGGTTTATCCCATCCTCCAGATCATTTATGAATAAATTAAATAGGATTGTTCCCAGGACAGAACCCCTAGGGGGACCCCACTTTCCACACCGCAACATTCCGAGTACTCCCCATTTATCACCACCCTCTGAAGTCGCCCTTGTAGCCAGTTTTCAATCCATGTACTCACCCTATAGTCCATGCCAACAGACCTTAGAATGTACAGTAAAGGTTTATGGGGAATTGTGTCAAATGCCTTTGCAAAATCCAGATACACCACGTCTACGGGCCTTCCTTTATCTAGATGGCAGCTCACCTCCTCATAGAAGGTTAATAGATTGGTTTGGCAAGAATGATTCTTCATGAATCCATGCTGATTACTGCTAATGATACCGTTCTCGTTACTAAAATCTTGTATATAGTCCCTTATCATCCCTTCCAAGAGCTTACAAACTATTGATGTTAGGCTAACTAGTCTGTAGTTCCCAGGGATGAATTTTGGTCCTTTTTTAAATATTGGTGCTACATGGGCTTTTCTCCAATCAGCTGGTACCATTCCAGTCAGTGGGCTGTTCGTACAAATTAGGAACAATGGTCTGGCAATAACGTGACTGAGTTCCTTAAGGACCCTCGGGTGCAAGCCATCTGGTCCCGGTGACTTATTAATGTTAAGTTTTTCAAGTCTATTCCTAATTCTCTCCTCTGTTAGCCATGAGGGTGCTTCCTGTGATGTGTCTCGAGGATCAACACTGCAGTTTTGGTTACTGAAGCCCCCTGTTTCCCTCGTGAAGACTGAGGAGAAGAATAAATTCAAAACCTTCACCATCTCTGTCATGCTGTGTCCAGGATTTGATGCTGGGACCTGGTGTTCACAGACTGTTTTCCTATGTCCTGAACCACCAGGAAACTTGATTTATGTTTCGAATCCTGGTTATTTTCTGCTTTGTGTTTGATGTTGGCTCCACCCTGGGATCAGCTGTTTGTAGTTACCTGATCAGCTACCCCATAAATCTCCACTTCCCCTTCCTGTCCGTGCCCCAGTATAGGTTCCTGTTGATGCTGTTTGTGGATGCTCTTAGTTTTGGTTGCAAACTTGACTCGTTCTTGACCTTGATACCTGGATTTTCCCTTGGATTTTGCTTATCTGGTTGCCGACCCCGCCTGGCTCGTTCTTGACTGAGTTAATTGGATTATCCTTTCTCCTCCTGGGTTCCAGCCTTCACCTCTACTAACCGTGAGTTGTTGTTGCTGGGGGTTTTGGTTAGGCTGTCTGCACCATCCATTGCGGTCCTTTATTTTCTGGCTGCAGGATCTCAACCGTCTCTCCACCCGATACCGAGATAACAAGACTACTGGTCAGGAAAGTGGAGGGACGGTTGCAATTTCCTGGCAGACCTGACAATCTCTCCATCCTTTGTTGTAACCAGATGTCCTTCCTCATTCTCTATGGGGCCAATATGATCTGACCTCTCTTACTATTTATATACCTAAAGAATTTATTTTCTCTCCTCCGCTATGTGCCTTTTGTGTTTTATCTTAGCCACCCTGATTGCACCCTTACATTTCTTATTACATACTTTGTAAAGTTGGAATGCTGATGATGATCCCTCAGCCTTGTATTTTTTGAAGGCCTTCTCCTTTGCTTTTATATGCATTTTTACATTAGAGTTAAGCCACCCAGGACTTTTATTAGCTCTTTTAAATGTATTTCCCATTGGGATGCACTGGCTAATACCCTTATTTAATATGCTCTTTAAGCACACCAATTTTTCCTCCGTGTTCATTGGATTTTATCCCATTTAACATCTTCTAGCAAGGAGCGTAGTTTATGGAAGTTGGCTCTTTTGAAATTCAGTGTCTTTGTATTCCCCTTATGTTTCCTATTTATGTGATTTATACTGAAACGAATTGACCCGTGATCGCTGTTTCCTAAATTGCCCCGTATTTCCACATCCGGTATCAGGTCTGTATTGTTAGTAATCAGTGGGTGTAGTAACGCTTTGTTTCTTGTTGGTGCATTTAGCATCTGACCCATGAAATTGTCCTGTAAGACATTTAGGAAATGGTGAGCTTTAGCCGAATGCGTGATTTTTTCCACACAGTCTTTGTCTGGTTAGTTAAACGCCACCATTATAATGACACTTCCCATCCTTGCTGCCATTCCAAACTGATAGGAGATCCGCCTCCTTCCTCTGGTTAGGGGGCCTATAGCATACTCCCAGTATTACTTTCCTCTTGGTTTCCTTCCTTTGAAGCTCTACCCATAAGGATTCCTCCTCCTCCCTTGCTCCATATAGGATGTCGTCCCTCACATTCACTTGTACATCATTTTTGATATACAGACATACACCTCCCCCTTTTTTTTACCCTCCTTATCTCTGCGATTATAGGGAATACACACTTGAATGGTTTCCAGCCAATCAAGAGAGCTGTTGAACCATGTCTCTGTAATTCCTACAAAATCGAAAATCCTCCTCGTACAACAGTATGTCTAGTTCTCCCATCTTGTCTGCCAGACTCCTGGCATTGGTGAACATGCCACGTAGTTTAGACCGGTTTGCATACTACCACCTTATTGGGTGTTCTGAGGTTGCAAATAGGACTTGTTACTATACTTACCTCGGGTTTAGGTGCTTTAGTCAACCTACCTCTAATGCCCCCAATACTACCCTCTGAAATTTGTTCCAAGCTGGCTATCTCTACATCTGGAACTCCCCCCCGCCGTCGCCTAGTTTAAAAGCCACTCTAACTTGTCAGCCATCTTCATTCCCAGCCGATCTGCACCTTCCCCATTGAGGTGCAGACCGTCCTTGCTAAAGAGCTGGAAAAATTGGAGAAGGGATTGCCCCTGGGATAGTGCGGACCGGTGCATTGTAAAGAACTGACCAAAAACTTTATTTAAAAAAGTAGAAAAGGTTTTATTATGGTAGGTCATAAAAAGTTATATAAATGAAACAGATATTTTCAACAACACATAGAAATAATTACAGTAGAAATAGAGACATATTTTGTGAATATCACATTGGAGGCCAATATACATTACATATGCACCCCTATGAGCAGATACTGTACATCAGTACAAAGGGATACAAGTAAATACCAACATGTTTCGGATATGTTTGGCAGTTTAATACCGAAGTAAATACGTTCCTTCTTCAAGGTAGGTATAAGGGCTGAGCAATGTGTTTTAAGTTTAAATCTACAATTCAAAGAGAAAAACAATATATGAGAGTACAATAAATGGTTTTGCAAAGACATTGCGTGTTTAGACATGATGCATGGCATGCAACTGAGCATTATGGTTGATATATGAGATAACAAAATATATGGAGAAAAATATTACTTCCGTATCACAAAAATCTTTTTCTGACAACGCACAAATGTAGAGTTGGATGTCTTTGGGTGAGCTCCATGGAGTTTGGAAATTTCTAGTCCAATAAACGATGATAAGTAGTATGTTTAATAAAAAACATTAAAGGATTTATATGTGCTTCAAAAAGAAGAAGCAGAAAGAAAATATATATGCGTCAGCAAGCCCATGAAGTTATTTGGGCGGACATAAAGAGCAAATATATATGTTGGACCTGGAAATATTCCATTAAAACACCAAGCTGGTTATATAGTAGTGTCTTTGTTCCAATACACCATGCACAGCACCGTCAAGGCTCACAGGAATGGGCCTGTAAACACCGGAGACTGCCCTGAAAGGCAAGAGATGGAGTCAATTCTCATATGGAGAAATTGTTTGTAAAGAAATATTTTTGTATATAGCAGTAAATGTGGTTCCCCAAGATTCACTTAAGTAAGCAATAAGTATAGTCTTACCTATGATGGTGTCATGGTGCCAAATGGATCTCATCTCTACAGCGAGATCTAATGCCTTTGTTGCTGACATTTAAATAGGTCAGCTGTTGGTCAATTGACCAATCAAGCAGTGGGTGTGGGCACCAAAATTGGAGAGCCAGAGACGGGGAGGAACCAACAAAATGAGAGGAGATCCTCCCAATGGACATCTCATCGTCAAATCAGGGCAATGTTCGGGGAACTGACGTCACCCCTCGGTCTGCGCGGCGTCCGGCGCCGCCGCGCTAATTGAGCGCGATGACGTCGACGTGACCGCCGGCACGTAAGATAGTGGGAGTGTCGAGCCAACCAGGCTTGATGCGCATGCGTGCCGAGATCAGACACTTGGAGGATCACCAATCCGTCTCAACATAGACAGTAAAGGAGATCACTGCCAATAGTCGAGCCGGGTGACGGCCAACAAAGGAATGCCGTCTGCATGTTGAACTGCCGCTCAATGCACCCCTCAGCAGGGGGTGCTGCTCCATGAAACTCTGTTTATGGGGCTCCTACGTGCCGGGGAGCCTCGGCTAGCCACGCATGGGACCGGGAAAAATAGTTCACCCCATAGAGTGAACAAAAAATAAAAATAAAATGAAAATAATCATTAAATATTTTGTTTCAAAGATGTTGCGATTGGAATTATGTTCAATATTCTCCTAGGAGCTTGCCCAATTACATATATGACATCCTGTATGTTTGGAAATATAATTAGCATAAATGTTTAAATACTTTGAGCAGCTGTTCAGTACAGCCATGTATACAAAAGATATATCTGACATATATTAATATATTGTAATAAATACATATTGTCATATCAAACAAGGTGCTCATGGCAAAAGAGATGCATATTGCAAACCATGCTAATAGGGTTAAATAATACAATTTTTTTTTTTACATAAAACGGGAGGGAAGGGAGGAAGAGAAAGGAAAAAGAAGGAAGGGGTTATACTGATTCTTGTATTAGTGTAGCAGTTCTTTATCAAAAGTTCCAGATGTGAAACGAGGTAAAAACGGTTTAAAATTAAAAGCCTGATTTAATCCCGGGGGAGAGGTGGCGTCCAAGGACGAAATCCATCTCAGTTCCCGCTGGAGGAGGAGCTTATCAAAGTCACCCCCTCGGGAACTAGGATGCACCCGATCCAGGACCAACACCCGTAACTTGGGGCATATACCGGCATGGGTTTGAAGAGTATGTTTGCCCCAGGTACTGTCAGGGTCCTTATCTTTTATGGCTTTAAGATGTCGGTAAAATCTCTGCCATAGTTTTTGAGTAGTTTTTCCTATATAGAAGCAGTTGCAACTGCAATTTATCAGGTAAACTACCCCTGAAGTTTGGCAGTTGGCAAAGTGCTTGGGCAGAAATTTGATACCATTAGGTAAAAGAATGTCTTTGTCTGTGTTCATATATTTGCAATATGCACAGGCACCACACGGAAATGTCACTTTGGACGAGTATGTCTCCAATGGAGGTTGCTCGTCTGTATGTTAAGGCTGGTTTTGGGGGTACGAGAGGTCCCACCACAGGGTCTGAAGTTAGAAGGTGCCAAAACTTCCTACAGATATTCAAATGATCACACACAGATTAATAATAAGTAATAATGATACGATTAACGGTTTCATTCTATTTTAATTTTTTGGAAGCTAAGAGTTCGTGTCGACTTTTATTTTGAGTACGATTAAATGCTTTTTTAAGGCACTTGTGGCTGTAGCCACGTTCTAAAAGGCGTTTTCTTAAATTGTTAGCTTCTCTTTTGTAGTCAGTAGGATCGGAGCAGTTTCTCTTTAATCTCAGATATTGTCCATATGGAATGGATTTTATTAGTGGTTTTGGATGAGAGCTAGATGAATGTAAAATGGTGTTACCAGCTGTGGGCTTACGAAAAAGTTTAGAAGATAGCATGTTATCATTATCTCTGAAAATTTCCACATCTAAAAATGTGATATTGTGTGGGTCAGAGGTCATGGTAAATTTTAAATTTAATTTATTTATATTCAAGGCTTGTAAACATTCATCAAGCAATTGTTGGGGACCGTTCCATATGACGAGTATGTCGTCGATGTACCTGTGCCACATGACAACGTGGCACAGGTACATCGAGAGGTCCTCATCAGAGAAAATGGAGCGTTCCCATTCCCCCAGGTACAGATTGGCGTAGCCAGGGGCACAACAGGTGCCCATGGCTATGCCCTGTACCTGGAGGAAAGCCCCACCATCAAAGGTAAAGACATTATGTTGTAGTATAAAGTCAAGTGCTGATATGATGAACTTGTTAAATAGATATTCATGATGACTAGTCTGTAACAGCACATTCTTGACGGAGGCTATACCTAACGAATGTGGTATAGAACTATATAGGGCCTCTACGTCAATACTGACCAAAATTGATTCCTCAGGTATCTGAACCCCCTCGATGATGCGTAGTAAGTGAAGAGTATCACGTACATAGGAGGGTAGACAAAAGACGAAGGGTTTTAAATGTTCGTCTATTAAACGAGATAAATTTTCAGTGATTGCACCATTCCCTGATATTCTAGGGCGACCGTTTTTTTTTTTTTTTTGCATTTTTGTGAATTTTGGGGAGAGAGTAAAAAGTAGGGGTTTTGGGGAACGGAGTCCGTATGAAGTCCAATGTCTGCTTTGAGATAATTTTACTCTGAAATGCTGTGTCAACCAGGTCATAAAATTTGAGATTATAAGCTTTAATAACATCTCTACTCACAGTACAGTACCAATCCTGATTGCTCAAAATGTCTAAACACATTTGTTTATAATTATCATTGTTCATTAACACTATATTTCCTCCTTTATCTGAGGATTTGATGGTTATGTTGTGATTATCAGATACATTTTTCAATGCAGTTTTCTCTTTATGAGTAAGATTGATATGGTCTGGTGGCACAGGATCAAGAGTTTGAATCTCGTGGCAGACATTTTTCAAAAAGTTGGAGACACCTTGATTAGAACAAGGGGCTGGATACAATGACAAAGTTTTTTTAAGTGATGACTTCGTAGTGGTTACTTTATCTGAAATAGATGCATTGGGATTGGCCAGAAGAGAATCCAAGTCTACATTGTCAATTAAGTCAATGGGTTCATTTTCTGTCAACAGGGATTTTAGATTTTTCAATGCTTGTCTTTCACTGAAAGTGTGAAAGTCTTGAGCATCTGGGTCTGTCTTTTCAAACATACTTTGAAGAAGTAATTTTCTAGTATATAAATGAAGGTCCTTGATGACCTCAAATTTGTCCAAAGGTTTGTTTGGACAGAAAGTGAGTCCCTTTGAAAGCACTGAGACTTTATCAGAAGTGAGGGAGTGCGTGGATAAATTGATAATATTGAGGGGTGAGGTGACTGAATGTGTCATTAGGGTGGAGTAGGAGTGAGGGGAACCTGTAAGTTTCCCTGATTTCTAGAGAACATAGGGAAAAATCGGGGAGTGACAAAGGTGTTAGTGGTGCCTCCTGTCGTGATTTCTGAGACTGCGTTAGTGTTGTCCATGATTGTTGTGATTGAGGTGCTCGAGATAGTGGGCGGATTAGTCCGTGAATGTTGTTTTGGTGGACGTTTATGAGGATGGGTGCCAGTTGGATTGTCAAAGTCTCGACTACGTTTGGGCTGTCTTGAGCGTTTGGGTTTGAAAGATGTCCGTGACGTGTTGGAGGATACCGAAGTAGTATCAGATATATCTGAACGAACTTGTTGGGATTAATTTTTTCGTAGGGGTCTAAAGTTATTATTTTGAAACCTTTTATAGGCCCGCCCCTCCTCAAAAGCTTGTTTATCTCGTAGGTATTTGAATTCTTTCTTGGCCAAAATAGATTTGTTAAATTGTTCAATATGAATTTTTAACTTGTCATTTAGATCTTGGTAAGAAGGATGAGTCTGGAGAAGTTTGATTTTGGAATATACCTTGTCAATGTTTGCATTAATATCAATTAAACGTTTTTGATATTCATCTATTAAAAGTCTCATCATAGTTGATGAGCATGCTCTTAAATTGGTTTCCCATGCAATTTTAAATAGTGGGTCCAGATTTTCAAAAGATGGGAAAATCTGCACCCGTAATCCCAGTGGATTGGCAACCAACTGAGAACCCGGACCCCTCCTTTCTACACCAGCTCCTCAGCCACTTGTTTACGTCCCTAATCTCCTGCTGCCTTTCTGGTGTGGCTTGAGGTACCGGTAGTATTTCTGAGAATACTACCTTGGAGGTCATAATCCTCAATTTAGCGCCCAAGTCCCCAAAATCTGTTGCCTTTCTGCATCTGGGACCAGTTTGCCCATTCTCCTCTGACATCAACAAGGCATTTTCCTCCACACAACTGCGGCTCACTGGATATATTCGCTTTTTCCCACCATTTCCCACCATTCTCTGTAAACCCGAGAGATAGTTCTGTGTGAAAATCCCAGAAATACTCAGACCAGCCCGTCTGCCACCAACAACCATGCCACGTTCAAAGTCACTTAAATCAGCTTTCTTCCCCATTCTGGTGCTCGGTTGGAACTTCAGCAACTCGCCTTTACCATATCTAGATGCCTAAATGCAGTTGAGTTGCTGCCATGTGATTGGCTGATTAGCAATTTGTGTTTTCAAGCAAAGTTCTACAAAGCCTCCAGGCTCCAGGACTCAGACCAGAACTTATCAAGATTTTGAGAAAATGACAAGTTTGTATTCTGCATATGTCATCAACCCTGGGGCCCTCCCAGCATATGTAGGTAAGAAACCTAAGTAATACATATACACTACCCACAATCCTTGCAGCCAGTGCCTTATTTACATTGGGTACGGAAAGTATTCAGACCCCCTTACATTTTTCACTCTTTGTTATATTGCAGCCATTTGCTAAAATCATTTAAGTTCATTTTTTCCCTCATTAATGTACACACAGCACCTCATATTGACAGAAAAACACAGAATTGTTGACATTTTTGCAGATTTATTAAAGAAAAACTGAAATATCACATGGTCCTAAGTATTCAGACCCTTTGCTGTGACGCTCATATATATAACTCAGGTGCTGTCCATTTCTTCTGATCATCCTTGAGATGGTTCTACACTTTCATTTGAGTCCAGCTGTGTTTGATTATACTGATTGGACTTGATTAGGAAAGCCACACACCTGTCTATATAAGACCTTACAGCTCACAGTGCATGTCAGAGCAAATGAGAATCATGAGGTCAAAGGAACTGCCTGAAGAGCTCAGAGACAGAATTGTGGCAAGGCACAGATCTGGTCATGGTTACAAAAAACTTTCTGCTGCATTTAAGGTTCCTAAGAGCACAGTGGCCTCCATAATCCTTAAATGGAAGACGTTTGGGACGACCAGAACCCTTCCTAGAGCTGGCCGTCCGGCCAAACTGAGCTATCAGGGGAGAAGAGCCTTGGTGAGAGAGGTAAAGAAGAACCCAAAGATCACTGTGGCTGAGCTCCAGAGATGCAGTCAGGAGATGGGAGAAAGTTGTAGGAAGTCAACTATCACTGCAGCCCTCCACCAGTCGGGGCTTTATGGCAGAGTGGCCAGACGAAAGCCTCTTCTCAGTGCAAGACACATGAAAGCCGCATGGAGTTTGCTAAAAAACACCTTAAGGACTCCAAGATGGTGAGAAATAAGATTCTCTGGTCTGAGACCAAGATAGAACTTTTTGGCCTTAATGCTAAGCGGTATGTGTGGAGAAAACCAGGCACTGCTCATCACCTCCAATACAACCCCAACAGTGAAGCATGGTGGTGGCAGCATTATGCTGTGGGGGTTTTTTTAAGCTGCAGGGACAGGACGACTATTTGCAATCGAGGGAAAGATTAATGCAGCCAAGTACAGGGATATTCTGGAGGAAAACCTTCTCCGGAGCTCTCAGGACCTCAGACTGGGCCGAAGGTTTACCTTCCAACAAGACAATGACCCTAAGCACACAGCTAAAATAACGAAGGAGTGGCTTCACAACAACTCCGTGACTGTTCTTGAATGGCCCAGCCAGAGCCCTGACTTAAACCCAATTGAGCCTCTCTGGAGAGACCTAAAAATGTCCGTCCACCAATGTTTACCATCCAACCTGACAGAACTGGAGAGGATCTGCAAGGAGGAATGGCAGAGGATCCCCAAATCCAGGTGTGAAAAACTTGTTGCATCTTTCCCAAAAAGACTCATCAAAAGGGTGCAAATACTAAATACTGAGCAAAGGGTCTGAATACTTAGGACCATGTGATGTTTCACTTTTTCTTTTTTAATAAATCTGCAAAAATGTCAACAATTCCGTTTTTTTTTTTTTTTTTTTGTCAATACGGGGTGCTGTGTGTACATTAATGAGGAAAAAATGAACTTAAATGATTTTAGCAAATGGCTGCAATATAACAAAGAGCGAAAAATTTAAGGGCGTCTGAATACTTTCCGTACCCACTGTGTGTGTGTGTGTGTGTGTGTATATATATATATATATTATATATATATATATATATGAGTCTGCAGAATATATATATTTGTTTTTTTTGCTGATTACTGTAACACATTAAATTTGCAGTTTATCGTGTAAAATGATGGGGGGGGGGGGCACACTGGGCTCAATATTCTATTTTTAAGCTACGATTTTATCCAGCATTTATTTTATACATACCTCCCATCGTGAAAACATTTTAACATTTCATCAAATCTTTAAATCCCGACGGGGCTCCCTGACTGACTCTAACTATAGTTAATGCAATTTGATTCATCAATAATAATATGCTAGATGCAGGAACATTTAAAAAAAGGAAGGGGCAGGGGGTAGAGAAAAAGAAACATATCATGGACTTTGATTTTATTTCTACCTATTGCAAGAGATGAAAAAAGTGATGGTTACTCCAATGGAATCTGTAAGGCTACAATACAGAGACATGTCCTCTTGGTTGTTGGTGATTCAAGATCACAATGGGATGTCTTGGCCTTCTGTCTTTGCTGGGCGGAGATGTCGTACTGTTAGGGTCCACTGTGAATTGGGAAAACCAGAGGGGAGGAACGAGCAAGGAAACAGCAGCTAAAGAAGAATTGCAGTTGACTTGACGTTCCCAACCATGTAGAGCAGATCTGGACTTTTTTGAACTTGGCCAGTTGGCTGTTCTCCGTGATGTGGCTTGTTAGAGAAGATATGTATGGACACCAAACATAGACACCAGATTTAGAGAGGGTATGAATGGACAGCAGATTTAGAAGGTGTGCATGGATACCAAATTTAGAGAATGTGAGCGTGGACAACAAATTTGGAGAAGGGGTGTGTGTGGACATCAAATTTAGAAAACATATGCATGGACATCAAATTTGCTTACGAGGTATGCATTTCTAGTAGAGAGCAAAGTTGCACCTTACCTGTGGTATGTGTAATTACTCATGAATCTTCTGTATATGACATGCCCATCATCCCCTGCACATCATTTGAATTTCCAAAAATAAGAATACTGACCATTACTGGCTTAGCTGAGAGGCTTTGCTGGTTTGTCTGCTTTTGCATACCTTTTCCAAATATGGTATCCATGCACACCTTCTCTAAACTTGGTGTCCAGGTATACCTTCTGTAAATTTGATGTCAAGATTTGGTATCCATGCATGCCTTCTCTGAAATTGGTGTCCATGTATACCTTCTCTATGTAGCGCCCTGCTCCCAATGGGTGGGCGCTATATGTTGAAATTATAGTTGTCTGGGCATTAGTTTGGCCCAGAGAGATTGTATTCAAATTGAGGCGCTGTTTCAGTTCAGCTGGTTGCATGGTTCCCCCCCCCCCCCAGCGTTGAGTGTCGCTGTCACCGCTGGTCAGGGTTGGAAAGGCAGCAGGCTGGACGTGTTGGGTACCTCTTTCCCAGAAGCAGCCCAGGGGGTGTGGTGAACCCGCTTGTCATTCTGGGCGGGGGTACTTAGCGCGGTCTCTGCCTCTTATCGGGGTATATAGCCGGGGGTCGTGCTTTCTTCCTCACCTGAGGGGATCCTCACCTGAGGGCACTCCTGGCCTCAGGGATGTGTTGGCAGTTCTTGCCTCAGGGCCCGAGGCCTCGCAACTGAGATGTAGGCCCAGGGGCCTTCTGATCCAGGGATGATCCTGTGTCGCCTTGCCTGATGGAAGGGACCGAGCAATTGAGGACTCAATTGGAGGATGTATCCGGATCCCAAAAATCTACCTCACAGTGCTGCCGGAGCGGTTGAAAGATCCTGGCACTGAGAGCTGTGTTCTTTCTGAGGGAGCTAACCCAGTGAGGGGTTATACGAGTCTGTGGCAGAGACTATTGAACAAATTCCAATACCAAGTCTGTGGCAGAGACTATCTTTGATCGAGCTTCACACCGGTTGCTAGGCCGGTGAGAGTGGGCCTTATCCGGTGGTCGCTGAGTCCAGCGTGGAGACAGTTGCTCCTCTGGACCTAGAGTTCCGTGATTGACAAGTAAGATACCTGAGTCCTCCCTATTCCTCTACCCCCTCTGTTGGAAAGTTTATTCAATAAAACCCTTGAAAGAGACTTTGTGCTGGTGCAGACATTTCTTCCGGAAAACTCTTCAGTAAGGTAATGTGCAGACCCAAAACTAAACCAGTAGCTCCTACGGGTGTACCGCTACATCTGAATTTGGTGTCCGTGTATACCTTCTGTAAATTTGGGGTCCATATTTGGTATCCATGCATACCTTGTATAAATTTGGTGTCCATACATACCTTTTCTATATTTGGTGTCCACACATACCGTCTCTAAATTTGGTGTCCATTCATACCTTGTCTAAATTTGGTGTCCATGCACGACTTCTCTAAATGTGGTGGCCATGCACACCTTCTCTAAATTTGGTGTCTATATTTTGGTGTCCGTACATACCTTCTCTAAGTTTGGTGTCCATACATACCTTCTTTAACAAGCCATATCATGGCGAACAGTCAACTGGGTAAGCTTAAAAAATATTAAAATCTGCTCTTTGAGGAAGGGGGAACTGAAGCCGTTAAGTAAAGGAAGTGTGAGCAGAGGGCATCCTTGGCCAAAAATTCTGAAGCTAAAAGCTGTCCATCAACCATCACAGACAGGCAAAGACTGACTGCCCGTGTAGCCAACCGCCATTATAATCACTTTAAACAAAGATTGTTCTTTTAATCTCCCAATTGTCCTTCAGACTCATTTTCTTAGATTTCACATCCTCATTACTAGGGATGAGCTCGGTGTTCGAGTCGAACATACGTTCGACTCGAACATCGGCTGTTCGATCGTTCGCCGAACAACGAACGATTTGGGCCGTTCACGCCTAATTCGCGGCCCACAATGCACACGCCATCGCAGTGTCATCCAGGCGCTGTGATTGGCCAAGCATGCACTGTGACCCCGCATGCTTGGCCAATCACAGCGCCGGCAGCGAGGAGAGCAATGATTGGCCACAGGCAGGATGCCTGTGGCCAATTATTGCTGAGGGTGTTTAGTACACGCCCCACACTATAAAAGGCCGCCAGCACGGCGGCCTAGTGTAGTGTGTTCCGGAGCAGGGAAAGAGAAGCATAGGCAGGGACAGTGACATTTTTTTTTCTTGCTTAACCTGGATTCCTTTAGTTTAGGGAAAGAGAAGGATAGGTAGGGAGAGTGTCAGTCTGTTTTACTGTGCTAAACCTTGTTTGTAGGGACAGGGAAGGACAGTGAGGGAAATTCTCATTGTGCTATACTGTGCTAAAGCATTCATCATCAACCATCTTTAAAAAAACATTTTTTATAGGGACAGAAATCTATAGGTAGGGAGAGTGTCAGTGTGTTTTACTGTGCTAAACCTTGTTTGTAGGGACAGGGAAGGACAGTGAGGGAAATTCTCATTGTGCTATACTGTGCTAAAGCATTCATCATCAACCATCTTTAAAAAAAAATAATTTATAGGGACAGAAAACTATAGGTAGGGAGAGTGTCAGTGTGTTTTACTGTGCTAAACCTTGTTTGTAGGGACAGGGAAGGCCAGTGAGGGAAATTCTCATTGTGCTATACTGTGCTAAAGCATTCCTCATCAACCATCTTTAAAAAATTTTTTTTTTATAGGGACAGAAAACTATAGGTAGGGAGAGTGTCAGTGTGTTTTACTGTGCTAAACCTTGTTTGTAGGGACAGGGAAGGACAGTGAGGGAAATTCTCATTGTGCTATACTGTGCTAAAGCATTCATCATCAACCATCTTTAAAAAAACATTTTTTATAGGGACAGAAATCTATAGGTAGGGAGAGTGTCAGTGTGTTTTACTGTGCTAAACCTTGTTTGTAGGGACAGGGAAGGACAGTGAGGGAAATTCTCATTGTGCTATACTGTGCTAAAGCATTCATCATCAACCATCTTTAAAAAAAAAAAATTTATAGGGACAGAAAACTATAGGTAGGGAGAGTGTCAGTGTGTTTTACTGTGCTAAACCTTGTTTGTAGGGACAGGGAAGGACAGTGAGGGAAATTCTCATTGTGCTATACTGTGCTAAAGCATTCATCATCAACCATCTTTAAAAAAACATTTTTTATAGGGACAGAAAACTATAGGTAGGGAGAGTGTCAGTGTGTTTTACTGTGCTAAACCTTGTTTGTAGGGACAGGGAAGGACAGTGAGGGAAATTCTCATTGTGCTATACTGTGCTAAAGCATTCCTCATCAACCATCTTTAAAAAAAAAACATTTTTTATAGGGACAGAAAACTATAGGTAGCGAGAGTGTCACTGTGTTTTACTGTGCTAAACCTTGTTTGTAGGGACAGGGAAGGACAGTGAGGGAAATTCTCATTGTGCTATACTGTGCTAAAGCATTCATCATCAACCATCTTTAAAAAAACATTTTTTATAGGGACAGAAAACTATAGGTAGGGAGAGTGTCAGTGTGTTTTACTGTGCTAAACCTTGTTTGTAGGGACAGGGAAGGACAGTGAGGGAAATTCTCATTGTGCTATACTGTGCTAAAGCATTCCTCATCAACCATCTTTAAAAAAAAAACATTTTTTATAGGGACAGAAAACTATAGGTAGCGAGAGTGTCACTGTGTTTTACTGTGCTAAACCTTGTTTGTAGGGACAGGGAAGGACAGTGAGGGAAATTCTCATTGTGCTATACTGTGCTAAAGCATTCATCATCAACCATCTTTAAAAAAACATTTTTTATAGGGACAGAAAACTATAGGTAGGGAGAGTGTCAGTGTGTTTTACTGTGCTAAACCTTGTTTGTAGGGACAGGGAAGGACAGTGAGGGAAATTCTCATTGTGCTATACTGTGCTAAAGCATTCCTCATCAACCGTCTTTGAAATCCTTGTTTTTTGGACAGTCAGGGAAATTGTCATTGTGCTATTCTGTGCGAAAGCAATCATCCTCAACCATATTTAGAAATCCTTAAGTAAAGGGACAGAGAAGGACACCTGAAGGTAGCCCTTATTGCTTTTTTCCCATCTCCCTGCAGGCCATCCATTAGAATGTCTGGAAGGCAAACAAGGAGAGGCAGACAGTCAGGAGGCA
Source organism: Rana muscosa (assembly GCA_029206835.1). Lineage (NCBI taxonomy): Eukaryota > Metazoa > Chordata > Amphibia > Anura > Ranidae > Rana > Rana muscosa. The sequence continues at coordinate 89,801,739 of CM055124.1, read as the reverse complement.
ATAAAAGAGGGCAAGCAGGCTCTGTGTCTGGGGGCAACAGTGCTGGTCGTGGACGCGGTGCATTGTCATCAGCACATGGCCATGGGACACGCTTGTCCTTCTTTTCGGCAGCTGGACATGTTGAGCCACATCATGCCGAAGACTTGGTAGAGTGGATGACCAAGCCCTCCTCCTCCTCCTCATCCTCTCTCACCCAGGCTCAGGGTACTGGCAAAGCAGCTGCCAAAGCGTCCTCTTCCCTGGTATCAATGTCAGACTCATCATCAGTCACTCCTTCCCTAGACCCACCATGTCCTCCTCCTGAGGAGTCCCCCGAACTGTTTGAGCACAGTGTTGGGTACATGCTCCAGGAGGATGCCCAGCGTTTCGAAGGGTCTGATGATGAAACCCAGCTAGAGGAAGGCAGTAGCGTGAGAGCAGACAGAGGGGATGCTCAAGAAGGACACCAATCTGGCAGTCATGTTCCAGCAGCTGCAGCATACTGCCAGATTGGCTCCAGTGATGAGGAGGGAGGGGATGATGAGGTCACTGACTCCACGTGGGTGCCTAATAGGAGAGAGGAGGAGGAGGAGGATGAGGAGGAGGCACATCTCCAACGAGGCAGGATGCCCTTTGGTGGCCAGCGTAAGGGCAGTACACCGACGGAATCACACCGCAGAGCTCCGCCTGTGCAGGGCGCTGCCTCTGCCCGTCATTCAAAAAGTTCTTTGGTGTGGGCCTTTTTTGAGGCTAGTGCATCAGATCGCACAGCTGCTGTTTGCAACATATGTCTCAAGCGTATATCGCGTGGCCAAAACATCAGCCGCTTGGGTACCACATGCCTGACCAGACATATGTTGACCTGCCATGCAGCTCGTTGGCAAGCCTACCTCAAAGACCCACACCAAAGAACAAAGCGGACCTCTCCTTGCACCGCATCAGCTGGGATCTCCAACCCCACTATAACTTCAGTCCTCTCTGAAACATGCACTGAGAGGAATGAAGGTGTAGAATTAGGTGTGTCACAGCCAAGTACTTGCGGCCACTCTGCTAGCAGTACACCGACGTCCGATTCTAGCAGGCAAATTTCCCTGCCCCAGCTGCTGGACCGTCGAAAGAAGTTCACTCCCAGCCATCCACATGCCCAGCGGTTAAATGCTAGCTTGGCTAAATTGCTAGCGCTTCAACTGCTGCCTTTTCAGTTGGTAGACTCGGCCCCCTTCCGTGAGTTTGTGCAATGTGCGGTTCCTCAGTGGCAGGTTCCCAAACGCCACTTTTTCTCACGGAAGGCTATTCCGGCTCTCTACCGGCATGTGGAAGGCAATGTCTTGGCCTCGCTGGACAGGGCGGTCAGCGGTAAGGTGCATATTACCGCTGACTCATGGTCCAGCAGGCATGGACAGGGACGTTACCTTTCTTTCACGGCCCATTGGGTCACTCTTTTGGCAGCTGGGAAGGATGCAGGACAAGGTGCAGTAGTGTTGGAGGTTGTTCCACCGCCACGCCTCCAAAATGCTACTACTGGTTGTGACACACCTCTCTCCTCCACCCCCTCCTCTTCTTCTTCCTCCATGGCCTCTTCCTGTGCTTTGTCCTCTGAACCAGCGGTGCTCCGTAGCCGTTCAAGGGGCTACGCAAGTACGCAGGCAAAAAGATGCCATGCCGTGCTTGCGCTGGTGTGTTTGGGGGACAGAAGCCACACTGGGGCAGAGGTCCTGTCTGCTCTGCAGGGCCAGGCCGAGAGGTGGTTGACGCCATGCCAGTTTAAGCCAGGAATGGTGGTTTGCGACAATGGCACCAACCTCCTCTCCGCCCTCCGACAGGGACAACTGACCCATGTGCCCTGTGTGGCTCACGTCCTTAACCTGGTGGTGCAGCGGTTCTTGGGCAGGTACCCGGGCTTACAGGATGTCCTGAGGCAGGCCAGGAAAGTCTGTGTGCATTTCCGCAGATCTTATAATGCCAGTGCTCGCCTGGCTGAGCTGCAAAAGGAGTTGAACCTGCCCAAGAACCGCCTTATATGTGACATGCCCACCAGGTGGAACTCAACGTTGGCCATGCTGCAGCGGCTGCACACGCAGCAGAGGGCCATCAATGAGTACCTGTGCGACTACGGCAGCAGGACAGGGTCAGGGGAGCTTGGTTTTTTTTCTCCACGCCAGTGGGGCATGATCAGGGATGCATGCACTGTCCTGGCACCATTTGAGGAGGCCACGAGGATGGTGAGCAGTGACAGTGCATGCATCAGTGACACTGTACCTCTTGTCCACCTGTTGGAGCACACGCTGCGTGGAATAATGGACAGGGCACTTGAGGCAGAACAGAGGCAGGAAGAGGAGGACTTCCTTGCCTCTCAAGGCCCCCTTTACCCAGACAGTGTTCCTTCTGTCCCACCCATCGCACAGGAAGAGGAGGAGGAGGAGGAGGAGGAGGATTGTGTCAGCATGGAGGTGGAGGCTGGCACTCAGCATCATCAGCAGCAGTCTTTTAGGGATGATTTACAGTCCCAAGAAACCAGTGGACTTGTACGTGGCTGGGAGGAGGTGGCTGCGGATCATGGCGTCCTTAGTGACCCAGAGGACTCCGGACCGAATGCCTCAGCTAACCTACGCTGCATGGCCTCCCTGATCCTGCAAAGTCTGCGGAAGGATCCTCGTATTCTTCGGATCAAGGAGAGGGACCATTACTGGCTGGCCACTCTCCTTGATCCACGGTACAAGGGTAAGGTTGCGGACCTTATGTTACCGTCGCAGAGGGAGCAGAGGATGAGACAACTCCGGGAGGCCTTGCAAAAAGGTCTGTGCAACGCGTTCCCAGAGACTGGGAGGTTACAAACTCCTGGTCCTGGACAACGAGTTGCTGAGGCTTCGGCCAGTCAAAGAAGGAGCGGTGGGGAAGGTGGCCGTCTGACCGATGCGTTCAGACAATTCTTTAGTCCGCAGCCCCAAAGTATGATCGGTTCCAGCAACCATCGCCAGCGTCTGATAAACATGGTGCAGGAATATCTAGGGGCAAGGTCAGACTTGGACACCTTCCCCACCGAAAATCCTCTGGCTTACTGGGTCTTGAGGATGGATCACTGGCCAGAGCTTGCACAGTATGCAATTGAGCTACTGGCCTGTCCTGCATCCAGCGTTCTTTCGGAACGCACATTCAGTGCTGCTGGAGGATTTGTCACGGATCACAGGGTGCGCCTGTCCACCGACTCGGTTGATCGACTGACTTTCATCAAGATGAACCAGTCTTGGATCACCACCAGCTACCACACACCTGATGCTGATATAACAGACTAATTGATTTTAACATGTCACATCCCTTCAAGACTGATGCTGATGCTGAGTGCCTGTGCTGTTATATTGACTGGCTATCCTCCTCCTCCGAGTCCTCAATGATACGATTGATGATGATAGCTTGGAAGATCATTTTTGTTTATGGGTGCCGCCACCAGTGCCTAACGCCCAATTTTTCAGCCCCTGTTTAACAGGGGCGTGTAATTACAATTTTTGAAGCAATACTTTGCAACAGGGCTCATTGCTGTGCTCCAAGTACAGTATCTGTGAGGGGTTGCAGTGTTGTGCCACCAGTGCCTAAGGCCCAATTTTTCAGCCCCTGTTTAACAGGGGCGTGTAATTACAATTTTTGAAGCAATACTTTGCAACAGGGCTCATTGCTGTGCTCCAAGTACAGTATCTGTGAGGGGTTGCAGTGTTGTGCCACCAGTGCCTAAGGCCCAATTTTTCAGCCCCTGTTCAACAGGGGCATGTAATTACAATTCTTGATCTAATAATTCACAGCAGGGCCCATTGCTGCACCCACCAAGAGTAACTCTGAGGGCTTACAGTGTTGTGGCAACGCCACCACCACCACCACCACCACGAAAGGCCCAATTTTTCAGCCCCTATTCAAAAGGGGCATGTAATTACAATTCTTGATCTAATAATTCACAGCAGGGCCCATTCCTGCACCCACCAAGAGTAACTTTGAGGGCTTACAGTGTTGTGGCAACACCACCACCACCACCACGAAAGGCCCAATTTTTCAGCCCCTGTTCAACAGGGGCATGCAATTACAATTCTTGATCTAATAATTCACAGCAGGGCCCATTGCTGCACCCACCAAGAGTAACTGTCAGGGCTTACAGTGTTGTGGCACCAGCACCACCATCAAAGGCCCAATTTTTACTACCACTGTTCAACAATTATATGTAATTACAATTCCTGATATAATAGTTGACAGCAGGGCGTTCCAGCACCAACCAAGAGTAACTGTGAGTGCTTACAGTGTTGTGCCAACACCAACAACTAAGGGGCCTATTTCTGCAGAGTATATACGGCAGGTCCCTACTTTCAAACATCCAACTTACAAACGACTCCTACTTGCAAACGCAAGAAGACAACAGGAAGTGAGAGGAAATCTACCCCTAGGAAGGAAAATTCTCTCCTGTAAGAATTAATATGGGAGAAAGGTGTCTCCTCTGTACTGATGCTTTATCACCAATCCTTGTTTCAAGAAAAACACCACATTTCAAAAACAGTTGTCATTGGGACGGAAAGTGAGGTGAAATGTTCTGAACAGGGGCACAGACAGCAAAACAAATGTTACAGGGGTGATAACCCTTACCTATGTTTTCCAAAAAGTTTAAAAATAGATTTTTGGGCTGGAGCTACACTTAAACAATGTACCTGTTCAAAATTACAAACAGATTCTACATAAGAACAAACCTACAGTCCCTGTCTTGTATGCACCGCCTGTATACGGCTGTTCAGAGTATATAGGGCCTTTTTTATTTTATGTGCGGGGTTCCACTTAATATCCATACAAGACCCAAAGGGGCTGGTAATGGGCTGGGGTAGGGGGGGGTCATGGGGTAGCTATGCCATTTTTCTTAAAGATTTTCATCCATATTACCGGGACCAGACATTACATTAAAGCCGCAAGCAGTTTTAAATGGCTTTTTTTTCCTTTAGAAGTGTCATTTTGTGCAGGGACAGTTCTAAACACGGGAAACACGTGGCACTTCACAGGCATACTTTAGACACCCCCCAGGTACGATATTTAAAGGAATATTTGACTTTTTTTTTTCACTTTATGCATCATTAAAATGACTGCTCCCGAAAAACGACCGTTTTTAAAACTTCTTTTTGCATTGATACATGTCCCCTGGTGCAGAACCCGGGTTCCCAAACCCTTTTTAGGACAATAACATGCATAATAGTCGTTATAATTAGCACTTTAGAATTCGAACGTTCGCATCCATTGTATTTAATAGGGTTCTAATGTTCGTACGAACTTTCGGTCCGTTCGCGGGTTCTGGTGCGAACCGAACCCGGGGGTGTTCGGCTCATCACTACTCATTACCCCCTTTTTCCTTTTTGCCAAATGACACCTAACATTTGATTGCCTGCTAATGGTGTTGCATGTACTTTTCCGATACTTTTCCTTCTATAGGCCCAATGACCATCGTCTATACCAGTTGTCTTCAAACTGCAGCCAGCAGGCTAGATGTGGCCCTTTGCTTGCCTTTATCTGGCCTTTTGGGCACCATTCCTTCCACTGACACCAATGATGGGGCACCATTCCTCCAAACTGATACTAGGAAAGTGGCACTATCCCTCTCACTAAAACCAAAGATCGGGCATAGTTTCCCACTGATGCTGGGGTGTTTTTTTTTCTCCCACTGGCCACAGTGTGCCCCCCCTAAAGTCTGAACAGCAATAAACTGTCCCTTTCTTTAGAAAGTTTTGAGACCCATGATATACAGTATACTGTTGGGTTCACACTTTACCCGTTTCTGGCTCATCGTCATCCACCCCCCTCTATGGCCTGGCAGAATGTAGCCCAGAAGCCCGGCTATTCTAATATATGCTAATTTGATTTTAATGCCATCCAAATTCCTCGGCTGTAGAGCCGCGCGAGCCGCAGTAAGTTATAATTACATCTAATTGGTGATTCCAACATAACAAATTTCCAGGATAAATTATTCCTCGTTAATAGCCCCCAGAGAACAACTAAGGTATCTCTTTTTAGTGTAACTGTATCAAATCATAAAAAGAGGATTCATTGGATGGTTGGGTTGGAGGGAAAAAGCCATAAAGCAGGTTTTTTACTGAGAAAGCAGTTCACAGAGAAACGAGCAGGCTTTTTATATGATGCTGACTGATTGCTTTTACATCGCTATCCAAGTCATTTGTGAGCTGGAGATGGTGGTCAGAGGCCATTTTGTCGCTGACCTTCTACTCCATGTTACACAGGGGAGCACCCCCAAATTCATCCCGCGCCTTAATGTAATCTTTGACATTCGCTATGATGGAGAGCCGTCATCCCAGAACAAATGTCAGAGCATGCATAAACAAAGCACAATTCCGATAATAAATAGTTTATGTGGAGCTCCATTTTATGACCTCGTCATAGTTACGAGATGCAAAAAAAACTATTTACATGTTTATGAGGCGGGATGTGCCAAGCTGTTTTTATACCTGAGAAAATGGAGGAGTGTTATTCTTTATCAGCCGTGGTATTCAATGCATGAAATGGTGATGGCCCAGACACAGCATTACAATGTAATAGTTTGAAAAAGTGGTCCTCAATGGCTGTGACTCGGAGGACAGTCCTGGTGGAGCTCGGAGACTCGGAGGACAGTCCTGGTGGAGCTCGGAGACTCGGAGGACAGTCCTGGTGGAGCTCGGAGACTCGGAGGACAGTCCTGGTGGAGCTCGGAGACTCGGAGGACAGTCCTGGTGGAGCTCGGAGACTCGGAGGACAGTCCTGGTGGAGCTCGGAGACTCGGAGGACAGTCCTGGTGGAGCTCGGAGACTCGGAGGACAGTCCTGGTGGAGCTCGGAGACTCGGAGGACAGTCCTGGTGGAGCTCGGAGACTCGGAGGACAGTCCTGGTGGAGCTCGGAGACTCGGAGGACAGTCCTGGTGGAGCTCGGAGACTCGGAGGACAGTCCTGGTGGAGCTCGGAGACTCGGAGGACAGTCCTGGTGGAGCTCGGAGACTCGGAGGACAGTCCTGGTGGAGCTCGGAGACTCGGTGGACAGTCATGCTGGGGTTTAGAGACTCGGTGGACAGTCATGCTGGGGCTCGGAGACTCGGTGGACAGTCATGCTGGGGTTTGGAGACTCGGAGCACAGTCATGGTGGGGCTCTGAGACTCGGAGCACAGTCATGGTGGGGCTCTGAGACTCGGAGCACAGTCATGGTGGGGCTCTGAGACTCGGAGCACAGTCATGGTGGGGCTCTGAGACTCGGAGCACAGTCATGGTGGGGCTCTGAGACTCGGAGCACAGTCATGGTGGGGCTCTGAGACTCGGAGCACAGTCATGCTGGGGCTTGGAGACTCTGAGGGCAGTCATGGTGGGGCTTGGAGACTCGGAGGGCAGTCATGGGGGGGCTTGGAGGGCTTGGAGACTACCGAGCATGCGTCAAAGTGTTATCGAGCATGCGCGGTTCCTTCCCCCTGCAGGTAGGCATACAGACGACTGTTTTTCTCGGCAGGAAACACTCTGCCGGGAATCCCGACGGGAAAATAGAGAGCAGGTTCTCTATTTTTTCCGAGCAGTTTTCCTGTCGGGAAAACTGCTAGGGAGCATACACACTGCCGGGATTCCCGGCCAAAAGCTCTCCTGGCAGTTTTCCTGCCGGGAAAACCGGTCGTGTGTACGAGGCTTCAGACTGTGTATCCTACTTAGATACTTAGTACGCAGCGTTCAGAGTGTAGAGTTCACAAATGCGCAACTATGGATCAACTATGGGTATAGAATTGGGTATATGGGATTGCACGATATTTTTTTATTTTATTTTAGTTATTTTTTTATGGTTGAACTGGATGGACTTTGTCTTTTTTCAACCTGACTAACTATGTAACTATGTAACATACAGAGCGCAGAGTTCAGGGGCGTGCTGTGTACAGAGTACAGGGTTGAGGAGTGTGTGACATACGGAGTGCAGGGTTTAAGGGTGTGCTACATACAAAAAAATTAGAACATGTTATAATTTTTCTCGTAGTTTTTCCTGACATTTCTTCCGCGGCAGTGTTTCCCATAGGGAAACACTGCCGCGGAGCCCATAGACGATCGTTTTTCTCGTCATTTTAAAAAATGACGAGAAAAATGACCGTGTGTGGGGAACAAGCTGTTCCCTTGTTTAAAATGTCATTATTCACGGCGGTTTTTAAACCGCCGTGAATAATGATCGTGTGTACGCGGCATTAGGGTTAACTATTGTGTGTTCTTGCATTCAAATTAATGAAAGTGTATTTTTTTCCCCCAAAAAATTGCATTTGTAAAAACTGCTGTGCAAATACCCTGTGACATTAAAAAATTGCAACAACCGGCATTTTATTCCCTAGGGCCTCTGTTAAAATTTTTTATATATATATATTTTATAATGTTTGGGGGTTCTGAATAATTTTCTAGCAAAAAAATGTATGATTTTTACATGTAGGAGAGAAATTCCAGAATTGGCTTGGGTGGCAAGTGGTTAAAACAGATTATTGATATTATTTATTTATTTTTACTCTGTATTCCAAAGGCTGTTCTATATTTTGTTTTGAACATGTGACCAGCAGCAGAGGACTAGAAGCTCCTCCTGCTTATGTTCCCCTGTAGACACGCTGGGAGAGAGCTGGGTCATGTGACAGCTGGATATCAATTAGGAATAGGGTATTTTGATTTTTTTTTGTCATTAAAATAATTACAGCGCCGCCATCCACATACAGAAAGAAAAGCGACATTGTAAATATAAATTAAACAGTGTGTGTTTAATATCACTTTAACCTGTTGCTGACCGCCCCAAGTACATTTACTGCGGGGTGGCGGCTGCTCTGCGCAGAATCACGTACAGGTACTTGATTCAGCACTTCCGGGTCTGCGGCGCGCATGCGTGCCACCGGCGACCCGCTTTAACTATGATTGAACATTGCAGGAGCCAATCGGCAGGACCCCGTGGACCCGCTGATCGTTCCCGACAGAGGCAGAACAGCTATGTAAACAAGGCAGATTGCCATTCTGTTAGTAGGGAAGATGGAGATCTTGTGTTTCTGCTAAGCAGGAACACAAATCTGTCTTCCCACAGTGAAAGCACCTCCCCCACACAGTTAGAAAGCACTCCCTAGGAACACATTTAACCCTTTGATCGCCCCTAATGTTATCCCCTTCCCTGCCAGTGTCATTAGCATGGGCGTCTGCTCCATAGGGCAAGGGGGGTCAATTGCCCCCCCCTGGAATCGGAAGTCAGAGTGAAGTAACTTGCCCCCTGTGTTGCAATGGCCGCCTCCGCGGCAGCTGTGGACTTTTTTTTCTAAGTCTGCTGCTGGCCTGGGGGCTGGGGCTGCTCTGTCTTTTCCGAATACACATCCGTCCCTCCCTCCTCACCCCCTGGCCTGAGCATTGGATTGGCTCTGCCCTGGCCGGTTGTTCCGTGATTGGCTGCTGCCTCAGCCTGCCTCTGCCTGTGTAAATGTATGCGCCGGCTCCTCCCACAGGTGCGTGGCGTGCAGTGGCCGAAACGAGAGAATACGCTGCTAGTGCCTGCCCTGGGCCTATCGCTGAAGAACTACAGGTAACAGCAGTGCCTGTGCCATGCCACGACACTACTGTGTACATCTTTTTGTATTTACCGTTATCGGTAAAGCGCCGATAGTTTTAGGGTTAAATGCAACTGTGTATCGCCGAAGCGGCGCTTCGGCAGCGGTGCCCATTTATCGGTATTTCAATGGGCAGGGGCGGTGGAGGAGTGGTTTATACAGCGCTGTTCCACTGCCCCAAAGATGCATGGATGACCTTAAAGTGGAAGTAAACCCTTTTATCGTTTTCAGCCAAGGAAGCTGCCATCTTGGCCTCTGTTTAATCTACAACTGCCATGATGCTGCACATGTGATCAGTTATGACACCAGCCATTGGATGGTTTGACAGTTTGGTTGAAACCACAACCAATGTGCAGTTAGCATTCCCGGCATACCTGGAATGTTAACTGTTCTTTGAAAATGTTACATCGATGGGTTTACTGCCGCTTTAAAATGATGCCCCCCCTGAAAAAAGTTCAGTGGACACCCATGGTCATTAGTAATGTGACAGTGCATATTTTTTTTAGCACTGATCACTGTATTGGTGTCACTGGTCCCCAAAAGTGTCAATTAGCATCTGATTTGTCCGCCGCAGTGTCGTAGTCCCACTATAAGTCGCTGATCGCCGCCATTACTCGTAAAATAAAATAAAATTCCATAGAAATATTCCATAGTTTGTAGATGCTATAACTTAACATAAAAAAAAAAACAATTAATATACGCTTGTTGGGATTTGTAGCAGTATATATATGGGGATGAATTGATGAAGAAATTATTTATTTTTTTATTTTGTTATTGGGTATGTTTTATAGCAGAAAGAAAAAAATAACGTTTTTTTTTTTTCAAAATTGATGGTCTTTTGTTTGTTAATGGCGCAAAAAAAAAAACCTGCAGAGGTGATCAAATACCACCAAAAGAAAGCTCTATTTGTGGGGAAAAAAAGGACATCGATTTTATTTGTGTACAGCGTCGCACTACCGCGCAATTGTCAGTTAAAGTAACGCAGTGCCGTATCGCAAAAAAATGGCCTGGTTATGAAGGGGGTAAACCTTTCCGGAGCTGAAGTGGTTAAGCCCTTTTCTGGATACGCCACTTGATTAAACTCCTCCACCGGCCTACCCCTTGGCAATGCACACACACCGGAGAGCCTTTTTATTTGATGTATATATAAATTCCCGGTAATAAAAGATTCCACACGTGAATAATCACTGATGAAGGGCTTGGAATGAAGGTTTATTTATATGGAACGCTCCGTCTGGTGATCGCACAAGAAACATTTCATAACCGCTATTAGAATGCACCCAATTATAGAAGGCTCGGTGCGGTATTCTGGAGGCTCATAATATACGGTATACATTGATGTAGAAAGCATTAATACAGCACAGCAGTGTAGATAAAAGTCCCCTATCAGGTGCTTAATATAAAACAGCAAACCACAACTACAAAACGCAACATCATGCTGATAGTGTTGCACTACGTGCTTATCCCTATCCGCCTGCTCTTTACTTTTCTCTTCTTATGGTGGGTTTATTTAACCAAACGTCTATAGGAAGAAATAATATAGCTGCTGATAGTAACTAGATTCTGCATCTCGTTCTACCACTGCATCATAGGAGATTGGAAGGATACTCTGATTGGGTAGTACAAAGAGCTATTTCTTCAGATACGGCCATAAACTACATTATGGAACCTGATTTGCCTCCATTTTTCTGTGTCTCCTAAATTTTACCCTCAACAAAGATCTGTATTGTGGATGATATGCCCAATAATGACCAACACGTAGGCAGGTGCAGGTTTCCCCCTCCTTCCTGTAGGTGGCACTGTGCCATTATTAGAGATGGATTAGAGTCTGTTAAGGGAATTGTCCCTTTGTGGACTCTAGCTGAGTCTCAGAGAACCCAGCCGTCCATCTGGATGCCGCAACCTCTGGGGAACTTGGACAGCCATCTTGAATGGAAACCAGCATAAACCAGCAACCCACAACTAAAAAAACAATATCATGTTGATAGTGTTCCACTACATGCTTATCCCCATCTGCCCGTTCTTTACTTTTCTCTTCTTATGGTGGGTTTATTTAACCAAACGTCTATAGGAAGAAATAATATAAGCTGCTGATCGTAACTAGATTCTGTTGGGGACTTTCAGAACCGGACGGCTGGGGAACTCCCTACGAAGACTCGGGAACACACAGAGACATCACACACAAGATAGAGTCAAAGCATGTTCAGTTTATTCAGGGGATTTCCACAGTTTATGTATAGTTTGAACATTAGGGGGATTGGTTTCAAATTGGTTTCGATATGACTCACAGTTTAATGATACTTTTTGTAAACAACACATGTTTGGATGTTCTCACGAGAAACTATTTCTGCAGAGTCAGGCATATATAAACATGTCTGAACAAACGAGATGTGACTACGAGTCACACATAATTCCATGAAAAGTACAGAAAAATATACAGCATGGAAACACCATTAACCCTTCAGATTCTGCATCTCGTTCTACCACTGCATCATGGGAGACTGGAAAGGATACTCTGATTGGGTAGTACAAAGAGCTATTTCTTCAGATACGGGCATAAACTACATTATGGAACCTGATTTGCCTCCATTTTTTTCTGTGTCTTCTAAATTTACCCTCGACAAAGATCTGTACTGTGGATGATGTGCCCAATAATGACCAACATGTAGGCAGGTGCAGGTTTCCCCCTCCTTCCTATAGGTGGCACTGTGCCATTATTAGAGATGGATTGGAGTCTGTTAGGGTAATTGTCCCCTTGTGGACTCTAGCTGAGTCTCAGAGAGCCCAGCCATCCATCTGGATGCCGCAACCTCTGGGGAACTTGGACAGCCATCTTGAATGGAAACCAGCATAAACCAGCAACCCACAACTAAAAAAAAATATCATGTTGATAGTGTTCCACTACATGCTTATCCCCATCTGCCCGTTCTTTACTTTTCTCTTCTTATGGTGGGTTTATTTAACCAAACGTCTATAGGAAGAAATAATATAAGCTGCTGATCGTAACTAGATTCTGTTGGGGACTTTCAGAACCGGACGGCTGGGGAACTCCCTACGAAGACTCGGGAACACACAGAGACATCACACACAAGATAGAGTCAAAGCATGTTCAGTTTATTCAGGGGATTTCCACAGTTTATGTATAGTTTGAACATTAGGGGGATTGGTTTCAAATTGGTTTCGATATGACTCACAGTTTAATGATACTTTTTGTAAACAACACATGTTTGGATGTTCTCACGAGAAACTATTTCTGCAGAGTCAGGCATATATAAACATGTCTGAACAAACGAGATGTGACTACGAGTCACACATAATTCCATGAAAAGTACAGAAAAATATACAGCATGGAAACACCATTAACCCTTCAGATTCTGCATCTCGTTCTACCACTGCATCATGGGAGACTGGAAAGGATACTCTGATTGGGTAGTACAAAGAGCTATTTCTTCAGATACGGGCATAAACTACATTATGGAACCTGATTTGCCTCCATTTTTTTCTGTGTCTTCTAAATTTACCCTCGACAAAGATCTGTACTGTGGATGATGTGCCCAATAATGACCAACATGTAGGCAGGTGCAGGTTTCCCCCTCCTTCCTATAGGTGGCACTGTGCCATTATTAGAGATGGATTGGAGTCTGTTAGGGTAATTGTCCCCTTGTGGACTCTAGCTGAGTCTCAGAGAGCCCAGCCGTCCATCTGGATGCCGCAACCTCTGGGGAACTTGGACAGTCATCTTGAATGGAAACCAGCATAAACCAGCAACCCACAACTAAAAAAACAATATCATGCTGATAGTGTTCCACTACGTGCTTATCCCCATACGCCCGTTCTTTACTTCTCTCTTCTTATGGTGGGTTTATTTAACCAAACGTCTATAGGAAGAAATAATATAGCTGCTGATAGTAACTAGATTCTGCATTTCGTTCTACCACTGCATCATGGGAGATTGGAAGGATACTCTGATTGGGTAGTACAAAGAGCTATTTCTTCAGATACTGCCATAAACTACATTATGGAAACTGCAAACCTACCAAGACATGACCGTCCACCTAAACTGACCGGCCGGGCATGGAGTGCATTCATCAGAGAAGCAGCCAAGAGGTCCATGGTAACTCTGGAGGAGCTGCAGAGATCCACAGCTCAGGTGGGAGAATCTGTCCACAGGACAACTATTAGTCGTGCTCGCCACAAATCTGCCCTTTATGGAAGAGTGACAAGAAGAAAGCCATTGGTGAAAGAATGTCATAAGAAGTCCTGTTTGCAGTTTGTGAGAAGCCATTTGGGGTACACAGCAAACATGTGGGGGACACAGCAAACATGTGGAAGAAGGTGCTCTGGTCATATGACACCAAAATTCATCTTTTTGGCCTAAAGGCAAAACGCTATGTGTGGTGGAAAACTAACACTGAACATCACCCTGAACACACCATCCCCACCGTGAAACATGGTGGTGGCAGCATCATGTTGTGGGGACCGTTTTCTTCAGCAGGGACAGGAAAAATGGTCAGTTGATGGGAAGATGGATGGAGCCCAAATACAGGGCAATCTTAGGAGAAAACCTGTTAGAGTCTGCAAAAGACTTGAGACTGGGGGGAGGTTCACATTCCAGCAGGACAACGACCCTAAACATACAGCCAGAGCTACAGTGGAATGGTTTAGATCAAAGCATATTCATGTGTTAGAATGGCCCAGTCACAGTCCAGACCTAAATCACATTGAGAATTTGTGGCAAGACTTGAAAATTGCTGTTCACAGACGCTCTCCATCCAATCTGACAGAGCTTGAGATATTTTACAAAGAAGAATGGGCAGAAATGTCCCTCTCTAGATGTGCAAAGCTGGTAGAGACATCCCCAAAAAGACTTGTAGAGAAAGGGGGTTCTACAAAGTTTTGGCTCCGGGGGGGGCGCCATACAAATGTACCCTACACACTTTTCACATATTTATTTGTAAAAAAATTACAAGACCATTTATCATTTTCCTTCCACTTCACAATTATGTGCCACTTTGTGTTGGTCTATCACATAAAATCCCAATAAAATATATTAACGTTTTTGGATGTAACATGACAAAATGTGGAAAATTTCAAGGGGTATGAATACTTTTTCAAGGTACTATACTGCTGATGTGAAAAGGTACTTAGCAGTTTATAATTACTAGAACCTTTGCGTTTCCATGTTCTGTGTACTGTGGGAGAACAGATATTGTGAATCCAGGGTCCTGGGTTTAGTATCACTTTAAGGTTTCAGCACCATCAATTTACCCCTCGAAACCCCTAAAAGACTGGTGGCAGACACTACATGGCCATTGCTGCAGCATTGATCAGTTGACAGGGGGCCAGGAGGAGCTTGGATTCCAGCTGTTTCAGTTTATGGTAGATATCGTACATACCGTATATCTTACTTGCAGGGTGTTTATTAGTGATGAGCCGAACACCCCCGGGTTCAGTTCGCACCAGAACCCGCTGTGGGGGGGTTAGCTCGGCAGCGGGTGTGTGTGATCCCCTGGAGGGGCTCCCCACACAAAAACAGGCCCAGCAGACGGAGGTTGTGGTTTTCAAGATCAAAAAGGTGCGGTTTATTTCTCTATTTACAGTGACAAAAAAACACAGCAAAGCAAAAAGAAACATAAACAAAATAAACCCTGGTCAGCTTGACCTCTGACTAAACATGCAGGTTTCCTAACTAACAACTGGGATCAGCCTGGTGCTGTCCTAGTCCCTAAGTCCCTGGTTTAGTAAATGTCCAAACAAGTAGCCACACAGGCTTTGTCTCACCGCACAGGGGTTCACTCTCCCTAGACAGTCCACACAGGTCTGGTTCCAGGCATGAGCAAACACCTAATGAATCTGGGAGTTTTTATAGAGGCCTTAAACGAGCTGACAAGCTTCAGCTGGTCTCATCAACTCCCTGCCTGCACGACGCCCAGCCCTCTCCCTAGAGGTATGAATCATCCATGAGCCCACTAGCCTCAGCTGGGCTTCATCAACTCTCTCCCTAGTTGTATAAGTCGGCATAAAGCCTGAATCTGGGAGAAATATACCTACCCCCCTGGATGCAACCAGGTGACTTTACCTTCCTGCTGTCACACCGCGAACGGACCGAAAGTTCGTACGAACAATAGAACCCTATTAAATACAATGGATGCGAACGTTCAAATTCTAAAGTGCTAATTATAACAACTATTATGCATGTTATTGTCCTAAAAAGGGTTTGGGAACCCGGGTTCTGCACCAGGGGACATGTATCAATGCAAAAAGAAGTTTTAAAAACGGTCGTTTTTCGGGAGCAGTCATTTTAATGATGCATAAAGTGAAAAAAAAAAAGTCAAATATTCCTTTAAATATCGTACCTGGGGGGTGTCTAAAGTATGCCTGTGAAGTGCCACGTGTTTCCCGTGTTTAGAACTGTCCCTGCACAAAATTACATTTCTAAAGGAAAAAAAAGCCATTTAAAACTGCTTGCGGCTTTAATGTAATGTCTGGTCCCGGTAATATGGATGAAATTCTTTAAGAAAAATGGCATAGCTACCCCATGACCCCCCCCCCTACCCCAGCCCATTACCAGCCCCTTTGGGTCTTGTATGGATATTAAGGGGAACCCCGCACATAAAATAAAAAAGGCCCTATATACTCTGAACAGCCGTATACAGGCGGTGCATACAAGACAGGGACTGTAGGTTTGTTCTTATGTAGAATCTGTTTGTAATTTTGAACAGGTACATTGTTGAAGTGTAGCTCCAGCCCAAAAATCTATTTTTAAACTTTTTGGAAAACATAGGTAAGGGTTATCACCCCTGTAACATTTGTTTTGCTGTCTGTGCCCCTGTTCAAAACATTTCACCTCACTTTCCGTCCCAATGACAACTGTTTTTGAAATGTGGTGTTTTTCTTGAAACAAGGATTGCTGATAAAGCATCAGTACAGAGGAGACACCTTTCTCCCATATTTATTCTTACAGGAGAGAATTTTCCTTCCTAGTGGTAGATTTCCTCTCACTTCCTGTTGTCTTCTTGCGTTTGCAAGTAGGAGTCGTTTGTAAGTTGGATGTTTGAAAGTAGGGACCTGCCGTATATACTCTGCAGAAATAGGCCCCTTAGTTGTTGGTGTTGGCACAACACTGTAAGCACTCACAGTTACTCTTGGTTGGTGCTGGAACGCCCTGCTGTCAACTATTATATCAGGAATTTTAATTACATATAATTGTTGAACAGTGGTAGTAAAAATTGGGCCTTTGATGGTGGTGCTGGTGCCACAACACTGTAAGCCCTGACAGTTACTCTTGGTGGGTGCAGCAATGGGCCCTGCTGTGAATTATTAGATCAAGAATTGTAATTGCATGCCCCTGTTGAACAGGGGCTGAAAAATTGGGCCTTTCGTGGTGGTGGTGGTGGTGGTGGTGTTGCCACAACACTGTAAGCCCTCAGAGTTACTCTTGGTGGGTGCAGGAATGGGCCCTGCTGTGAATTATTAGATCAAGAATTGTAATTACATGCCCCTTTTGAACAGGGGCTGAAAAATTGGGCCTTTCGTGGTGGTGGTGGTGGTGGCGTTGCCACAACACTGTAAGCCCTCAGAGTTACTCTTGGTGGGTGCAGCAATGGGCCCTGCTGTGAATTATTAGATCAAGAATTGTAATTACATGCCCCTTTTGAACAGGGGCTGAAAAATTGGGCCTTTCGTGGTGGTGGTGGCGTTGCCACAACACTGTAAGCCCTCAGAGTTACTCTTGGTGGGTGCAGCAATGGGCCCTGCTGTGAATTATTAGATCAAGAATTGTAATTACATGCCCCTTTTGAACAGGGGCTGAAAAATTGGGCCTTTCGTGGTGGTGGTGGCGTTGCCACAACACTGTAAGCCCTCAGAGTTACTCTTGGTGGGTGCAGGAATGGGCCCTGCTGTGAATTATTAGATCAAGAATTGTAATTACATGCCCCTTTTGAACAGGGGCTGAAAAATTGGGCCTTTCGTGGTGGTGGTGGTGGTGGCGTTGCCACAACACTGTAAGCCCTCAGAGTTACTCTTGGTGGGTGCAGCAATGGGCCCTGCTGTGAATTATTAGATCAAGAATTGTAATTGCATGCCCCTGTTGAACAGGGGCTGAAAAATTGGGCCTTAGGCACTGGTGGCACAACACTACAACCCCTCACAGATACTGTACTTGGAGCACAGCAATGAGCCCTGTTGCAAAGTATTGCTTCAAAAATTGTAATGACACGCCCCTGTTAAACAGGGGCTGAAAAATTGGGCCTTAGGCACTGGTGCCACAACACTCCAACCCCTCACAGATACTGTACTTGGAGCACAGCAATGAGCCCTATGGCAAATTATTGCTAAAAAAATTGTAATTACACGCCCCTGTAAAACAGGGGCTGAAAAATTGGGCCTTAGCCACTGGTGGCGGCACCCATAAACAAAAATGATCTTCCAAGCTATCATCATCAATCGTATCATTGAGGACTCGGAGGAGGAGGATAGCCAGTCAACTTAACAGCACAGGCACTCAGCATCAGCATCAGTCTTGAAGGGATGTGACATGTTAAAATCAATTAGTCTGTTATATCAGCATCAGGTGTGTGGTAGCTGGTGGTGATCCAAGACTGGTTCATCTTGATGAAAGTCAGTCGATCAACCGAGTCGGTGGACAGGCGCACCCTGTGATCCGTGACAAATCCTCCAGCAGCACTGAATGTGCGTTCCGAAAGAACGCTGGATGCAGGACAGGCCAGTAGCTCAATTGCATACTGTGCAAGCTCTGGCCAGTGATCCATCCTCAAGACCCAGTAAGCCAGAGGATTTTCGGTGGGGAAGGTGTCCAAGTCTGACCTTGCCCCTAGATATTCCTGCACCATGTTTATCAGACGCTGGCGATGGTTGCTGGAACCGATCATACTTTGGGGCTGCGGACTAAAGAATTGTCTGAACGCATCGGTCAGACGGCCACCTTCCCCACCGCTCCTTCTTTGACTGGCCGAAGCCTCAGCAACTCGTTGTCCAGGACCAGGAGTTTGTAACCTCCCAGTCTCTGGGAACGCGTTGCACAGACCTTTCTGCAAGGCCTCCCGGAGTTGTCTCATCCTCTGCTCCCTCTGCGACGGTAACATAAGGTCCGCAACCTTACCCTTGTACCGTGGATCAAGGAGAGTGGCCAGCCAGTAATGGTCCCTCTCCTTGATCCGAAGAATACGAGGATCCTTCCGCAGACTTTGCAGGATCAGGGAGGCCATGCAGCGTAGGTTTGCTGAGGCATTCGCTCCGGAGTCCTCTGGGTCACTAAGGACGACATGATCCGCAGCCACCTCCTCCCAGCCACGTACAAGTCCACTGGTTTCTTGGGACTGTAAATCATCCCTAAAAGACTGCTGCTGATGATGCTGAGTGCCAGCCTCCACCTCCATGCTGACACAATCCTCCTCCTCCTCCTCCTCCTCCTCCTCTTCCTGTGCGATGGGTGGGACAGAAGGAACACTGTCTGGGTAAAGGGGGCCTTGAGAGGCAAGGAAGTCCTCCTCTTCCTGCCTCTGTTCTGCCTCAAGTGCCCTGTCCATTATTCCACGCAGCGTGTGCTCCAACAGGTGAACAAGAGGTACAGTGTCACTGATGCATGCACTGTCACTGCTCACCATCCTCGTGGCCTCCTCAAATGGTGCCAGGACAGTGCATGCATCCCTGATCATGCCCCACTGGCGTGGAGAAAAAAAACCAAGGTCCCCTGACCCTGTCCTGGTGCCGTAGTCGCACAGGTACTCATTGATGGCCCTCTGCTGCGTGTGCAGCCGCTGCAGCATGGCCAACGTTGAGTTCCACCTGGTGGGCATGTCACATATAAGGCGGTTCTTGGGCAGGTTCAACTCCTTTTGCAGCTCAGCCAGGCGAGCACTGGCATTATAAGATCTGCGGAAATGCACACAGACTTTCCTGGCCTGCCTCAGGACATCCTGTAAGCCCGGGTACCTGCCCAAGAACCGCTGCACCACCAGGTTAAGGACGTGAGCCACACAGGGCACATGGGTCAGTTGTCCCTGTCGGAGGGCGGATAGGAGGTTGGTGCCATTGTCGCAAACCACCATTCCTGGCTTAAGCTGGCGTGGCGTCAACCACCTCTCGGCCTGGCCCTGCAGAGCAGACAGGACCTCTGCCCCAGTGTGGCTTCTGTCCCCCAAACACACCAGCGCAAGCACGGCATGGCATCTTTTTGCCTGCGTACTTGCGTAGCCCCGTGAACGGCTACGGAGCACCGCTGGTTCATAGGACAAACCACAGGAAGAGGCCATGGAGGAAGAAGAAGAGGAGGGGGTGGAGGAGAGAGGTGTGTCACAACCAGTAGTAGCATTTTGGAGGCGTGGCGGTGGAACAACCTCCAACACTACTGCACCTTGTCCTGCATCCTTCCCAGCTGCCAAAAGAGTGACCCAATGGGCCGTGAAAGAAAGGTAACGTCCCTGTCCATGCCTGCTGGACCATGAGTCAGCGGTAATATGCACCTTACCGCTGACCGCCCTGTCCAGCGAGGCCAAGACATTGCCTTCCACATGCCGGTAGAGAGCCGGAATTGCCTTCCGTGAGAAAAAGTGGCGTTTGGGAACCTGCCACTGAGGAACCGCACATTGCACAAACTCACGGAAGGGGGCCGAGTCTACCAACTGAAAAGGCAGCAGTTGAAGCGCTAGCAATTTAGCCAAGCTAGCATTCAACCGCTGGGCATGTGGATGGCTGGGAGTGAACTTCTTTCGACGGTCCAGCAGCTGGGGCAGGGAAATTTGCCTGCTAGAATCGGACGTCGGTGTACTGCTAGCAGAGTGGCCGCAAGTACTTGGCTGTGACACACCTAATTCTACACCTTCATTCCTCTCAGTGCATGTTTCAGAGAGGACTGAAGTTATAGTGGGGTTGGAGATCCCAGCTGATGCGGTGCAAGGAGAGGTCCGCTTTGTTCTTTGGTGTGGGTCTTTGAGGTAGGCTTGCCAACGAGCTGCATGGCAGGTCAACATATGTCTGGTCAGGCATGTGGTACCCAAGCGGCTGATGTTTTGGCCACGCGATATACGCTTGAGACATATGTTGCAAACAGCAGCTGTGCGATCTGATGCACTAGCCTCAAAAAAGGCCCACACCAAGGAACTTTTTGAATGACGGGCAGAGGCAGCGCCCTGCACAGGCGGAGCTCTGCGGTGTGATTCCGTCGGTGTACTGCCCTTACGCTGGCCACCAAAGGGCATCCTGCCTCGTTGGAGATGTGCCTCCTCCTCATCCTCCTCCTCCTCCTCTCTACTATTAGGCACCCACGTGGAGTCAGTGACCTCATCATCCCCTCCCTCCTCATCACTGGAGCCAATCTGGCAGTATGCTGCAGCTGCTGGAACATGACTGCCAGATTGGTGTCCTTCTTGAGCATCCCCTCTGTCTGCTCTCACGCTACTGCCTTCCTGTAGCTGGGTTTCATCATCAGACCCTTCGAAACGCTGGGCATCCTCCTGGAGCATGTACCCAACACTGTGCTCAAACAGTTCGGGGGACTCCTCAGGAGGAGGACATGGTGGGTCTAGGGAAGGAGTGACTGATGATGAGTCTGACATTGATACCAGGGAAGAGGACGCTTTGGCAGCTGCTTTGCCAGTACCCTGAGCCTGGGTGAGAGAGGATGAGGAGGAGGAGGAGGGCTTGGTCATCCACTCTACCAAGTCTTCGGCATGATGTGGCTCAACATGTCCAGCTGCCGAAAAGAAGGACAAGCGTGTCCCATGGCCATGTGCTGATGACAATGCACCGCGTCCACGACCAGCACTGTTGCCCCCAGACACAGAGCCTGCTTGCCCTCTTTTATTGCCTCCTGACTGTCTGCCTCTCCTTGTTTGCCTTCCAGACATTCTAATAGATGGCCTGCAGGGAGATGGGAAAAAAGCAATAAGGGCTACCTTCAGGTGTCCTTCTCTGTCCCTTTACTTAAGGATTTCTAAATATGGTTGAGGATGATTGCTTTTGCACAGAATAGCACAACGACAATTTCCCTGACTGTCAAAAAAACAAGGATTTCAAAGATGGTTGATGAGGAATGCTTTAGCACACTATAGCACAAGGAGAATTTCCCTCACTGTCCTTCCCTGTCCCTAGAAACAAGGATTCGCACAGTGAAAGAAACTGACACTCTCCCTACCTAGAGTTTTCTGTCCCTAGAAAAAATGTTTTTATAAAGCACACTATAGCACAAGGAGAATTCACTCACTGTCCTTCCCTGTCCCTAGAAACAAGGATTCGCACAGTGAAAGAAACTGACACTCTCCCTACCTAGAGTTTTCTGTCCCTAGAAAAAATGTTTTTTTAAAGCACACTATAGCACAAGGAGAATTCCCCTCACTTTCCTTCTTTGTCCCTAGAAACAAGGATTCGCACAGTGAAAGAAACTGACACTCTCCCTACCTAGAGTTTTCTGTCCCTAGAAAAAATGTTTTTTTAAAGCACACTATAGCACAAGGAGAATTCCCCTCACTTTCCTTCTTTGTCCCTAGAAACAAGGATTCGCACAGTGAAAGAAACTGACACTCTCCCTACCTAGAGTTTTCTGTCCCTAGAAAAAAAGTTTTTTTAAAGCACACTATAGCACAAGGAGAATTCACTCACTGTCCTTCCCTGTCCCTAGAAACAAGGAATCGCACAGTGAAAGAAACTGACACTCTCCCTACCTAGAGTTTTCTGTCCCTAGAAAAAATGTTTTTTTAAAGCACACTATAGCACAAGGAGAATTCCCCTCACTTTCCTTCTTTGTCCCTAGAAACAAGGATTCGCACAGTGAAAGAAACTGACACTCTCCCTACCTAGAGTTTTCTGTCCCTAGAAAAAATGTTTTTTTAAAGCACACTATAGCACAAGGAGAATTCCCCTCACTTTCCTTCTTTGTCCCTAGAAACAAGGATTCGCACAGTGAAACACACTGACACTCTCCCTACCTATCCTTCTCTTTCCCTAAACTAAAGGAATCCAGGTTAAGCAAGAAAGAAATAAATGTCACTGTCCCTGCCTATGCTTCTCTTTCCCTGCTCCGGAACACACTACACTAGGCCGCCGTGCTGGCGGCCTTTTATAGTGTGGGGCGTGTACTAAACACCCTCAGCAATAATTGGCCACAGGCATCCTGCCTGTGGCCAATCATTGCTCTCCTCGCTGCCGGCGCTGTGATTGGCCAAGCATGCGGGGTCACAGTGCATGCTTGGCCAATCACAGCGCCTGGATGACACTGCGATGGCGTAGTGCATTGTGGGCCGTTCGCGTCACTCGAATTTGGCGCGAACGGCCCAAATCGTTCGATCTTCGTCGAACGATCGAACAGCCGATGTTCGAGTCGAACGTATGTTCGACTCGAACACGAAGCTCATCCCTAGTGTTTATAAAGAACAATCTGATTTTCTGATATGTCCTCTTTAATGCAGTATTTAGTAGGAAATCATGATCTTCTATAGCGTTTTGTCTTGCAGCAGGAATGTTGTGTTCAGTAGGTTTTGGACAGCAGTGATAAGTTGACAGTTCATGCAGAAGGAATTGCACCAACATAACCGCCACATTACTGGTGACCCCATACTGGTGACCAACATAACCTCTACAGTACTGTCCCCATACGTGACTGGTGACTACTCACTCAAGTTCTTTCTACTTTGGTAGAGATATTTTGGCCTGCGGGCTGTTTGTGTCCTTTAGAAGTGTTACATGATGACCTTAGGCCAACAATTGTGTTGCTCACCAGCTGCTATGACCACTCTACGTCTCGGTTTACATACGTCTCTGAGAGAAGAACTGTATGGAAACACTGGTTGCCATGGATCTGGTTTTGACTCTTTGATAAATGAGATGCCTTGTCTTACAAAGAGGAAAATGGCATGTGGTGATTACTGCTGAGCAAGGAAGAGTAGGCAGATTTTCTATTTTTGGCCAAAACATAAGATGCAGAAAATGACAACACGTCAATGATCAGTAATGCAATATATGGTGCATTCATTTTGTAGGGCTTGCAACAGCTCCGATAAAATTGTCGCTGATCGTAAAGTGCCTCTACGGTCAAAATATCAAATCATATCTTAATTTCCACATTGTATTTTGATTCTTTGTAGCCTACTCCTATTAAGCTGAATGATCTTGAAGGTTGTAAACGTTGTGGGGTCACCAGTAATGTAGAGGTTATGTTGGTCACCAGTATGGGGTCACCAGTAATGTAGAGGTTATGTTGGTCACCAGTATGGGGTCACCAGTAGGGTTGAGCCGAACACCTCCGGGTTCGGTTCGCACCAGAACCCGCGAACGGACCGAAAGTTTGCACGAACATTAGAACCCTATTAAATACAATAGATGCGAACGTTCGAAATCTAAAGTGCTAATTATAGCGACTAATATGCATGTTATTGTCCTAAAAAAGGGTTTGGGAACCCGGGTTCTGCACCAGGGACATGTATCAATGCAAAAAGAAGTTTTAAAAACGGCAGTTTTTCGGGAGCAGTCATTTTAATGATGCATAAAGTGAAAAAAAAAAAGGCAAATATTCCTTTAACCACTTCCCGCCCAGTCAATAGTGAATTGACGTCGGGGAAGTGGTTGCATTATCCACACTGGACGTCATATGACATTCTGCAGGATAATGCCTTGCGCGCGCCCGCGGGGGCGCGCAGCGCGGTGATCGGGGACGACATGTGTCCCTCGGACACAGCGCTTCCCTGATCACGGTAAACAGCCAATTTCATTGGCTGTTTACCATGTGATCGGCTGTGTCAAAGTCACAGCCGATCACCTGTCAAAACAGACTCGGCGGCGCGCTTCGTGCGCGCCGCCACAGGCTTGCAGAGCGGGGATCGGGGAAGGCGAGTGTCCCTTGGACACAGCGCGTCCCCGATCAGAGTAAACAGCCAATGAATTGGCTGTTTACCACGTGACCGGCTGTGTCCAATCACAGCCGGTCACAAATGTAAACAAACTCCACAGGAGTTACTACCTGATCCCTGCTCTCTCCTCACACACCGATCTGTGAGGAGAGAGAAGAGATCAGTAAGTTAGCTCAGTGTAGTTTGTCTACATAAGTTTACAGTGCACAACACGCCCCCCCCCCATAAAGAGGACCTGTCACACAGCCCAGCACATCAATCAGCCCAGCCAATCAGCCCATCTGTCAATCAGCCCATCTGTCAATCGGCCCATCTGTCAATCGGCCCATCTGTCAATCAATCAGCCCATCTGTCAATCAATCAGCCCATCTGTCAATCAATCAGCCCACCTGTCAATCAATCAATCAGCCCACCTGTCAATCAATCAATCAGCCCATCTGTCAATCAATCAATCAGCCCATCTGTCAATCAATCAGCCCATCTGTCAATCATCTGTCACAGGCCCACCTCCATCGGTACCGCCATTGGTACCGCCACACAGGCTACCAGTACCGCCACCAGTACCGCCACCAGGCGCAGCATCTATACTGCCACACAGGCCCGCTACCAGTATCACCACTAGTGCCGCCATCGGTACCACCACCAGTACCACCACCCGTACCACCGTCGGTAGTGCCACCACCACCTGTACCACCACCTGTACCGCCATCGGTACCATCACCACCCGTACCGCCATCGGTACCACCACCACCTGTACCGCCATCGGTACCACCACCAGCCATACCGCCATCGCTACCACCACCACCCGTACCGCCACCTGTACCGCCATCGGTACCCGCCACCACCACCACCACCCATACCGCCATCTGTACCACCACCACCTGTACCGCCATTGGTACCACCACCACCCATACCGCCATCGGTACCACCACACAGGCCCACCACTAATACCTCCATCGGTACTACCACACAGACCGCCACCACTACCACCAGCAGTACCATTACACAGGCCCACCAATAAGCACTGCCATAATGTCCCAAAGGGTTTACACACCTGAGGAGGCATATGCCATTCTTGCCATGTCGGATGATGAGAGCAGCGGGGAGCTCCCATTATCCGATTCTGGTTCGGAATACGAGCCAGTGGAGGAAAGTGGCTCAGAGTCCGAGTCCCCAGAGGAAACCGTCCCTCCCAAAAGAATGCGATCAGCACCAAGATCAGCACCAAGATCAGGAGAACTGCCCACCACCAGCAGCGCCATACCCCAGGAAGAGGAGCCCAGTACAAGCAATGGAAATGCACGCCCAACCCGAAGAATCCAGCCCCAATCCTACCTTCCCGATGCCCTGGCAAACCCCTTATGGTTGCCTGCCAACTCAGGATCCGCTATCATCCCCCCTTTCACCGCACAGCCAGGTGTGCAGCCCGACACTACAAATTTTTCTAAATTTGATTATTTTTTTTTATTTTTCCCACAAGATTTGCTGCAGAATATAGTGGATCAAACGAATCTGTATGCATCCCAATTTATTGCTGTCAACCCCGATTCTTCCTACGCCCGCATGTTCCAGTGGCGGCATCTAACATTGGAGGAATTTAAATTATTTTTGGGCCTTATGTTCAATATGGGGCTTACAAAAAAGAACGAAGTCCATTCATATTGGTCCAAACGCCCCATCCAACACATGCCCATATATTCCGCTGTCATGTCCAGGAAAAGATACGACATGATTATGCGCTTTCTCCACTTCAATGACAATTCACAGTGCCCTCCCCGAGATCATCCCAACTACGACAAATTGTACAAGATACGCCCCCTAATCAATGCCTTTTCCCAGCGATTTGAAGAAGTTTTCATCCCAGACCAAAAAATTTGTGTGGACGAGTCCCTCGTACATTTCACCGGCCGACTGCAGTTCAAGCAGTACATACCAAGCAAGAGAGCCAGGTATGGGTTAAAATTAAATAAATTATGTGATCGAGCCACTGGACACGTCTGCAAATTCAGGATCTACGAAGGCAAAGACTCCCAGCTCCAGCCCCGTGATTGCCCCACATATATTGGAACCAGTGGGAAAATTGTCTGGGAGTTGGCATACCCCCTGTTCGGAAAAGGTTACCATTTATATGTTGATAATTATTATACCAGCCTGCCCCTTTTTTGCCACCTTTACAGTAAACAAACCCCGGCCTGCGGTACCTTAAAAAAAAAACGGAAGGGATTCCCACAAAATTTATTGACAAAAAAATTGCGACCTGGAGAATCGGCATCCATGAGGAACGAGGTGGTGTTGGCCATGAAGTGGAGGGACAAGAAAGATGTCCACATCCTCTCTACGATCCACAATGACACCATGGTGGAGATTCCAAGAAGACGCGGCTCCATTGTAAAGCCCGAATGTGTCCACGACTACAATTTGTACATGGGGGGGGTGGATTTAAACGACCAGATGCTACAGCCCTACTTATCAACCAGAAAGTCCTGTTATTGGCACAAAAAAGTTGCGTTTCACCTGTTTCACATGGCCCTTTTTAATTTGTTTGTCTGCTACCAAAAAGCAACTCAAAATCACCGACTCCACTACCTCCAATATATCGAAGATATCATCGATGCCCTCATTTACCAACAAGATCCCGCCCCAGGAAGCATTCGCTCTGATAGTGTGAGTCGGCTTCACGAGCGACACTATCCCTTTAGCATCCCCCCCACAGAATCTGGAAGAAGACGCCAAAAGAAATGCCGTGTATGCAGCAGAGGAGGAGTAAGAAGAGACACCAGCTATTATTGTCCCGATTGTCCCTCCCAACCTGGCCTGTGCATCGGAAATTGCTTCAAAAATTATCATACATCCATTAGTTCCCCTTATTATTAACAGACTGCCATTTCCCCATTTGCCTGCTACCATGTTACTAACTACCTTCCATGTTAATTAACTGACCCTGGCCTGTTTACCGACGATGTCTTTGCTTGCCGATTTAAACCACGTTTCTGACCTCCACGTGCACCAACCTCAGCCTGTTTACCGACGATGCCTCTGCCTGCCGATTTTAAACCACGTTTCTGACTTCCACGTGTACCGACCTTGGCCTGTTAATCGACCATGTTTTTGCCTGCCACTTGGACTGATCTTTTGGCCATCTACTTTTAGTACACAGGGGGTCTCACATATGTGAGAGGCTTCAGAATAGCGTTCTGAGTAGAGAAAAACAGTTTTTCGTTTTCTGTGCTCCAAGAACAGGGTCTGGTTGCCCGGAGGCTTCAAAGCGATTTGGGTGGGAGAAGCCTCTACCCCTGGCCCTAAGCTTGATGGTCCTTCCTGCTGCCTGGACCAATAATTTGGCTGTGCTGACCATATTACTGCCTGTAATGACCCATGACATTATGGACCATGTTTCTTCCTGCTGCTTGGACCAATACTTTGGCTGTGTTGACCATATATCTGCCTGCTGCCTCTACTGACTTTGGACAGCATTTCTGCCGGGACACCTCTGCCTGCTACCTGGACCTGTGCTTTGGCTGTGCTCTGGCGGTGCTGACAGTATCTCTGCCTGTGCGAACTATGGACAGTATTCCTGCCTGCTGCCTGGATGATTGCTTTTGCTGTTGCTGACCTCATCCCTGCCTGCTGCCTGGATCGATGCTCTCCTCTGTGGACCACTGCACTTCTAAAACCACAGGTAATCTTTTGTTATTTGGTATGTACCTGCTATGTGTTAGATATATGAAGGACCTTCAAAAATGTGATCGGTAGTCAGAAAATGATATGTGCAATTAATGCTGCTAGAATGCCTGGAGGTGCTACTTGGATGTTGGGCCTCTGTATGTGGCCAGGCTGTGTAAAAGTCTCAAACATGTGGTATCGCCATACTCAGGAGGAGTAGCAGAATGCATTTTGGGGTGTAATTTTTCCTATGTACATATTATGTGTTAGAAATATCTTATAAATTGACAACTTTGTGTAAAAAAAATGCATTTTCATTTTTTCTCCACATTTTCCAAAACCTTCTGGAAAAAAATGAACCGTTCAAAAGACTCATAATGCTTCATAGATTATACGTTGGGGTGTGTGCTTTCCAAAATGGGGTCATTTTGTGGAAAATTACATTGTCCTGGTGCTCCAGGGCCTTCAAAA
Source organism: Rana muscosa (assembly GCA_029206835.1). NCBI lineage: Eukaryota > Metazoa > Chordata > Amphibia > Anura > Ranidae > Rana > Rana muscosa. The sequence goes on along the minus strand of CM055124.1, from coordinate 89,773,175 downwards.
GTGTAATAGGTGGTTGAGAAAGGATATGTGCGATTTATGCTTGTAGAACGCCTGAAAGTGCTACTTCAATGTTGGGCCTCTGTATGTGGCCAGGCTGTGTAAAAGTCTCACACATGTGGTATCGCTATACTCAGGAGGAGTAGCAGAATGCATTTTGGGGTGTCATTTTTTCTATGTATATGCTATGTGTTAGAAATATCTTATAAATGGACAACTTTGTGTAAAAAAAATGCATTTTCATTTTTTTTCCACATTTTCCAAAACCTTCTGGAAAAAAATGAACCGTTCAAAAGACTCATAATGCTTCATAGATTATACGTTGGGCTGTGTGCTTTCCAAAATGGGGTCATTTTGTGGAAAATTCCATTGTCCTGGTGCTCCAGGGCCTTCAAAAGTGTAATAGGTGGTTGAGAAAGGATATGTGCGATTTATGCTTGTAGAACGCCTGAAAGTGCTACTTCAATGTTGGGCCTCTGTATGTGGCCAGGCTGTGTAAAAGTCTCACACATGTGGTATCGCTACACTCAGGAGGAGTAGCAGAATGTATTTTGGGGTGTAGTTGCAATTATGCATATGCTGTGTGAGAGAAAAAAACTGTTAATATGACCAGTCTGTGTAAAAAAAAAAAAAAAAAAAAAATATTTTTTACATTTTCCCAAGAATTGTGGGAAAAAAATACAACTTCAAAAAACTCACCATGCCTCTTAGTAAATACCTTGGACTGTCTACTTTCCAAAAAGGGGTAATTTTGGGGTATTTGTACTTTCCTCGCTTGTTAGTGTCTCAAGAAATGAGATATCCCTTCAGTACATCAGGCGTGATCAGATGTGATAAATTTTCAGTGATTGCCACCATAGTTTGTAGACTCTATAACTTTCACAAAGACCAAATAATATACACTAATTTGGGTTCATTTTACCAAAGATATGTAGCAGTATACATTTTGGCACAAATTTATGAAGAAAAATTACTTATTTGCTAAATTTTACAATAGAAACTAAAAAAAAAGTGTTTTTTTTTTTTTTTTTTAAATTGCTGTTTTTTTGCTTATATCGCAAAAAAAAAAAAACCCCAGTGGCGATTAAATGCCACCAAAAGAAAGCTCTATTTGTAAGAAGAAAATGAGAAAAATTTTGTTTGGATACAGTGTAGCATGACTAAGTAATTGTCATTCAAAGTGTGAGAGTACTGAAAGCTGAAAATTGGTCTGGGCGGGAAGGTGCATAAGTGCATGGTATTGAAGTGGTTAAATATCGTACCTGGGGCTAAAGTATGCCTGTGAAGTGCCACGTGTTTCCCGTGTTTAGAACTGTCCCTGCACAAAATGACATTTCTAAAGGAAAAAAAAGCCATTTAAAACTGCTTGCGGCTTTAATGTAATGTCTGGTCCCGGTAATATGGATGAAAATCTTTGAGAAAAATGGCATAGTACTTGGAGCACAGCAATGAGCCCTGTTGCAAAGTATTGCATCAAAAATTGTAATTACACGCCCCTGTTAAACAGGGGCTGAAAAATTGGGCCTTAGGCACTGGTGCCACAACACTGCAACCTCTCCCCGATACTCTAGTTGGAGTGCAGGAATGAGCCCTGCTGCAAAGCATTGCATAAACAATTATAATTACATGCCCCTGTTAAACAGGGGCATGTAATTAAATTGGGCCTTAGCCACTGGTGGTGGACAGGCGCACCCTGTGATCCTTGACAAATCCTCCAGCAGCACTGAATGTGCGTTCTGAAAGAACGCTGGATGCAGGACAGGCCAGTAGCTCAATTGCATACTGTGCAAGCTCTGGCCAGTGATCCATCCTCAAGACCCAGTAAGCCAGAGGATTTTCGGTGGGGAAGGTGTCCAAGTCTGACCTTGCCCCTAGGTATTCCTGCACCATGTATATCAGACGCTGGCGATGGTTGCTGGAACCGATCATACCTTGGGGCTGCGGACTAAAGAATTGTCTGAACGCATCGGTCAGACGGCCACCTTCCCCACCGCTCCTTCTTTGACTGACCGAAGCCTCAGCAAGTCGTTGTCCAGGACCAGGAGTTTGTAACCTCCCAGTCTCTGGGAACGCGTTGCACAGACCTTTCTGCAAGGCCTCCCGGAGTTGTCTCATCCTCTGCTCCCTCTGCGACGGTAAGATAAGGTCCGCATCCTTACCCTTGTACCGTGGATCAAGGAGAGTGGCCAGCCAGTAATGGTCCCTCTCCTTGATCCGAAGAATACGAGGATCCTTCCGCAGACTTTGCAGGATCAGGGAGGCCATGCAGCGTAGGTTAGCTGAGGCATTCGGTCCGGAGTCCTCTGGGTCACTAAGGACGACATGATCCGCAGCCACCTCCTCCCAGCCACGTACAAGTCCACGGGTTTCTTGGGACTGTAAATCATCCCTAAAAGACTGCTGCTGATGATGCTGAGTGCCAGGCTCCACCTCCATGCTGACACAATCCTCCTCCTCTTCCTGTGCGATGGGTGGGACAGAAGGAACACTGTCTGGGTAAAGGGGGCCTTGAGAGGCAAGGAAGTCCTCCTCTTCCTGCCTCTGTTCTGCCTCAAGTGCCCTGTCCATTATTACACGCAGCGTATGTTCCAACAGGTGGACAAGAGGTACAGTGTCACTGATGCATGCACTGTCACTGCTCACCATCCTCGTGGCCTCCTCAAATGGTGCCAGGACAGTGCATGTATCCCCGATCATGCCCCACTGGCGTGGTGAAAAAAACCCGAGCTCCCCTGACCCTGTCCTGGTGCCGTAGTCGCACAGGTACTCATTGATGGCCCTCTGCTGCGTGTGCAGCCGCTGCAGCATGGCCAACGTTGAGTTCCACCTGGTGGGCATGTCACATATAAGGCGGTTCTTGGGCAGGTTCAACTCCTTTTGCAGCTCAGCCAGGCGAGCACTGGCATTATAAGATCTGCAGAAATGCACACAGACTTTCCTGGCCTGCCTCAGGACATCCTGTAAGCCCGGGTACCTGCCCAAGAACCGCTGCACCACCAGGTTAAGGACGTGAGCCACACAGGGCACATGGGTCAGTTGTCCCTGTCGGAGGGTGGAGAGGAGGTTGGTGCCATTGTCGCAAACCACCATTCATGGCTTAAGCTGGCGTGGCGTCAACCACCTCTCGGCCTGCCCCTGCAGAGGAGACAGAACCTCTGCCCCAGTGTGGCTCCTGTCCCCCAAACACACCAGCGCAAGCACGGCATGGCATCTTTTTGCCTGCGTACTTGCGTAGCCCCTTGAACGCCTACGGAGCACCGCTGGTTCCGAGGACAAAGCACAGGAAGAGGCCATGGAGGAAGAAGAAGAGGAGGTGGTGGGGGAGAGAGGTGTGTCACAACCAGTAGTAGCATTTTGGAGGCGTGCCGGCGGAACAACCTCCAACACTACTGCACCTTGTCCTGCTTCCTTCCCAGCTGCCAAAAGAGTGACCCAATGGGCCGTGAAAGAAAGGTAACGTCCCTGTCCATGCCTGCTGGACCATGAGTCAGCGGTAATATGCACCTTACCGCTGACCGCCCTGTCCAGCGAGGCCAAGACATTGCCTTCCACATGCCGGTAGAGAGCCGGAATTGCCTTCCGTGAGAAAAAGTGGCGTTTGGGAACCTGCCACTGAGGAACCGCACATTGCACAAACTCATGGAAGGGGGCCGAGTCTACCAACTGAAAAGGCAGCAGTTGAAGCGCTAGCAATTTAGCCAAGCTAGCATTCAACTGCTGGGCATGTGGATGGCTGAGAGTGAACTTCTTTCGATGGTCCAGCAGCTGGGGCAGGGAAATTTGCCTGCTAGAATCGGACGTCGGTGTACTGCTAGCAGAGTGCCCGCAAGCACTTGGCTTGACACACCTAATTCTACACCTTCATTCCTCTCAGTGCAGGTTTCAGAGAGGACTGAAGGTATAGTGGGGTTGGAGATCCCTGCTGATGTGGTGCAAGGAGAGGTCCGCTTTGTTCTTTGGTGTGGGTCTTTAAGGTAGGCTTGCCAACGAGCTGCATGGCAGGTCAACATATGTCTGGTCAAGCATGTGGTGCCCAAGCGGCTGATGTTTTGGCCACGCGATATACGCTTGAGACATATGTTGCAAACAGCAGCTGTGTGATCTGATGCACTCGACTCAAAAAAGGCCCACACCAAAGAACTTTTTGAATAACGGGCAGAGGCAGCGCCCTGCACAGGCCGAGCTCTGTGGTGTGATTCATTCGGTGTGCTGCCCTTATGCTGGCCCCCCGAGGGAATCCTGCCTCGTTGGAGATGTGCCTCCTCCTCATCCTCCTCTCTCCTATTAGGCACCCACGTGGAGTCAGTGACCTCATCATCCCCTCCCTCCTCATCACTGGAGCCAATCTGGCAGTATGCTGCAGCTGCTGGAACATGACTGCCAGATTGGTGTCCTTCTTGAGCATCCCCTCTCTCTGCTCTCACGCTACTGCCTTCCTGTAGCTGGGTATCATCATCAGACCCTTCGAAACGCTGGGCATCCTCCTGGAGCATGTACCCAACACTGTGCTCAAACAGTTCGGGGGACTCCTCAGGAGGACATGGTGGGTCTAGGGAAGGAGTGACTGATGATGACATTGATACCAGGGAAGAGGACGCTTTGGCAGCTGCTTTGCCAGTACCCTGAGCCTGGGTGAGAGAGGATGAGGAGGATGAGGAGGGCTTGGTCATCCACTCTACCAAGTCTTCGGCATGATGCGGCTCAACACGTCCAGCTGCCGAAAATAAGGACAAGCGTGTCCCATGGCCACGTGCTGATGACGATGCACCGCGTCCACGACCAGCACTGTTGTCTCTAGACACCGAGCCTGCTTGCCCTCTTTTATTGGCTCCTGACTGTCTGCCTCTCCTTGTTTGCCTTCCAGACATTCTAATGGCCTGCAGGGAGATGGGAAAACCAGCAATAAGGGATAGCTTCAGGTGTATATTTAGCAGGAAGCACACTACGCCCGCTGTAAGTGCTGCAGATGACTGCCTGTGTTACACAACAGGAAAAAACAGCAATAAGGGCTAGCTTCAGGTGTTTATTTTTCAGGAAGCACACTCCGCCCGCTGTAAGTGCTGCAAATGCCTGTTAGTGTAACACAAAAGAAAAAAAGCTCCAGCAATAAGGGCTAGCTTCAGGTGTATAATGTGCAGGAGGCACACTCCGCCCGCTGTAAGTGCTGAAAATGCCTGTTAGTGTAACACAACAGGAAAACACAGCAATACGGGCTAGCTTCAGGTGTATATTTAGCAGGAAGCACACTCCGCCCGCTGTAAGTGCTGCAAATGCCTGTTAGTGTAACACACCAGGAAAACACAGCAACACGGGCTAGCTTCAGGTGTATATTTAGCAGGAAGCACACTCCGCCCGCTGTAAGTGCTGCAAATGCCTGTTAGTGTAACACACCAGGAAAACAGGTGTATACTGTGCAGGAGGCTTAGCAACAATGACACTGACACTCTCCCTGCCTATCCTTCTCTCTCCCTGCACACAAGGTTTAGCAAAGAATATGACACTGACACTCTCCCTGCCTATCCTTCTCTCTCCCTACACACAAGAATAGCACAAAGAATAGCACAATGACACTGTCCCTGCCTATCCTTTTCTTTCCCTGGGCCAGAACACACTACACAAGGCCGCCGCGCTGGCGGCCTTGTGTAGTGTGGGGCGTGTGCTAAATCCCCTGAGCTATAATTGGCCACAGGCAACCTGCCTGTGGCCAATTATGGCTCTCCTAGCTGCCGGCGCTGTGATTGGCCAAGCATGCGTGGTCACAGTGCATGCTTGGCCAATCACAGCGCCGGGATTGCACTGCGATGGCGCAGTGTATTGTGGGCCGTTCGCGTCACTCGAATTTGGCGCGAACGGCCCAAATAGTTCGAATTTCATCGAACGATCGAACAGCCGATGTTCGAGTCGAACGTATGTTCGACTCGAACACCGAGCTCATCCCTAGTAACCAGTAATGTAGAGTTTATGTTGGACACCAGTATGGGGTCAACAGTAATGTAGAGGTTATGTTGGTCACCAGTAATGTAGAGGTTATGTTGGTCACCAGTATGGGGCCACCAGTAATGTAGAGGTTATGTTGGTCACCAGTAATGTAGAGGTTATGTTGGTCACCAGTATGGGGTCACCAGTAATGTAGAGGTTATGTTGGTCACCAGTAATGTAGAGGTTATGTTGGTCACCAGTATGGGGTCACCAGTAATGTAGAGGTTATGTTGGTCACCAGTAATGTAGAGGTTATGTTGGTCACCAGTATGGGGTCACCAGTAATGTAGAGGTTATGTTGGTCACCAGTATGGGGTCACCAGTAATGTAGAGGTTATGTTGGTCACCAGTAATGTAGAGGTTATGTTGGTCACCAGTATGGGGTCACCAGTAATGTGGAGGTTATGTTGGTGCTATTCCTTCTGCATGAACTGTCAACTTATCACTGCTGTGCGAAACCTACTAAACACAACATTCCTGCTGCTCAAACATTAACTTCTTAAAATCAGTGAGTATGCATTTGCTGTGTCACACACATTACAGGGATGCTGAAGGGACCGAGCCCTCCTCCTCACATTATGTACTTTACCAGCAGAAGGTGAGGTTGGGACCAATGCTCCTCACCCCCAAGCCTGCTGTTCGGCCCGTTGTGGAGCTTAATGGCAGGAGTCTATTTTCTCCAATGCAGATGGCGCTCATCTGTAGTGGTGGTGGAGGAGGAAGTTGAGAGGAGCCTCATTGCTCTATGATCTCCTCGGTCACAGGGAGGCAGCATTCGATTTGATGTTGGTGTCCCATGTGACTTTGGCAGCCATCTTGGGTCAGGGAAAGCATATGACCCTGGCTCCTGGGTGTGGCACGCATTTTGCATGTGGATAGAGTGGGGACTTGTAATCTGTCTGTCAGGGACAGTGCTTGGCATCAGGGAGAGGCTCCAGCCGAGTAAAGAAAGTTCAGGGACATACCATCCTTCCTGGAAGCCTTCACACTTCCAGGCTGCATTTCACCCCTTTAAAACAGACGCTGTCCACACACCAGAGACCTACTGCTACTCATCATTGTTGTACATTCTAGGAGTGCACCCAGTTGGGTTGTCTTCAGGCTTGTTGTGCATTACTGAACCTCAATTTTAATATACCGTATTTATCGGCGTATGACACGCAAGTTTGCCCCCAACAGTGTCCACCTACAGACTTGCCCCCAACAGTGTCCACCTGCAGTCTTGCCCCCAACAGTGGTCCACCTGCAGCCTTGCCCCCAACAGTGGTCCACCTGCAGCCTTGCCCCCAACAGTGGTCCACCTGCAGCCTTGCCCCCAACAGTGGTCCACCTGCAGCCTTGCTCCCAACAGTGGTCCACCTGCAGCCTTGCCCCCAACAGTGGTCCACCTGCAGCCTTGCCCCCAACAGTGGTCCACCTGCAGCCTTGCCCCCAACAGTGGTCCACCTGCAGCCTTGCCCCCAACAGTGTCCACCTGCATAAAAGTGCGTGTTATACGCCGATAAATACGGTAGTTCTGTTTTCTGCAACTGGACTCTTGAGTGTTTACTGCCGCGACACCATGCTGCTCCTACCCACAAGCCCCCAACTCCTGCCTGGACCAGTCTGCCCCCCTCCCCCTGCTCTGCACAAAAAAACGCGTCTATTCTACCACTACCCTCACCACAATGCCTCCCACCCCCTATTACCCTACCTGGTCAGAGAACTTTCCTCCTATCTATCTGTCCTCAATTCATTACACTGCCTCTGTGCAATGCACAATACCCCCCCCCCCCCTCCAAGTCACAGCATTGCCATTCCACCTCAACCCCCCGATCTTTACCTAATACCACCTCTCTTCTTATTGTTACGGAGAAGGGACATAAAGTTTAGCCTTAAGGCTCTTGAATTACCTTGTCCTGCCATTGAATCCGGAAGATACTATGATGGATGTTAAAGCCCTGATGAAGGGAGATTGTTTAACCCCCAAAATCGTTGGTTTCTTGTGGTTCTACTTATGTCATTTCTGGATTATTAAAATACACTATATTGTCAAAAGGATTTAAGATAAAGGGTTTAGGAGTGTCTATGGGAATGTTTGACCAATTTTCCAGAAGCGCATTTGTGCGGTCAGGCACTGATGTTGGAGGAGAAGGCCTGGCTCGCAGTCTTCTCTCTAATTCATCCCAAAGGTGTAGCGCACCAACCCCAGACTTTACCTGCTTTTCTTCTGCTTGGCTCCTCCGCAGGAAAGAATGAGGCACACCGCACCACAAGCCCATACCCTCCTGAATAGGGAGGTTGAGCAGTGTTAGTTTCTCGGGCCTGCCTGCAGCCAGTGTTTAAAAACCTCCAGTGCTGACCTCGTTTCTGTGGTAGTCAGAAACAAGCCTTTAGTTCTCCCCAGTAGTGATGAGCCGAACACCCCCGGGTTCGGTTCACACCAGAACCCGCGAACGGACCGAAAGTTCGCACGAACTTTAGAACCCTATTAAATACAATGGATGCGAATGTTCGAAATCTAAAGTGCTAATTATAACAACTAGTATGCATGTTATTGTCCTAAAAAGGGTTTGGGAACCCGGGTTCTGCACCAGGGGACATGTATCAATGCAAAAAGTAGTTTTAAAAACGGCCGTTTTTCTGGAGCAGTCATTTTAATGATGCATAAAGTGAAAAAAAAAAGTAAAATATATCTTTAAATATCGTACCTGGGGGGTGTCTAAAGTATGCCTGTGAAGTGCCACGTGTTTCCCGTGTTTAGAACTGTCCCTGCACAAAATTACATTTCTAAAGGAAAAAAAGCCATTTAAAACTGCTTGCGGCTTTAATGTAATGTCTGGTCCCGGTAATATGGATGAAAATCTTTAAGAAAAATGGCATAGCTACGCCATCACACCCCCCCCCCCCCCCACCCCAGCCCCTTTGGGTCTTGTATGGATATTAAGGGGAACCCTGCACACAAAATAAAAAAGGCCCTATATACTCTGAACAGCTGTATACAGGCGGTGCATACAAGACAGGGACTGTAGGTTTGTTCTTATGTAGAATCTGTTTGTAATTTTGAACAGGTACATTGTTTAAGTGTAGCTCCAGGCAAAAAATCTATTTTTAAGCTTTTTGGAAAACATAGGGAAGGGTTATCACCCCTGTAACATTTGTCTTGCTGTCTGTGCAGTGTGCACCTGTTCAGAACAGTTCACCTCACTTTCCGTCCTAATGACAAATGTTTTTTGTAAATTTGGGGTTTTTATTGAAACAAGAATTGGTGATAAAGCATCAGTGGAGAGGAGACACTTTTTTCCCATATTAACTCTTACAGGAGAGAATTTGCCTTCCTAGGGGTAGATTTCCTCTCACTTCCTGTTGTATCCTTCCGTTTGCAAGGAGTCATTTGTAAGTTGGATGTTTGAAAGTAGGGGCCTGCCGTATATGCTCAGCTGAAATTTGCCCCTTACATGTTGGTGTTGCCACAACACTGTGAGCCCTCACAGTTACTCTTGGTGGGCACATGAATGGGCCCTGCTGTGAATTATTAGATCAAGAATTGTAATTGCATGCCCCTGTTGAACAGGGGCTGAAAAATTGGGCCTTTGGTGGTGGTGGTGGTGTTGACACAACACTGTAAGGCCTCACAGTTAGTCTTGGTGGGCGCAGGAATGGGCCCTGCTGTGAATTATTAGATCAAGAATTGTAATTGCCTTAGGCACTGGTGCCACAACACTGCAACCCCTCAAAGATATACTGTACTTGGAGCACAGCAATGAGCCCTGTTGCAAAGTATTGCATCAAAAATTGTAATTACACGCCCCTGTTAAACAGGGGCTAAAAAATTGGGCCTTAGCCACTGGTGCTGGTGCCACGACACGGCAACCTCTCCCAGATACTCTAGTTGGAGTGCAGGAATGAGCCCTGCTGCAAAGCATTGCATAAAAAATTGTAATTACATGCCCCTGTTAAACAGGGGCATAAAAATTGGGCCTTAGGCACTGGTGCCACAACACTGCAACCCCCCACAGATACTGTACTTGGAGCACAGCAATGAGCCCTGTTGCAAAGTATTGCATCAAAAATTGTAATTACATGCCCCTGTTAAACAGGGGCTGAAAAATTGGGCCTTAGCCACTGGTGGCGGCACCCAGAAACAAAAATGTTCTTCCAAGCTATCATCATCAATCGTATCATTGAGGAGGAGGAGGATAGTCAGTCAACATAACAGGACAGTCTCTCAGCATCAGCATCAGTCTTGAAGGGATGTGACATTTGAAAATAAATTAGTCTGTTATATCAGCTTCAGGTGTTTGGTAGCTGGTGGTGATCCAAGACTGGTTCATCTTTATGAAGGTCAGTCGATCAACAGAGTCGGTGGACAGGCGCACCCTGTGATCCGTGACAAATCCTCCAGCAGCACTGAATGTGCGTTCTGAAAGAACGCTGGATGCAGGACAGGCCAGTAGCTCAATTGCATACTGTGCAAGCTCTGGCCAGTGATCCATCCTCAAGACCCAGTAAGCCAGAGGATTTTCGGTGGGGAAGGTGTCCAAGTCTGACCTTGCCCCTAGGTATTCCTGCACCATGTATATCAGACGCTGGCGATGGTTGCTGGAACCGATCATACCTTGGGGCTGCGGACTAAAGAATTGTCTGAACGCATCGGTCAGACGGCCACCTTCCCCACCGCTCCTTCTTTGACTGACCGAAGCCTCAGCAAGTCGTTGTCCAGGACCAGGAGTTTGTAACCTCCCAGTCTCTGGGAACGCGTTGCACAGACCTTTCTGCAAGGCCTCCCGGAGTTGTCTCATCCTCTGCTCCCTCTGCGTTGGTAAGATAAGGTCCGCAACCTTACCCTTGTACCGTGGATCAAGGAGAGTGGCCAGCCAGTAATGGTCCCTCTCCTTGATCCGAAGAATACGAGGATCCTTCCGCAGACTTTGCAGGATCAGGGAGGCCATGCAGCGTAGGTTAGCTGAGGCATTCGGTCCGGAGTCCTCTGGGTCACTAAGGACGACATGATCCGCAGCCACCTCCTCCCAGCCACGTACAAGTCCACTGGTTTCTTGGAACTGTAAATCATCCCTAAAAGACTGCTGCTGATGATGCTGAGTGCCAGGCTCCACCTCCATGCTGACACAATCCTCCTCCTCCTCCTCCTCTTCTTCCTGTGCATTGGGTGGGACAGAAGGAACACTGTCTGGGTAAAGGGGGCCTTGAGAGGCAAGGAAGTCCTCTTCCTGCCTCTGTTCTGCCTCAAGTGCCCTGTCCATTATTCCACGCAGCGTATGTTCCAACAGGTGGACAAGAGGTTCAGTGTCACTGATGCATGCACTGTCACTGCTCACCATCCTCGTGGCCTCCTCAAATGGTGCCAGGACAGTGCATGCATCCCTGATCATGCCCCACTGGCGTGGTGAAAAAAACCCGAGCTCCCCTGACCCTGTCCTGGTGCCGTAGTCGCACAGGTACTCATTGATGGCCCTCTGTTGTGTGTGCAGCCGCTGCAGCATGGCCAACGTTGAGTTCCACCTGGTGGGCATGTCACATATAAGGCGGTTCTTGGGCAGGTTCAACTCCTTTTTCAGCTCAGCCAGGCGAGCACTGGCATTATAAGATCTGCGGAAATGCACACAGACTTTCCTGGCCTGCCTCAGGACATCCTGTAAGCCCGGGTACCTGCCCAAGAACCGCTGCACCACCAGGTTAAGGACGTGAGCCACACAGGGCACATGGGTCAGTTGTCCCTGTCGGAGGGCGGAGAGGAGGTTGGTGCCATTTACCATTCCTGGCTTAAGCTGGCGTGGCGTCAACCACCTCTCGGCCTGCCCCTGCAGAGCAGACAGAACCTCTGCCCCAGTGTGTCTCCTGTCCCCCAAACACACCAGCGCAAGCACGGCATGGCATCTTTTTGCCTGCGTACTTGCGTAGCCCCTTGAACGCCTACGGAGCACCGCTGGTTCCGAGGACAAAGCACAGGAAGAGGCCACGGAGGAAGAAGAAGAGGAGGGGGTGGAGGACAGAGGTGTGTCACAACCAGTAGTAGCATTTTGGAGGCGTGGCGGTGGAACAACCTCCAACACTACTGCACCTTGTCCTGCATCCTTCCCAGCTGCCAAAATAGTGACCCAATGGGCGGTGAAAGAAAGGTAACGTCCCTGTCCATGCCTGCTGGACCATGAGTCAGCGGTAATATGCACCTTACCGCTGACAGCCCTGTCCAGCGAGGCCAAGACATTGCCTTCCACATGCCGGTAGAGAGCCGGAATCGCCTTCCGTGAGAAAAAGTGGCGTTTGGGAACCTGCCACTGAGGAACCGCACATTGCACAAACTCACGGAATGGGGCCAAGTCTACCAACTGAAAAGGCAGCAGTTGAAGCGCTAGCAATTTAGCCAAGCTAGCATTCAACCGCTGGGCATGTGGATGGCTGGGAGTGAACTTCTTTCGACGGTCCAGCAGCTGGGGCAGGGAAATTTGCGTGCTAGAATCGGACGTCGGTGTACTGCTAGCAGAGTGCCCGCAAGTACTTGGCTGTGACACACCTAATCCTACACCTTCATTCCTCTCAGAGCAGGTTTCAGAGAGGACTGAAGGTATAGTGGGGTTGGAGATCCCAGCTGATGCGGTGCAAGAAGAGGTCAGCTTTGTTCTTTGGTGTGGGTCTTTAAGGTAGACTTGCCAACGAGCTGCATGGCAGGTCAACATATGTCTGGTCAAGCATGTGGTGCCCAAGCGGGTGATGTTTTGGCCACGCGATATACGCTTGAGACATATGTTGCAAACAGCAGCTGTGCGATCTGATGCACCCGACTCAAAAAAGGCCCACACCAAAGAACTTTTTGAATAACGGGCAGAGGCAGCGCCCTGCACAGGCGGAGCTCTGCGGTGTGATTCCGTTCGTGTGCTGCCCTTACGCTGGCCCCCCGAGGGCATTCTGCCTCATTGGAGATGTGCCTCCTCCTCCTCCTCCTCCTCCTCTCTCCTATTAGGAACCCACGTGGAGTCAGTGACCTAATCATCCCCTCCCTCCTCATCACTGGAGCCAATCTGGCAGTATGCTGCAGCTGCTGGAACATGACTGCCAGATTGGTGTCCTTCTTGAGCATCCCCTCTCTCTGCTCTCACGCTACTGCCTTCCTCTAGCTGGGTATCATCATCAGACCCTTTGAAACGCTGGGCATCCTCCTGGAGCATGTACCCAACACTGTGCTCAAACAGTTCGGGGGACTCCTCAGGAGGACATGGTTGGTCTAGGGAAGGAGTGACTGATGATGACATTGATACCAGGGAAGAGGACGCTTTGGCAGCTGCTTTGCCAGTACCCTGAGCCTGGGTGAGAGAGGATGAGGAGGATGAGGAGGGCTTGGTCATCCACTCTACCAAGTCTTCGGCATGATGCGGCTCAACACGTCCAGCTGCCGAAAAGGACAAGCGTGTCCCATGGCCACGTGCTGATGGCGATGCACCGCGTCCACGACCATCACTGTTGTCTCTAGACACATAGCCTGCTTGCCCTCTTTTATTGGCTCCTGACTGTCTGCCTCTCCTTGTTTGCCTTCCAGACATTCTAATGGCCTGCAGGGAAATGGGAAAAGCAGCAATACAGGCTAAGTTCAGGTGTAATATGGTCAGGAGGCACACTCCGCCTGCTGTAAGTGCCGCAAAATCCTGTTGGTGTAACACACCAGGAAAAAGCAGCAATACAGGCTAAGTTAAGGTGTAATATGGTCAGGAGGCACACTCCGCCCGCTGTAAGTGCCGCAAAATCCTGTTGGTGTAACACACCAGGAAAAAGCAGCAATACAGGCTAAGTTCAGGTGTATAATGTGCAGGAGGCTTGGCAACAATGACACTGACACTGTCCCCTGCCTATCCTTCTCTCTCCCTGCACACAAGGTTTATCAAAGAATATGACACTGACACTCTCCCTGCCTATCCTTCTCTGTCCCTACACACAAGGTTTAGCAAAGAATAGATTTGACAAGATTTGACACTGTCCCTGCCTGTCCTTCACTTTCCCTGCTCCGGAACACACTACACGAGGCCGCCGCGCTGGCGGCCTTTTATATTGTGGGGCGTGTACTAAACCCCCTTAGCTATAATTGGCCACAGACATCCTGCCTGTGGCCAATCATTGCTCTCCTCGCTGCCGGCGCTGTGATTGGCCAAGCATGCAGGGTCACAGTGCATGCTTGGCCAATCACAGCGCCGGGATTACACTGTGATGGCGCAGTGTATTGTGGGCTGTTCGCGTCACTCGAATTTGGCGCGAACGGCCCAAATCGTTCGTCGTTCGCCGAACGCTGCGAACAGCCGATGTTCGAGTCGAACCTATGTTCGACTCGAACACCGAGCTCATCCCTACTCCCCAGTAAGCAACTGTCCACACCAACTGAAAGGTCCAACTCTTATTTATTTTCCTCAGCACAATAAACAGTCTCTTTGAGAGCAGACAGGTTGGGACAAGACACAGGTCAGATAAGGTGGGAGGAGGTCCAGGCACAAATTTGAATTGGGTTTTCTCCTGCTCTGATCAGCACGAACAGGCTTGGCACATGGTCCCTGCCACAGACCATGAGGTTGGTCACTGCCACTGACCGGGTGGAAAAAAAGATGAAAGCCACTGCCACTGACCTTGTGTGCGTAGCGTCACTGCCACTGTCACATACAGAACACGCACTTCCTTCCTTTAGCAACTTGGCCCCTTTTTTAGGACAAGAACATCTCTCCGGAGAGTTACCAGAGGCCCCATCTGTCTCCACGACTCTGCGCTGGGTCTTCAGAAAGGGTCATCTCCCTGGCCTACTCAATCCTGGATATGGGTCCCCTCGCAAGGCAGATCCCTGGGAGCCTCGGTCCCTGGCGGATCCCAGCCGAAGGCTGCTGGGTTCCAGGCCTTTCTCCAAAGTACCTCACCCCAGACTGAAGGTGTCTGGGATGGAACAGCAGCTCCGTCTCCGGGTCTAAGGCACCCAGAGACCACCCGACCAGGCCTCTGGGCCTAGGGCACCCGGAGGCGACACACACGCACCCAGGCCCAAGGTGCCTGAGCGCGGAACCGCCCCCTCTGGAAGACGGCCGCCCCCTTCCACATCCTCTCCTGACAGGCACAGCAGGCTCCCCGCCCCACCACACCGCCGCCAAGAGGGGACAAAAAAAAGGACAACATTGTACTGCGGTTCAACCCGGGCCTATGGCAACAGCGCCACCTATAGGCCCCAGGGAGCTACACACCAGTACCATCTCCCAGGGACAGAAATGGTCCATGAAACTTAACAATTAGTGCATCTGAGCCTAGTTACCACTCAGATGCTTCCCCTAAATGTAACCACCTGCTACATCGGGTTGAGGTCAGAACTCAGGACTGTGCAGGCCAGTCAAGTTCCTCCACCCCAAAGTAATTCTTCCATGTCTTTATGGACCTTGCTTTGTGCACTGGTCCAAATCATTTGGTGGAGGGGGGATTATGGTGTGGGGTTGTTTTTCAGGGGTTGGGCTTGGCCCCCTAGTTCCAGTGAAGGAAACTCTTAAGGCGTCAGTATACCAAGACATTTTGGACAATTTCATGCTTCCAACTTTGTGGGAACAGTTTGGGGACGGCCCCTTCCTGTTCCAACATGACTGCCCACCAGTGCACAAAGCAAGGTCTATAAAGACATGGATGAGCGAGTTTGGGGGTGGAGGAACTTGACTGGCCTGCCCAGAGTCCTGACCTCAACCCCAATAGAACGCCTTTGGGATGAATTGGAGCAGAGACTGAGAGCCAGGCTTTCTCGTCCAACATCAGTGCCTGACCATACAAATGTGCTTCTGGAAGAATGATCAAACATTCCCATAGACACACTCCTAAACCTTCTGGACAGCCTTCCCAGAAGAGTTGAAGCTGTTCTAGCTGCAAAGGGTGGGCCAACTCAATATTGAACAGTGGTGAAAGTGGACTCCGCGCCAAAAAATTAAGTGAACTATCTATACGATAAATAATACCTACTCAGATGTTTATCTACTAAAAATAAATACAATTAATTAATAGAAATAAGCTGCTCCCCTGTGAAGTGTAGACTGTGTTTAGTCACATCAATATATATAGCGCCCCCTATAACAATTATTTCAACTCAATATTGAACCCTACGGGACTAAGACTGGGATGCCATTAAAGTCATGTGTGTGTAAAGGCAGGTGTCCCAATACTTTTGACAATATAGTGTATGTAATTGGATTCACATGTGTTTGATGCTCCTTCCAGTTGAAATATACAAAGATTACTCAAGTCCTAGTGACCCCCTTGCTTCGGAAGACCCCTGCTTTATGGAAAGCTGCCAAACCAAGGCCACCTTAAACTCAGCTAAAGGCTGCAAAATAACTTTTATCCAGCATCTCGCACTTACTCTCAGTTGAAAAACCATAGTAACATTTATTTGATTTAAATCAGATTAACATGACCACTTACGTGTAGTCACCGCGACTTTTAAATCTCGCCTGACTTCTGATCCATAAAACCAATTCAGGAAATTTCATCGGAAATGATGCTACTTATTATATAGAGAACATATAGCGTGGGATTTAACCAGAACAAAGAGAATCAGTGTTACGACCTTCCTGACCCGGGCTGGATTGTCTCGCACCTGTTGTTATTTGTATGATACGAAAAAAAACTGTGATTTAAAAGTCAGGTGGACCTGGAATTTGTAAACATCTGCCCTGCTGAATGCACCGTGTGAGAACGATTTGACATTTCGAGCTATTGTCGTTAAAAAGATCCCCGCTATCGAAGATTGCAGCAATTTGAGTTTTCACAATCTTCAAAAAAAAATAAAAAAATGCCATTATACCAACAGCCAGAGATACCGGCGGCCCTTTGTTTTCCGGCTCGCCTTATTATACTTGTCTTTCAGTGTGCAATTCCCAGCCTCGCACGGCCTCTGCATATTATCCAGCAAGGCTGTAAAAATCATAATAGTACACCAGTACCATGTTGATTTCCCCCAAGCCCTTCCAGCGTCTAATCTCATGTCAGACCAGAATCTGAAATAGCCGTGACTGCCGGCATTGGAAGCTTCATTACCAAAAAAAAAATGTGGGATCTGAAGGGCCTTTAACAAGGTATGAGCAACCGGTTGGGTAAGAAAGGTATTTCTAAGCATGGAGGGCCATTTATAATTTAATTTACAAATCCTGAAGACGGTTAAAGTAGTACTAAAGCCTCAACACTTCTTATCCCTATTCGGGGGAAACGTGAACATCCTTCCATGCAGAGGGGCTGCACTTGCACTGCCACCTGTTTATTCAAGGGAGAGAGTAGAAGCACTTTTGCTTGCCCAATCCTCCACTCCTCCAGCAGACGGCGCTCCCCCATGCTCTGGTGGTTCAAGGGAGAGAGTAGAAGAACTTGTGCTTGCCCAATCCTCCACTCCTCCAGCAGACGGCGCTCCGCCATGCTCTGGTGGTTCAAGGGAGAGAGTAGAAGCACTTTTGCTTGGCCAATCCTCCACTCCTCCAGCAGATGGCGACCCCCCCATGCTCTGGTGGTGGGCTGTCCCTTGGTGCGGTTTAGTGGGTGGACTTTCAGTATATTTTAGTAGTCGCGGGACTTTCATAAGTTGTTTATTCAAGGGAGAGAGTAGAAGCACTTTTGCTTGCCCAATCCTCCACTCCTCCAGCAGACGGCGCTCCCCCATGCTCTGGTGGTTCAAGGGAAAGAGTAGAAGCACTTTTTCTTGCCCAATCCTCCACTCCTTCAGCAGACAGCGCTCCCCCATGCTCTGGTGGTGGACTGTCACTTAATGTGGTTTAGTGGGTGGACTTTCAGTCTATTTTAGTAGTCAGGGGACTTTCAAAAGTAGGTGCAAATCACAAAGCCTCCCGTAAACACTCCTAAACTTAAACTGGTCCCGACACTAAAGCCTCGTACACACGACCAAGTTTCTTGTCAAAAAAACGACAAGAAACTTGCTGGTAGAGCTTTCTTGCCGAGTAAATCGGTCGTGTGTACGCGGCTATCAGGTTTCCCGTCAAGAAAACCGACAAGAATCTCGACGAGAAAAATAGAGAACCTGCTCTCTATTTTCTCGTCCGGATTCTCCATTTTCTCGTCAAGATTCTCGTTAGCATGTTTCTCGACGAGAAAAGTGTGTGTGTGTACACTTACCTGTCGCCGTGGAAACCCGCGCATGCTCGAAATGACTTTGACGCACGCGCGGGAGCTTCCTAGGCATAGGTAGGGTGTAGCAAGATGGCGGCGACGGCATCGAATGTGACGAGCGCACGCTCGTCGGAGTCGATTACGTCACCGCGTTCGCTCCATTCAAAGAACCGCGGGTTCTTTGAATGGAGCGTGTGTTCACTCGGCCGGGACAAGTTTCTTGTCCAAGAATCTCGTCAAGAAAAACGACGTGTTTTTTCTTGACGAGATTCTCGGCCTTGTGTACGAGGCTTTAGACACCCAACAATGTAACCACCTTCTAATGACAATACAACCACCTGTAATAACAATGTAACCACCTTAATTGGTATTAATTATGCAGCACTGTTGTGCGGGATCCTCGGGAGACCCAGATTGTTTTCACATTAGGTGGTTTCCACAGAAGGACAACACTCTGTTTTCTACATCCCTCACATGGGGGATCTTATTTGATAACTATATACACAATACCTCTTGGGACGGGAATTCCAACCGACAATGATGATGATGGACTCCCCATGTATATGTGTGGAGTGAATCAAACCCTTTATGAAGCCTCATCTGTTCTCTATCATAATAAGACACGTGGCCACTCATTAAAATTAGAAGAAAAAGGTTTAACCTTAAACTACGCAGAGGGTTCTTTACTGTAAGAGCGGCAAGGATGTGGAATTCCCTTCCACAGGCGGTGGTCTCAGCGGGAAGCATTGATAGTTTCAAAAAACTATTAGATAAGCACCTGAACGACCACAACATACAGGGACATACAATGTAATACTGACCTATAATCACACACATAGATTGGACTTGTGTCTTTTTTCAACCTCACCTACTATGTAACTATGTGTGGAGTATATTAAATCCGTGATTGAGGGTGTTATTTGTACTATGTGGTCTTTACCCATGCTGTGGGTTCCTTTTGGTCTCTCTCTAATCCGGATGCCCTGGATGGCTTAAAGATTCTGAGTTAGTTACGAAGCAAGCAAGCCCTGAAGTAGCGGATACATAGACCGCGAAACATGTTTGCCTCTTTCAATGTAACATCTCTGTTTGACATGTTGTATGCATACCATTGCTTTTATATATAGGGGTGTGTATGTGTATGTAACCTAGTGCTCCATCTCTAGCTTCTTCCACTTGATAACCCCCCCCCCCAGCTGGGCAGACCCTGGGTATTTCAAGGAGGCCTGCCCCCTGCCAATCCTAGCCAGGGATTGGTCAAGGCTCCGTGAAACACCCCATGCCACTCCACTCCTCTTCCCCCACCTCTCTTCTAGAATCCTCTAGAAACCAGAGGGAGGTGACAGAGAAGTGATGCTGCATGTGAGTCACCTGCCGCTACTCTAGGCCACTCCCAGCCCACACAGATCAAAACAAACTAGCTTACAGCTAGGCCTGATTAGGTTTACCTGCGCTCACAAAAAAAAAAAAACTACTTCTAGCACCTACCTAAAGTAGAGGGTGCTACATATGTACGGGTTGTTCCCCCACTTTCTGGGCCTCGCCTTCCCAGGAATTGGTGGGGATTTCATAAATTTTCAGGTTGAAGCCTCTGTTCCTCCATCCTCTAAGTTCCAGTCTATCCAGAGAGTTTTAGAGCCACATCCTTTGAAGCACGGCACAGTCCAAAAACAAATTAATCCCCCTTCTCCTCTGCCTACAGGGGAGCCAGACAAAATTTACCTACACTAGCAACTAGGAGGGTCCTCCACAGTAATTGCCCCAAAAAGCCCTCCATAAATTCTCAGACTTTTTGTTTTTGGTCTTCTTATCCTGTAAAGCCATCTTTTCCTCCGGAGACATGTGCTCGGAGATTCCTGAGGTTACCCCTTTCTAGAATGACTTCAGGGGTTACTTTAGGAAAGTTTCCTGTGTGAATAATCAAAAATAAAAAATGCCATTTAGACGTCGAGCTGCTGAGCGCTGTGAACTGACGCCTGTCAGCCTGCTTGTCTTCAAATTGTTTTATTGTTTTTTTTTTTTTTTCGTCTCTCAGTCACAAGTGAATTAAGATCCACTTTAGGAAATCTTTTATTCATCTGGGATATCCGCTGGGACACTTCCATGGGGTCCTTTTAAGCACAATGAGAATCTGAACATTCTGACACCAAGCTTTGTATGTGTGCCGTGTAAAGCTGTAAAATGCAGAACATTTAATAGCCTGAGACAGAACTGCTGGTTAAGGTGGCGCGGTATTTCCCCCGCGACTCCCGTTCATGAAGGATGGAGGGTACAGAGATTTCAAGAAGATGGAATCGAAAGAAAAAAAAAAACAGCAAGGCGTTCTGATGTTCTCCAGACTCACTGATGAGGATCTTACCATAGGGGTATCAGCTGGAAGATTGGAATGATGGGATATTCTGACATAAAAAGAAACTTCCAGGAGCTGATGAGCTGAGTGAGATCAAACAAGCAAGTTCTGAGATCTGAACTGATTAAGTCAAACAAATGGAACTTCTTTTTTAGGTTACAGGGTTTAAGCATTGCAACATTATCTAATTAGGAGTTACAGAACGCTACTGGTTCATCCTGCGTAACTAATTGCTTGCAGCCAATGCATAGTGGAAGATGAAATGTATAAGAAAGATGTAAAAAGATTTGTAACATTTGTCGCAAACTCTCGTCATTCCCCATCCTTGCTGTGCTGAGTGTCTACAGGCGTTGTGCCACTGCCCCGCCTCCTGCCTGCTCTCATCGCCGCACTAGTGATGCCCACCATAAACCCTCTGAGAAAGATCTTAGTGTCTGTAAACCTCTGAGATGAAAAATGAACAAAGCATACCCTTCTATAGCACCTGTGTCAAACATAAGATCTGCGGCCCGAATCCGGTCCGCCGGACCATTGCTTGTAGCCCTCGCACCTCTCCTGCAGGTGCGGCACCCTCCTTTTTTATGCCTCCACCAGTTGGCAGCAGAGATGAGGACAGAACTCCTACAGATCATGTCCTTCACTGTGCAGCACCTGCACCCCTTCATCTCTGTCTCCCCTGGTCTCAGCATTCGGCTGACTCCAGGCCGCCTCCTCCAGACCCTGCACTTTCTGCTTCCCAGCTCTTGTGGATGATACCAGAGGTGTGCGACTCTCCTTTTCAGACTTGCATCATCTGCTACAGGAGTGTGAGTGGGTTCTGTGCCGGTCTGACCTTCACAGCTTAAGTTATTGCTAAAACCAGTAATATTTGAATGCAGAGGCAATTATTTAATATGATAACGAGTAGATACATTTATATAGGCTTACACGGCCCTTTGAGGGCAACCATAATGCTGTTGTAGCCCTCAATAAAATTGAGTTTGACACCCCTGCTCTAAAGTGTGTACTTGCCTCAATCCAAAGCACTTAGTGTGATTTCTGTCGCCTTTCTCATTCCTCTGCTCTCCGCATAAGTCCCTTCTAACAGTCTATGCCAACAGGAGACGATCCCGGTAGAAGGCCCCTCCCCCCTCCAGCACACAGTAGGTGATTGGCAGCCTCAGCTGTGCATGTTTCCATATGAGACTGTGAGAGGGGGTGTTAGTGAAGTGACTCCAGTGCGGCTTTTTTGTTCTCTTTGCTGGAGGGGAAGCTTCACCAGAGGATCTGCAGTGTAGGGATATCCCTGTTTCTGCTTCATCTGTTCTGTGAATTTGGGATTCCTTCACCTCTCCTGCTGCTTGATCATTACCCCACCAGTCATTAATGGGCCAGCTCTGACATGAGGAAGCAAAGCCTGCCTCTACCAATATGGCTGCCTCCACAAAGAGACACCATGGTGAACAATGTGTGGGAAGTTAGTAAGACACCTATTGACCATGGATTATCGGCATCGGGTGGAATGGCCCTTTAAGACCTCCACTGAACACTGATTATCAACATTTATTGGAATGGCTTTTAAGACCTCCATTAAACACTGATTATTAACATTGGGTGGAATGACCCTTTAAGACCTACATTGAACACTGATTATCAGCGTTGGGTGGAATGACCTTTTAAGACACCCATTGACCACGGATTATTAGAATTGGGTGGAATGACCTTTTCAGACATCCACTGAACACTGATTATTGGCATTGGGTGGAATGAACCTTTAGGACCTCCATTGAACACTTATTATCGGAATAGGGTGGAATGACCCTTTAAGACCTCCATTGAACACTGCTTATTTGCATTGGGTGGAATGACCCTTTAAGACATCCACTGAACACTGATTATCGGCATTGGGTGGAATGAACCTTTAGGACCTCCATTGACCACGGATCATTAGAATTGGGTGAAATTACTCTTTGAGACATCCATTGATCACTGATTGTCACCATTGGGTGGTGACTGATAAATCAGCGCGCTGAGGATGGTTATAAGTGGGTGGAGCGCCCAAGTCTATTGACCACTGATTATCAGCATTGGGTGAAATTACCCTTTAAAGTGGTTGTAAACCCTTTTGTGTTTTTTTTTTTTTCTAACCTGCAAGACAAAGCTATAATGAGCTAGTATGACTAGCATACTAGCTCATTATGTACCACTTACCTTCGATCGGGGCCCCCGAAGTCGTCCGTGTCCCTCCTCTAGCCGCATCCATCGCTGTGGCGATAGCCGGAATGTTACTTCCGGGTATCGCCGCTGCAGCCAATCACAGCGCCGCTCCGGCGCTGTGATTGGCCGGAGCGGCGAAGACGTGACTCCGCGCATGCGCGCGTGAGCTGTCAAATTCGGCTACGTCGTCGAATGT
Organism: Rana muscosa; assembly: GCA_029206835.1. Taxonomy (NCBI): domain Eukaryota; kingdom Metazoa; phylum Chordata; class Amphibia; order Anura; family Ranidae; genus Rana; species Rana muscosa. The sequence continues at coordinate 89,750,346 of CM055124.1, read as the reverse complement.
TGCGACCTAGCCGAATTTGTGAATGGGGTGACGTCAGCGTCGCCGCATTTACATACAAATATCTCCTTAACCATGTAGGTTAAGGAGATATTTCATGCACCTACAGGTAAGCCTTAATCTAGGCTTACCTGTAGGTCTTTGTTTAAAAAGTGGGTTTACAACCACTTTAAGACCTCCGTTGAACACTGATTATCAACATTGGGTAGAGAGATCCTTTAAGACCTCCATTGACCAGTAAATATCAACATTGGGTGGAATGAGCCTATAAGTCACCCATTGAACACTGATTATCAGCATTGGGTGAAATGACCCTTTTAAGACCTCCATTGAACACTGACTATCAGCGTTGGGTGGAATGACCATTTAAGACCTCCATTGAACACTGATTATCAGCGTTGGGTGGAATGACCATTTAAGACATCCATTGAACAATGATTATCGTCATTGGTTGGAATGATCCTTAAGGACATCCATTTGACCACTGATTATCTGCATAGGGTGGAATGACCCTTTAAGACCTCCATTGAACACTGTTTATTGGCATTAGGTGGAATGTTCATTTAGGACATCCATTGACCACTGATTGCCACCATTGAGTGGTGACTGATAAATCGTCGAGCCGAGGATGGTTATAAGGGGGTAGGGCCTACAGGTCTAAAGCAGATAGTCCATTTGTATTGTTCGGTTTAATCTTATCCGTGAAGCTGACTGATGCAAGTGGATTGTACAATGAACCCTGTCAGTCATTGATAAATCACGTATGTGCGTTTTTATGGCGAGGTCATATTACAGATCACTCTACACGTTCCATTTACCGCTATGCGCACATCTACCAGGGAACGTGACCCATCCAAGTCACTAATGACTATCAGAGCAATACGAGACGGCACGATGTAAAGATTTCTGTACGGCGAGGTGTCATTGGCGGAATACCTTGTAAGATTGATATATGGTCCTATTAAAAGATACCTGGAGCTGTCAAGTAAGCAGATGCTATTACGTTAAACACTGTTAGGTTTACCCGAGGGAGTGCGGAGAAGACTAAACAACATATAAAACACATCAGCTTGAGGTATGGCCTGACATTTTAATACACTTCACACAAATGCACCACAGGGAACAAACTTTATAATGCTCGCCGCTTTCTGGCGGAACATAAATAACCAATCGTGGAGGCTTTACACGCGTTATGGAGACAGCGAGCACATCCGCACGACATAGGAGAAGAGACGGCAATATAAGATTGCTCATATGCTCTTTACCCTAATGGATGGTTGTGATAAGTGAAGGAAGGCTGTATTTCCTGATAACATGATTTGAGCGCTCCGAACCGTCTATATTATACAGAAGCTGCAAGAGAACCAGTAGGAATGTTATTTTACACACTAGGTTATAATATGCCCTACCTGGTTCCATTGCAGGATTATCTTCCCCTCCATCCACAGATCGTGTTACAAGCAATGTAAATAATGAAAATACAGGTTCTCAATAGGGGAGGGGGTGGGACCCCTTTGGACCATCTGCACTATTGTTCTGCCTGAAGACCCAAAGAAGTAACCACTGCTGTGCTAGAAGTTCAGAGACAGGAAGAGGATGGGGCATCCCTGCACAGAAGACTTCTCCAGGATCTAGAAGTTCAGAGTCAGGAAGAGGACAGGGCATCCCTGAACAGATGATTTTGCCAGGATCCTGAAGTCTAGTGACAGGCAGAAAATGGGGCATCCCTGCACAGACAAATTCTCTAGGATCCAGAAGTTCATAGTCAGGAAGAGGACGGGGCATCCCTGAACAGATTTCTCCATAATCCAGAAGTTCGGAGTCAGGAAGAAGACGGGGCATCCCTGAACAGATTTCTCCATAATCCAGAAGTTCATATATAGATAAAACACAAAAGAAGAGAGAGCAAAGCAGCCCTAGTGTAACTCTGCTTTAATATGGTAAAGTTAAAAACACTACAATGGTCAAACTCACATTGTGTGAAGATGCAGCATAAGGATTCCCCTGTGGCGGCACTCCTATAACCACCTCAAGATCCCGACAGGGGAAGGGGGAGTCATGGACTTTTAACCTAGCTGCCCGGAAACATGGCCTCCTTCCTCATGACCTGAGGAAGAAGGCCATGCCTCTGAAACGCGTTGTCATGGCAACTTTGTGATGTCCTCAATCTCTCCCCCCCCCCTCTGTATCCTGCTCATGTGGGTTCCTGTGTCCTCAAAGAGCAGCGCCAGCTGGACCGGACGAATGCGCATTAGGATCTGCTCGTCGAGCGTGGTGGTGGATAGCCTCCGATGTGCTGCCAGGATACGGGCAGCTAAGTTGAACGTCTTTGGCTCCCCCTTCCGCTGTCAGGATCTTGAGGTGGTTATAGGAGTGGAATCCTTATGCTGTATCTATCTTCACACAATGTGAGTTTGACCATTATAGTGTTTTTAACTTTACCATATTAAAGCCGAGTTACACTAGGGGCGTCTTTGCACGCTCTTCTTTTGTGTTTTTGTCTAGATGTGTTACTGCCACCCAGAGGATCCATAGAGAGCAGCAGCACCCTTCGACTTGTCTAATTATTCCCAATAGCCAGCTGGAGGGCTATACCAAACTGTTGATCAGTGCACCTGCTAGTTTTTTTCCTTTGTGTATTTTTTGTCCAGAAGTTCATAGTCTGGAAGAGGCTGGAGCATCTCTGCAGCGAAGATTTCTCCAGTATCCGGAAGTTCAGAGTTTGGAATAGGATGGGATATCCTTGCACAGGGGATTTCTCTGTGAATGCAGAACCTTACCTATTCCTGACTTTTTTAACTTCTGGATCCAGGGAAAATCTTCACTCCAGGGATGCCTAGTCCTCTACTTGACTCTGAGCTTCTGAATCCTGGAGAAATCTTTTTTGCAGGGATCCCTTGTCCTATTCCTGACTCTGAACATCTAGATCCTAGAGAAATCATCTGTGCAAGGATGCCCTGTCATCTTCCTGTCTCTGAACTTCTGGATCCTGGAGAAATATTCTGTGCAATGATGCCCTGGTGTCTTCCTGATTCTGAACTTCTGGATCCTGGAGAAATTTTCTGTCAAGGATGCCCTGTCGTCTTCCTCACTCTGAACTTTTGGATCCTGGAGAAATCTTCTGTACAAAGATGTCCTGTCGTCTTCCTGATTCTGAACTTCTGGATCCTGGAGAAATCTTCTGTACAAGTGTAGCACCCTCCTCACTCCCCTCTTTCTCTTCAGCTCGTCTCTCTCTTGTCTAGGGGTATCTTTAGAGGGGAAGGGAGCGGGGACACTACGCCAGGCCTTTGTCACAGGTGTCAGTGTGATATAAGCAAAGTTCTTTTACCTTCGGGTCAGTGTTGTGCACCTGGAGCCTCCACCGAGAGTTACCTTGAACAATGTCTGTCAGGAAATGAGCCCCACACCATTAAAGTTCAACACTCCTTTATTCTTCTCGAATGAACACAATCAGTTGAACTCCCTTGGTAGAAACAGAACAGAAAAGGAGGTGTGGATGCGAATAGGCCCAGACACAATGTATTCTCCACTTTCCTTCCTGAAAGTGGGTTACGGTCTCCGCACGAGGGGGAATTTCCTTCCAGGCGGTCTCCGGTGAGAGACTCACCCGTCACTGGCAATCTGCTGCACCAGGTCTTCGAATGAGGAGCTCCCCCCGGTCCATTACGCCTTCCGGATTCGGGTACCCACTCCGGGGTTCCCTAGGATCTCCTTCCCTCGTGGAACTCAGTGTTGGGCACTGAGCTCCGGACCTCCATCTGAGTACCTCACCCCAGGCTAAAGGTGCCTGGGATGGAACACGACCTCCGGCTGTCCTCTAGGCCTAGGCCCGCCTAGAGAACCGACACGAACCACCGTCCACAGGCTGAAGGTGCCCTGGACTTCCCCTTGACAAAGATGGCCGGCCCCTTTATACCCTCTCCCAGCAAGCACGGCGGGTTCCCCGCCCCACCATACCGCTGCCGAGGGAGGACAAAAAGGAGGCACGACACACAGCAATGATTCAACCCCAACCCAGGCGACAGCGCCACCTGCTGGGCTGCAGGGAATTACACATCACCAATGTCTCTGTCAAGTTCAAATTTACACCCGGGAAAGTACATACCCGCTACACAAGGATGCCCTATCGTCTTCCTGACTCTGAACTTCTGGATCCTGGAGAAATCTTGTGTACAAGGATGCCTTGTCGTCTTCCTGATTCTGAACTTCTTAATCCTGGAGAAATATTTTGTACAAGGATGCCCTGGTGTCTTCCTGATTCTGAACTTCTGGATCCTGGAGAAATCTTCTGTACAAGGATGCCCTGTCGTTTTTCCTGACTCTGGATCCTTGAGAAATCTTCTGTACAAGGATGCCCTGTCGTCTTCCTGATTCTGAACTTCTGGATCCTGGAGAAATTTTCTGTCAAGGATGCCCTGTTGTCCTCATGACACTGTACTTTTGGATCCTGGAGAAATCTTGTGTACAAGGATGCCCTATCGTCTTCCTGATTCTGAACTTCTGGATCCTGGAGAAATTTTCTGTCAAGGATGCCCTGTTGTCCTCATGACACTGTACTTTTGGATCCTGGAGAAATCTTGTGTACAAGGATGCCTTATCGTCTTCCTGATTCTGAACTTCTGGATCCTGGAGAAATCTTCTGTACAAGGATGCCTTGTCGTCTTCCTGATTCTGAACTTCTTAATCCTGGAGAAATATTTTGTACAAGGATGCCCTGGTGTCTTCCTGATTCTGAACTTCTGTACAAGGATGCCCTGTCGTCTTCCTGATTCTGAACTTCTGGATCCTGGAGAAATCTTCTGTACAAGGACGCCCTGTCGTCTTCCTGATTCTGGGCTGTGATCACCTCTACCCTGCATAATCAAAGAAACAATTTTATGCAGATTTTTGTCCCCAGCGGACTTGTGTTGCAGCATCTGGAGGGTGATAAACACATAAATGAGTGTGATAAATCCTACTTTTCAGAATCTCACTTAATGGGGGGGCACAGGAGGATTATTGATCCATCTCACGCTGAGCTGTGCGGATGTGTCACTAATCGTATCTGAAGTCAAATCCTGCTTTCGTTTTTGGATGGCATAGGGAAGAATTAGAAGCCGCGTCATGTTTATATCGCCGTTGGTGTCCCATTGCGGAAATTTTACCCCCCCTTATGGGCTGCAAGAGGCCGAATCAAATCTGGGTATGTGCATGGCATTAAAATAAATCCATTTAAAGCAGAACTCCGGGCAGATATAAAAGACAGATTAATGCAGCCCTGTCATCATTTATTACTTATTTATTAAAGTGGAACTACGTACACGGCGTCTGAGCACCGCAAACTGAAAACGCAATTTAATTCCTTTTTAACCCCTTCAATACCGGGCACTTTCACCCGCTTTCTGCCCAGGCCATATTTCAGCTTTCGGCTTTCTCGCACTTTGAATGACAATTGCGAGGTCATGAAACATTGTACCCAAATGAGATTTTTATCATTTTATTCACACAAATAGAGCTTTCTTTTGGTGGTATTTCATCACCACTGGGGGGTTTTATTTTTTGATAAAAATCAAGGAAGAAAGACTGAAAAGACTGAAAATTTTGAAAATAAAATGCATGTCGGTTATAATTTTGCAAACAAATTCTTCTATATATATAATAGGTCAAAATTGTATTCAGTTACATTTCTTTGGTGAAAATAACCCAAATCAGTGTATATTATTTAATCTGTTGGAAAGTTATAGAGTCCACAAACTATGATAGATAGATATCTGGAAATCGATCAATCCTGATGTACCGAAGGCTTGACGGCGGCATTTAACCACTCGACCCCTGGAAGGTTTTACACCCTTGAAGACCAGGCCATTTTTTGCTATATTTGTCAACTAACTGTAAATTTGAAAATTATTCAATCCTGATGTAGTGACGAGCTGTCTCATTTTCTTGAGGCCTGAAAATGCCAGGAGGGTACGAATATCGCCCCCAAATGATCCCTTTTTGGAAAGTAGACAGTCCAAGGTTATTAGTAAGAGGCATGCCGAGTTTTTTGAAGTTGTAATTTTTCGGCACAATTTTTTGGAATATGAAGAAAAATAAAAAAGTGTCACCAGTGCAGTACAGCGGCATCATATGGTGTGGTGGTGATCAGTGACACTGACTGGTGACAGTATGTTAACCACTTCCCGACTGCCGCACGCCGATATACGTCGGCAGAATGGCATGGGCAGGCAAATGGGCGTACCTATACGTCCCTTTGAATTTGGTGCCCAGCGGGCGCGCACCCACCGCGTGCCCCGGGAGTGTGCTGGCGGGTCCTAGGAACTCAATGTTCTCTGGCGGCCCCGCGATTGCGGTCAGGAGAGGCAGAACGGGGAGATGCCTATGTAAACAAGGCATTTCCCTGTTCTGCCTAGTGACAGGACAGAGATCTACTTCTCGGGAGCAGTGATCGCTGTCATGTTACTGGTAGCCCATCTCCCCACAGTTGGAATCACTCCCTAGGACACACTTAACCCCTTGATCGCCCCCTAGTGTTTAACCCCTTCCCTGCCAGTGTAATTTATACAGTAATCAGTGCATTTTTATAGCACTGATCGCTGTATAAATTACAATGGTCGCAAAATAGTGTCAAAAGTGTCGCCGCCATTACTAGTAAAAAAAATTTAAAAGAATAAAAATGCCATAAAACTATCCCCTATTTTGTAGACGCTATAACTTTTGCACAAACCAATCAATATACGCTTATTGCGATTTTTGTTTTTTTGACCAAAAATATGTATAAGAATACGTATCCAACTAAACTGAGGAAAAAAAATATTTTTTAAAAAAAAATGTGGGATATTTATTATAGCAAAAAGTAAAAGATATTGTGTTTTTTTTTTCAAAATTGTTGCTCTTTTTTTGTTTATAGCGCAAAAAATAAAAACCGCAGAGATGATCAAATACCACCAAAAGAAAGCTCTATTTGTGGGGGAAAAAAGGACGTAAATTTTGTTTGGGTACAGCGTCGCACGACCGCGCAATTGTCAGTTAAAGCGGCGCAGTGCTGTATCGCAAAAAATGGCCCGGTCATTGGGCAGCCAATTCTTCCGGGACTGAAGTGATTTAAAAAAAAAAAAAAAAAGTTTAATAATTTTTTCAATTTTTAAAAAATATTTTTGATTACATTTTGTTTTTATGATTCCTTTGTTTATGATTTTTTTTGTCTGCATACTGTAACTGGAGCAATACAGTGCTACCATAGTAACACTGTACTACTCTAGAGAGGTTATCAGGATCGTTTTTTTTTTTGTTTTGTTTTTACGCATTATGGTTGCTGATAACATTGACTATCACAGGTATAGACAACCATTTTTACTGAAAGAAATTTATTCATTCAGTGTGCATTGTTGTGGTTTTCTGTTACGTATTGGCTATAGCTAATCACATGGTGCAGATCGGTTGTGATTGGCCCTGTTTGTACCATGTGATCGTTGTGACCAATCACAATGAGCAGCACAATAGTACACAATGGCATGAGTGGAAGCCATCCACTGTGTGCAGATGTCATGTGATTTGCTGTGATTGGTCACTGCAATCACATGATACCAGCAGCAGCCCAGTACACTAATCTGTCATCCACTGTGCAGTGCAGCCATTGACGTCATAGGACTTCCACCCAGAACAGCAAGTTCCTCCCGGCCGTCATTTGTCTGTAGGCCGGGGCAGGAAGCAGTTAACGTGAATGGGTCCACCCTGCAAGCGTCCCTGCCAGTGGCGGATCCAGGGGGGGCAACAGGGCAATTGCCCCCCCGAGACCATCTGTCACACTCACTTGCTTGCTCTGTTTTTTTTTTTTTTTGCGCCTGATCTCCCGAACTTTGGAGACCCGGTACCGGCCGGCCGTAGGACCCCTGGACCCCAAACTTGACACACATGTAGCCCAATGTCTCTTCTACAAGTGTGCAAAGTTTGGTGTCTGGGGGACCTACGGCCGGGGAGCACAGATTTTTTTAAATCCGGGAACCCCTTCCATAGACTCCAATGTTAAACGGTAATTTCTCCGGTGATTTTGCGGACCCGGTTCTGGCCGGTCGTAGGTCCCCTGGACCCCAAACTTGGCACACATGTAGCCCCACGTCTTCTCTACAAGTGTGCAAAGTTTGATGTCTGGGGGACTTACGGCCGTGGAGCACTGATTTTTTTAAACCGGGCACCCCTTCCGTAGACTCCAATGTTAAACGGTCATTTCTCCAGTGATTTTGAGGACCCGGTACCGGCCGGTCGTAGGTCCTCTGGACCCCAAACTTGGCACACATGTAGCCCCATGTTTCCTCTATAAGTTTGAAAAGTTTGGTGTCTGGTAGAACCGATTTTTCAAAGCCGGCCACTCCTTCCATAGACTTCCATGTTAAACATCAGTCTAGTCATGGGCACAGTGAGGCAAAGTGAGGCAAGTATAAGCCCAGGACACCCTAGGCTTATACTCGAGTCAATAAGTTTTCCCAGTTTTTTGGGGTAAAATTAGGTGCCTCGGCTTATATTCGGGTCGGCTTATACTCGAGTATATACAGTACTTGTTCTGCGGCTGCCGCTGCCTCTCTGAGTCTCTCCCTCAGTTTCCCACATCAGCCGATCAGCGGCGCCGAGAGAGAGACTCGTCTAATGTAGTTACGTGGCGCACTGACACGATACCAGGAGCGGAGGAGGAGGTGGGTAGAGCCTCTTCCCCAGTGCCTATTCTGACCTCTCTGGGGCCCTAAGCAAAATTCTGCAAAGGGGCCCTCTACCTGACCCGTGAATAATGGGCGTTGTTTAAGCGTAATATTGAACGTGGCTTAAAGGGGCGTGACTCAAAGGGGTGTGGTTAGAGTCTGAGATGAACGAGGGATGGAGGGAGAAACAAAGGAAGAAAGAGAGAGAGAGAGGAAGTAAAAAAAGAGGGATGGAGGGACAGCAGGCCCAGATCCTACACCACAATAGAAATATGAGTATTCCAGAAAGTTTAACAATCAGCAGATCAAGATTCTCCAAACCCCTGTTGGTGCTTCAATCATCCCGGCACCATGGTTGTTATGGTGTCAGGATGATGAAAGCGTATTATTTCTATTATTACATTGTATAATAAAATGAAATCATTCAACTCACCATAATGCAGAATCAGTGGGAGCCCTGATGTCACTGTCCCCACCCAGCGGAGTGCCTCCTTACATCTCAGGTGTCCCCAGCCAGCGGAGTACCTCCTTACATCTCAGGTGTCCCCAGCCAGCGGAGTGCCTCCTTACATTTCAGGTGTCCCCCCCCAGTGCCGGCCTAAGACATTGTGCTGCCTGGTACCAAGAATTAAATGCTGCCCCCCCCCCCCCAAAAAAAATGACACCCACCAAAAGGATATAATTTTATATCATGATAACTTAAGAGGACTTGTCATGGCTCTATTCATGTATGTAGGAAAATAAAGAGGACCTGTCATGGCTCTATACATGTATGTAGGAAAATAAAGAGGACCTGTCATGGCTTTATTCATTTATAGGAGTATAACGGTCATGGCACTATACGTGTGTATATGTATATACGAAAATAAAGAGGACTTGTCCTGGCTCTATACATGTATATACGAAAATAAAGAGGACCTGTCATGGCTCTATACATGTATGTAGAAGTATAAAAGGACCTGTGTGTGGCCGCGATGTCAGCCGGCCACCCGTGATCGCTCCACAGAGAGCCAGAACGGGGATCTGTCAATGTAAACAGACAGATTCCCATTCTGACAGGGGAGGAGAGACAGATCTGCTGTTCCTAGTGATTAGGAACAGAGATCTCTCTCCTCCTTCAGTCAGTCCCATCCCCCCAGTTAGAAACACCTCCCAGGGAACACATTTAACCCCTTTCCTGCCAGTGACATTTACACAGTAATCAGTGCATTTTTATAGCACAAATCGCTGTATAAATGTCACTGGTCCCAAAAATGTGTCAAAAGTGTTCGATCTGTTCACCGCAATGTCACAGTCTCACTGAAAATCGCAGATCCCTGCCATTACTAGTAAAAAAAAAATATTAATAAAAATGCCATAAGTCTATCCCCTATTTTGTAGACGCTATAACCTTTGTGCAAACTAATCAATATACACTTATTGCGTTTTTTTTTACCAAACATATGTAGAAGAATACATATTGGCCTAAACTGATATAGAAATACCACCAACAGAAAGCTCTATTTGTGGGAAAAAAAGGACGTAAACTTTGTTTGGGTACACCGTCGCACGACCGCACAATTGTCAGTTAAGTCGACGCAGTGCCGTATCGCAAAGCAAAATTAGTGAAGTGCATCATTTCTATTATTGCATTGTTATATAATATATAAAATAGTTCAACTCACCATAATGCAGAATCAATGAGAGCCTGAGCGTGTCTCTTGCCAACGTCACCTGCCACCAGATGCAGATTGTCACTTGCCACATGTTGCGGATTGTCACTTGCCACGACGCCACCTGCCACACATTGCGGGCTGTCACTTGCCACACGTTGCGGATTGTCACTTGCCACAACGTCACACATTGCGTTTTGTCACTTGCCACAACGTCACACATTGCGTTTTGTCACTTGCCACAACGTCACACATTGCGTTTTGTCACTTGCCACAACGTCACACATTGCGTTTTGTCACTTGCCACAACGTCACTTGCCACACATTGCGGATTGTCACTTGCCACAACGCTACCTGCCACACATTGCAGATTGTCACTTGCCACTTCACCTGCCACATGTAGCGGATTGTCACTTGCCACGACGCCACCTGCCACACATTGCGGGTTGTCTCTTGCCACACGTTTCGGATTGTCACTTGCCACGATGTCACACATTGCGTTTTGTCACTTGCCACAACGTCACTTGCCACACATTGAGGATTGTCACTTGCGACACATTGCGGATTGTCACTTGCCACAACGCTACCTGCCACACATTGCAGATTGTCACTTGCCACTTCACCTGCCACATGTAGCGGATTGTCACTTGCCACGACGCCACCTGCCACACATTGCGGGTTGTCACTTGCCACACGTTTCGGATTGTCACTTGCCACAACGTCACACATTGCGTTTTGTCACTTGCCACAATGTCGATTGTCACTTGCGACACATTGCGGATTGTCACTTGCCACAACGCTACCTGCCACACGTTGCAGATTGTCACTTGCCACTTCACCTGCCACATGTAGCAGATTGCCATTTGCTGTGTCCCAGAGTGAAGGCAGGCAGGAGAGAGATGACAGAGAAGAGGAGGGGGGGTCTGCTGACAGAGAGGAGGGGGGGCAGCTGACATTGAGGAGGGGGGGCGGCTGACATTGAGGAGGGGGGGGCGGCTGACAGAGGATGAGAGAGACGGACCTCAGGAGATGGGGTGACACTCGGCGAGTTAGGAGCACGCCCCCGCCCTTTGAGCCCTTCTATAGCTCAGCAGCGGCGAGGGGGAACAAATTAGAGGCGGAGCTGGCCGGCTACAGTGAGCTGCGGCACCACCCACCCCTTTCCCCCACAGGTCACAGTCTCAGATGACAGACAGACCGGGGCGGGGGTGGGCGGCGCCGCAGCGCTATTTCGGCAGGATCCCTCCCTTTCCCTGGTCTTCGGGAAAATGGCGGCCGGCGGAGACATTATCTCCGCTGGCCGCGTACCTCTAGCGGCGGCGGGGCCCCGAGTATTACTCGGGGCCCTACGCAGCTTGCGTAGTCCGCGTATAGGGCGGATCGGCCCTGCTCTTCCCTGCACTCGCTGCTAACGCCTGGGCTGCTTGGCGTCTAGCAACGAGTGACGTCAGTGAGTCACGTCAGGCCGCTCTGTGGGCAGGTGCAATAGCGTGCGGCTCCACAGACGGGTAAGAAAGCGGGCGGCTCCGCTTGCGGCGCAGTTTGTTGTCGGGGGCGGCGCGGTTCGTGGGCAGACCGTGCTGCTCAGTGTGTTGACAGCGCAGGTGAGAGTGAGAGAGCAGGCTCAGTGTGGCAGCTGGCCAATCAGCTAGCCGGGAGCGGGGGAGCAGAGAGATGAGATCATCTCTCACCGCCCGTGCCTGCCCTGCATTCCTGCAGTGACTTCCGCCCTTACTGTGCAGACAGCAGAGAGATTACATTATCTCTCTGCTGCCTGACTCTGGGAGTCTGGGACACAGCAAGAGACAACCAAAACTACACCTTAGCAGGCAAGTTAGTGACAATCCGCAAGGTGTGGCAGGCGACGTGGCAAGTGACAATCCGCAAATTGTGTCAGGTGACGTGGCAAATGACAATCTGCATCTGGTGGCAGGCAAGTGACAATCAGCAAGGTGTGGCAGGTGACGTGACAATCCGCAAGGTGTGGCAGGTGATGTGGGAAGTGACAATCCACAAGGTGTGGCAAGTGACAATCCACAAGATGTGGCAGGTGACGTGGCAAGTGACAATCCACAACGTGTGGCAAGTGACATGCTCAGGGCTCCCACTAATTGCAGGCGACGGTGGCAAGTGACACACTCGGGGCTCCCACTGATTCTGCATTGAACTATTTAATTTCATATTACAATGTAATAATAGAAATAATGCGCTTCAATCATCCTGACACCATAACAACCATGGTGCCGGGATGATTGAAGCGCCGACACCAACCATTTCCCCGATAAATTTCCCACAAAAAAATCATTTTTTGGCAGTGCCCCTCCCGAGAAAAGACTCTGGATCCGCCCCTGGTCCCTGCAACATACAGGTTGCTCTTCAGAGAGCAAAAGCGTGAATGCGGCCTTAGTCTGGGGTTCACATCTTTGCGGCTGGGAGGCGCGTGCAAAATCACACACGTTTCTGACCCACAGAGAAACGCGCTGTAGAAGACATGCGGGGGTGCTATTAATTCTTAATGGCACCCCGAGGCATCGGCCCCCGCAGAGTTTCTTCGCACGCACCAAACTGCATGGTACCACAGCACCACACAGTTAGGTGGAGCTTTTATTAAAAAAAAAAAAAAAAAAAGGGTTGAGGATTTCTATCTCTGAATTTCATGAGTAGAGCAGTCCGTTCAACTGAAAAGACTGCTGGACCCCGTGACATGATATGTTAACCAGGGTATGATTACATATCTTCATTCATGTCTTTTATATCTACCAAGAGTTCAGCGTTAAACCCTTCCCGCCACCGCCTCCTGGCCCTTTAACTAGATCTAAAAGCCGGGAGGCAGAGGCGGATCTGAAACGCCGGGGGGCAGAGGCGGATCTGAAACTGAGGGTGCAGTGTAATGTAAAAGGGTCCAGAGGTGCAAGGGCTGTGTAATGTAAAGGGGTCCAGAGGTGTAGGGTGCTGTGTACTGTAAAGGGGTCTATAGTACTGTGTAATGTAAAGGGGTCCAGAGGTGCAAGGTGCTGTGTAATGTAAAGGGGTCCAGAGGTCCTTAGGTGCTGTGTAATGTAAAGGGGTCCAAAGGTCCGTAGGTGCTGTGTAATGTAAAGGGGTCCAGAGGTCCTTAGGTGCTGTGTAATGTAAAGGGGTCCAGAGGTCCTTAGGTACTGTGTAATGTAAAGGGGTCCAGAGGTGCAGGGTACTGTGTAATGTAAAGGGGTCCAGAGTGCTGTGTAATGTAAAGAGGTCCAGAGGTGCAAGGTGCTGTGTAATGTAAAGGGATCCAGAGGTGCAGTTGTGGAGAGGGGGTACACTGTTGTGTTACACTATGTGATTATTCTTGCTCTGTGTCTTTAAGATCTGTTCCCTTCTTTCTAGCTGAACTCTCTCTCTCACCGTAGTTCTTTATATTTCTGCTCCACTTCCTGACTCTCGGTCATTACTCCTGTATATCTTCCATGCTAAACATCTTACATGTGGCTTACAACTGCAATGTTTTTTTACCTATGAATATCCATCATTAAACGGAACATTCGAAAGGATTCATCGTCTGTCGTCCTAACTGTGAGTTTATTCATTGAGTTAAACTGCCTGTATTGATGCAAGGGATGAATATCAAACCAGCTTGTGTAAGGCCTACTTAAACCTGGAGGTGAACTTTATCGCTTTGTAGTTGAGACAGAACAGTAGAAAAACGGAGTTCACAGCCTAATTACAAGATTTCTGCATGTCAGTACTGAAACAGACAAGATTTACTGCCCTCATAGCAAGACAGAAGGGACAGAGCAGCACATGGCAGCCTTATAGCCTGAGACAATCTGCACAGTGTCATATTTCAGCACACAGATCCTGCCTGCTTTCACAGTCAGTCTGCTATCATGAGTGACCAAGCTTCTATATGTGAACTCACATCTCCTTCCTCACAAGTTCCTGAAGAAACTGAGTTACCCAAACGCTCAGTTAAACCCACTTGGAAAGTAATGGAGAATTATGAAGCTTCAAGGACTGAATTGTCAAATAGCTTGGAATTAGTCTGGGAGAAAATCCTTGCTGAAGCCAATACAGTGTCTGTTGAACGTGAACTACTGACACTAGAGGGCGCCATTAAACAACTTTCTGCCTCATATGAGCTTCATCAGCTTACCAGCATCAAATTCACTAATGTCTTACAAAACATGAAGTCAGAAAGTGCGATGATGCAATTAAAGCGCGTCAATGCTCTCAATATTGAAAGAGACAGTTTTATCCAGCAAACCAGATTAAAGGCAGAAGCAAAAATAAAGCTGTTACAGGGCACTGCATCTCACAGATCTGTTTCCACCAGACGTTCTAAAAACTCGTCAAGATCCCATAGTTCAAGATACTCAACACTCAGTGAGCGACTTATTAATGCCCGCGCTGAAGTGGAAGCCAGCAAAGTGCAGGTGGCATATGCAGAAAAAAGAGCAGAGCTGGAAGCTCAAAGGGCAGAGTTGGAAGCGCAGTCAGCACGTCAAAGAGCAGAGTCGAAGTGCAGTCAGCACGTCAAAGAGCAGAGTTGGAAGCTCAGAGAGCAGAGTCGGAAGCTCAGTCAGCACGTCAAAGAGCAACAATGGAAACCTTAAATGAACAGTGTAAACATGACGCAGCTATGGCAAAGCTAAGGGTCCTACAGCAAGCTATCAGTGCAGACGAAGGTGCAAGTGAGAAAGACAGCATTAACCTAAACATAGCAGATATGGAAGACCCCCTCAAACGCACTAAAGACTATGTCCTAAGCCACTGCAGTGCACACTCCATTGTCTCCAATGCTCCCGACTACATAGAGACTCCTTCACAGCTTCAAGTTAAAGAGGTTCCAGCAACTTCCTGCACACAAAATCACTCCACTGCATTTCCTACCTGTCTACCTTGCCTGCCTTCATACGTCACAGAGCATCAGCGCAAGCTTCAGGCAAGTCATCAATCTCCAGTCATCGGTACAGCCTTGAATCAATGTACCATTGGAACAACTGACTTCAAGCAAGCAACTCACCTGGATGCATCTGCTGCACCATATTTCCCTGTGTCCTTTAACAACAATGTCAAAGATAACGCAATCAGCACCATACAGCCAACAACATCTCACATAAAGGCGGAGACAACTGAGACAGAAGAGTTTGTGAGGTACATGCTTTGCAGAGAGCTCACAAAGACTGGTCTTACAAGTTTTGATGACCAACCTGAGAACTACAGAAGTTGGAAATGTGCCTTCAGAACTACAATCAGCAATATTGGCATTACAGCTGATCAAGAATTGAATCTGCTGATCAAATGGCTTGGTCCTCTATCTGCTGCACGTGTTAAGCCATTAAGATCGGTTTTCATGGACAATCCTACTGCAGGCCTCACAGCTGCATGGGAGCGACTAGAGCAAGGTTATGGCAGTCCAGAAGCTATAGAAAATGCTTTGTTCATGCGTCTGGAAACTTTCCCAAAGATATCCGGTAAGGACAACAAGGAGTTCCAGAGACTGAGTGACCTTCTCCTTGAGCTTCAGCTAGCCAAGACAGACCCAAAACTACCTGGACTCAGTTACCTTGACACTCCAAGAGGGGTAAACCCAATTGTCTCCAAGCTCCCGTATGGTTTTCAAGAGAAATGGACTGCACTAGGGTCATCATACAAAAGAGAGAACAAGGTTTCCTTCCCTCCATTCTCTTTCTTCTGTGAATTCATCAGGAAAATTGCAGAGACCAAGAACGATCCAAGTTTTTCCTACGGTGAGTACAGCCTCTTCTCACCCTTTCCTAAGAGTACCAGTCTTCAGGGCAACTATAGAAACCATAGAGGCCCAGTGTCCGTGAAAAAGACTGACATCCTTCCCACTCCTACCACAGTTCTGGCCACGAACAAACAGAGTAGGAAGATTGAAAACCCTAACAGAGAGTGTCCCATACACAAGAAGCCACACCCCCTCAATAAATGTATCGGCTTTAGGAAAAAGCCTCTGGAAGAGCGCAAGGAGCTTTTAAAGACATTTAGGGTATGTTTCAGGTGCTGTGCTTCTACAGAACATTTTGCAAGGGACTGTAATGTGTCCATCAAGTGCATAGAGTGTGGCTCTGAAGAACATGTTCAAGCCCTCCATCCTCTTGAGCCCAGCTCTGCACAACCTGCCAACACTCCTCCCAGGTTAACGCATGGCGGGGAGAATACAGACCAAGTGCCTAATTCTACCATCATTTCTTCATCCTGCACTGAAGTTTGTGGAGAAGACCGCTGTGGTAAGTCCTGTGCTAAGATATGCTTGGTGAACATATACCACAAGGATCAACCAGAAAAGTCTCTAAAGGCATATGCTATCTTAGACGATCAGAGCAATCGATCACTTGCAAAATCGGAATTGTTCAATCTATTTGAAATAAAAGGCGAAGCTCATCCTTACACCTTGGGTACCTGTAGTGGAACTATAGAGGTTTCAGGAAGAAGGGCTCATGGACTCATGGTATCTTCTCTCAAAGGTAACTTGCAATTACCCTTACCTACACTTGTTGAGTGCAATCAGATACCTGCTAACAGGGAAGAAATCCCTACTCCAGCTGCTGCTTTCCATCACCCTCACCTCAAGGTAATAGCAAATGAGATACCACCGCTTGACAAAGATGCTCAGATCCTTCTTCTGTTAGGAAGAGACATTCTAAGAGTTCACAAGGTACACAGACAAGTCAGTGGACCCCCAGATACCCCATTTGCCCAGCGCACGGATCTAGGGTGGGTCATCATAGGCAATGTCTGCATAGGCAAAATGAAAAGACCTACCAACATTTCGTCATTCAAGACAAATGTTCTGCCAAATGGCCGAAACACTTACTTTGAGCCATGCCCACATCACTACTGGGTGAAAGAGAAGATAGCCAGCCACGAATGGCAACATGGTATCTCAGGTGACACAAGCCCTTTCTCCTGCCATGATGGCGACTTCGGCTCTACAGTGTTTAATGCAACCAGTGAAGATGACATACTGGCTCCTTCAATGGAAGACAAAGAATTCATCAAGGTAATGGACAATGAGTTCTTTCAAGATGACTCCAATAACTGGGTAGCACCCCTACACTTTCGTCTCCCAAGGGAGAGATTGCCCAACAACTTACAGCAGGCCATCAGTAGATTCTCCTCCTTAAAGCGAAACTTAAGCAGGAAACCAGAGATGCAAAAGCACTTTGTGGACTTTATGCAAAATGTATTTGACAGAGATCATGCAGAGCCTGCTCCCCCACTAAAGGAGGGAGAAGAATGCTGGTACCTTCCATCCTTTGGCGTGTATCACCCACGCAAACCAGACCAAATCAGAGTTGTCTTTGATTCCAGTGCTCAGCACGAAGGTGTTTCTCTTAACAACATGCTCCTTACTGGACCCAACTTGAACAACAGTCTAATAGGAGTCTTGATTCGTTTCAGACAAGAGCCTGTAGCAGTAATGGCCGACATTCAACAGATGTTTCACTGCTTCATCGTCAGAGAAGACAACAGAAACTACCTCAGGTTTCTATGGCACAAGGACAATGACCTCAACAAGGAAGTTATAGATTATCGCATGAAGGTACATGTCTTCGGTAACAGTCCTTCCCCAGCAGTGGCAACTTATGGGCTAAGGAGAACAGCTCAGACTGGAGAAGTTGAATATGGATCTGATGCCCGTCAATTTGTTGAAAGAAACTTCTACGTTGACGACACACTTAAGTCCTTTCCAACTGCTAAAGAAGCAATTGATCTTCTCACCAGAACAAAGGAGATGCTGTCTGTAGCAAAACTTAGACTGCACAAGATTATATCCAACAGCCAGGAACTTATGAATGCCTTTCACTCTGAGGACTATGCCACTAGTCTAAAAAACCTTGACTTAGGTACAGATGTGCCTCCTGTACAGCGAAGTCTGGGTTTGTTGTGGAACATCAAGCAAGACAAATTCACCTTCCAAGTGTCAACTTGTGACAAACCCTTCACTAAGAGAGGAGTCCTGTCCGTGGTGAATAGCATCTATGACCCACTGGGTTTCCTTGCTCCAGTTACCATTCAAGGTAAGATTTTACTAAGACAGTTGTCTACTGAGAACATAGACTGGGATACTCCCTTGCCTAGTGAGAATCAACAGAAGTGGGAAAGGTGGAGATATTCTTTGAAGTCACTAGAAAAACTTCAGATTCCCTGTTGCTATATTCCAGGTTCCATTTCAACTGCTAACCGGAGAGAGATTCATATTTTCTCTGATGCATCAGTTGAAGCTATTGCTGCAGTAGCCTATTTGAAGACCTCTGAACTGAATGGAGAATCACACTGTAGTTTTGTCCTAGGCAAGGCAAAACTCACTCCCAAGCCCGCACATACCATACCAAGACTTGAACTTTGTGCAGCCGTGCTAGCAGTAGAAATTGCAGAGGTCATACGAAGTGAAATGGACACTACAATTGATTCTTTCACCTTCTATACAGACAGTAAGGTAGTACTTGGTTACATAAACAACCAAACAAAACAATTTTATGTGTACGTCAGCAACAGGGTTGAACGTATCAAGAGATTCTCTCTACCAAGTCAATGGCATCACGTTCCCACTGAACTCAACCCAGCTGACTGTGGGACCAGAGCCGTGTCACCTGCCGCTCTTCAGGACAGCTTATGGCTGTCACCTCCAAGGTTTCTGTGTGAGGACTCTTACTTACTCCCTATTGACACCACCTATGGGCTAGTAAACCCTGAAGATGATAAGGAAATAAGAACTGTGAACACCTCACTCCACACTTCTGTAAGTACAAAACAGAAGCTGCGGTCACACCATTACGAGCATCAATGGAAGCAGGTGCAGCATCTAGCCAATGTGTTCTGGCATCGCTGGAAGAAAAAGTATCTTCACCACCTTCAAGGTCGTAACAAATGGCAAGCATCTAAGCCGAATCTTAAGGTTGGAGACCTCATCCTTCTAAAAGACAAGGAAGTTTGTCGGAATGAGTGGCCTATGGGTCTTATTACTAAAGTTATGCCCAGCGACGATAACAAAGTCCGGAAGGTAAAAGTCAAGGTAACCAAGGGAGGATCGACACAAACCTTTAGTCGACCAATTACAGAGTTAGTACTCTTTTTGCCAGGTGAGTGACTTGTGCAAGGACTAGCCATGCTGTTGGCACGGCGGGGAGTACATTGCTGCCATCTACAGGTTCTACTCAGAATTTTGGAATTATTTGAAGACATCATACTGTGACTTTATGTTCTTCATCCTGTTGAACTTACGTTTATTATTTGCTTGTTGCATGTTTTTCATTACAGGTTCCAGGACATTCGTCAGTATTGGACTTTTTGAAAATATATATATTAGTTTAAGGTTATGAAATCTAAAGATTTCAGACGGGGAGTGTTGTGTTACACTATGTGATTATTCTTGCTCTGTGTCTTTAAGATCTGTCCCCTTCTTTCTAGCTGAACTCTCTCTCTCACCGTAGTTCTTTATATTTCTGCTCCACTTCCTGACTCTCGGTCATTACTCCTGTATATCTTCCATGCTAAACATCTTACATGTGGCTTACAACTGCAACGTTTTTCTACCTATGAATATCCATCATTAAACGGAACATTCGAAAGGATTCATCGTCTGTCGTCCTAACTGTGAGTTTATTCATTGAGTTAAACTGCCTGTATCGATGCAAGGGATGAATATCAAACCAGCTTGTGTAAGGCCTACTTAAACCTGGAGATGAACTTTATCGCTTTGTAGTTGAGACAGAACATACACAGTAGTGACAAAGAGATTTTGAAGGATACAGAGGTATGCAGGGGGCACAGTGGGGTGTTTTTACATTTTAAGGTGAGGGGGGGGGGTGCCAGATATAGGATCCGCCCCTGGTGCCAAATACTCTAGGTACGCCCCCTGGGAAAATGTGTAAGGTCTGCTGAAACCAAGGTTGAACTTTTTTGCCATAATTTCAAAAGATATGTTTGGCGCAAAAACAACATTGCACATCACCAAAAGAGCACCATACCCACCGTGAAGCATGGTGGTGGTAGCATCATGCGTTGGGGCTGTTTTCCTTCAGCTGGAGCAGGGGCCTTAGTCAAGGTAGAGGGAATTATGAAAAGTTCCAAATACCAGTCAATATTGGCACAAAACCTTCTGGCTTCTGCTACAAAGCTGAACATGAAGAGGAACTTCAACTTTCAGCATGATGAACGACCCAAAGCATACATCCAAATCAACAAAGGAATGGCTGAATGGCTTCACCAGAAGATTCAAATTTTGGAATGGCCCAGCCAGAGCCCAGACCTGTATCCCATTGAAAATCTGTGGGGCGATCTGAAGAGGGCTGTGCACAGGAGATGCCCTCGAAATCTTGCAGATTTGGAGTGTTTTTGCAAAGAAGAGCGGGCAAATTTTGGCAAGTCAAGATGTGCCATGCTGATAGCACTCAGTCTTTTTGGGTATGAGTCTGTAATAAAATCAAAAGGTGCTTCAACAAAGTATTAGTGTAAGGGTGTGCACACTTATGCAACCACATTATTTTATTTTTTTATTTTTACATCCCTCCAACTAAAAGATTTCAGTTTGTTGTTCCCCTTATAGGTCACATTAAAGGTGGCAAAAGTTCTGAAATGATTTATCTTTGTCTCATTTTTATACATCACAGAAACCTGGCATTTTACCACCCGGGGTTATGTAGACTTTTTATATCCACTGTATGCTCCATATTAGCGGGAAGAGGTTAAAGTTAAACTAACACATAGATCTTCCATATATATCTCTGCAACGACTCAATGTAGAAGTATCGGTCATTAGGTACAGACCCGCGTTATTTTTGCTGTATGCTGCGGCGTCCGCTCACGCCGCTCTAGACCCCATGGTGGGGAATATTGATAAAACGCCGGGAGTCCGGCTTCGCTCTCCGGCACTCAAAGTTCACATTAGTATAAAACTCTTATTTTAATAAAGTGGTTTTGTGCTGATGTCAGACCTGAATGATTTTTTTTTGTACGTTTACTGCGGACCTAAAAGAACAAAATGATTATAACTTTTATTCGCGATCGGCCACGCCTAGCACTTTCCTTGACGCTAACTAAATTGTATGCAACTAAATTGTATGCTTTTGGGTCATAGAGTTCTCCGCTTTGTAAACGGGACAAATCCAGGGTGAGTCGTGAAAAGGTAGAATTGTGCGTTTGTTTATTCATTTGCATGAAATCTGACATTTGTTAGCTTGGCATGACATTTTACATTCTCCAGAATTAGGTTTCTGCGTTCTGAATTATTTCCCGACCTCTTGATATTTTTTTTTTTAATATCTCTTATTTTCTTCGTTCTTCAACTCATCTGCATCCACATCCTCAGCCTCGTCTCGGCTTCCATTTGCAGAATAAGTGTAAATGGTAGTTGGAGGATGTACCAGCTCTCCAACACTTTGAGGACCTTTACTGTGGAGGCTGTGTCCTGAAAAGGCCATCAGAGGACAAAAGACTATTCACATTGTTGCCTGTAGGCTCTCCGCTGCTGATCTTTTTCATATTAATTTGTTTCCCTGCCTTGTTCTCTACTGTCACTTTGTGGAGGTAGCCATCTTGGTAGAGGTGGGGCTTTGCTTCTTCATGTGCTAGTTCTCCAACCCCTAAAGTGGACCGGTATTGTGGAAGCTTTCCCTGAAAAGGCCATCAGAGGACAGAGGACTATTCACAGGATTGTATGTAGGCTCTCTGAAGCTGGTCTTTTCCCCATTATTGGGTTATTATACCTTGTTCTGTGCTAATGCATTGTGGAGGTGGCCATCTTGGTAGAGGTGGGGCTTTGCTTCCTCATGTACGAGTTCTCTAAACCTTAAAGGGGACCAGTACTGTGGAGGCTGTGGCGGAAAAGGCCATCAGAGGACTATTTACAGGACTGCCCGTAGGCTCACCGCAGCTGATCTTTTCCCCATTACTGGGTTATTCTGCCTCATTCTTTTCTGTCACTTTGTTAAGGTGGCCCATCTTGGTAGAGGTGGGTCTTTGCTTCCTCATGTACTAATCCTCCAACTCTTAAAGAGGACCATCACTGTAGAGGCTTTCTCCGTAAAGGCCATCAGAGAACAAAGGACTATTAACAGGACTGCCTGTAGGCTCTCCACAGCTGATCTTTTCCTCACTACTGGGTTTCCATGCCTTGTTCTCTACTGTGACTTTGTGGAGATGGACATCTTGGTAGAGGTGGGGCTTTGCTTCCTCATGTACTAGTTCTCCAACCTTAAAGAGGACCTGTATTGTGGAGGCTGTGTCTGAAAGGGCCATCAGAGGACAGAGGACAATTCAGAGGATTGCCTGTAGGCTCTCTGGAGCTGATCTTTTCCCCATTACTGGGTTACAATGCCCTGTTCTCTACTGTGACTTTGTGGAGGTGGACATCTTGGTAGAGGTGGGGCTTTGCTTCCTTATGTACTAGTTCTCCAATCTTTAAAGAGGACCAGTACTGTGGAGGCTGTGCCCGAAAAGGCCATCAGAGGACAAAGGACTGTTGACAGGATTGCCTGTAGGCTCTCCACAGCCGATCTTTTCCACGTTACTGCCCTGTTGCTCTTAGTAGAGACAGAGCTTTGCTTCCTCATGTCAGAGCTACACCCCTGATGGCTGGTGGGTTAATGATACAGGTAGCAGAATGGATGAAGCACAAGAAGGGAGACCCTTGCACTGCAGGTCCTCAGGTACAACTTCCTCTCCAGCAAAGAGAACAGTGAGCAGCACCATAGTGACCCCACCAGATCTCACTCTGAATCTGTGAGACTAGCAGTCAGAGACAGCAGTGCTTTTGATGATCTCACACTGGAGATATAGAGCTATGAGGATACAGAAAGGGAGTGAAAATGCACTGCTATTTTTTGGAGGACCTTATATAGACCTCAGACTGGGGGCGAAGGTTCATCTTCCAAGAGGACAACGACCCTAAGCACACAGCCAAGATAACAAAAGTGTGGCTATGGGACAACTCTGTGAATGTCCTTGAGTGGCCAAGCCAGAGCCCAGACTTGAACACGATTGAACAACTCTGGAGAGATCTGAAAATGGCTGTGCACCGACCCCCCCATCCAACCTGATGGAGCTTGTGAGGTTCTGCAAAGAACAATGAGAGAAACTGTCCAAAAATAGGTGTGCCAAGCTTGTAGCATCATACTCAAAAATACTTGAGGCTCTAATTGGTGCCAAAGGAGCTTCACCAAAGTATTGAGCAAAGGCTGTGATGCATGAGATTTTTTAATTTTTTAATTTTAAGATTTCAAACAAACTTCTTTCACATTGTCATTGTGTGGGATTGTTTGTAGAATTTTGAGGAAAATAATTTAATCCATTTTGGAGTAAGACTGTAACATAAAATGTGGAAAAAGTGAAGGGCTGTGATTTCCAGATGCACTGTACTGCTCTTGGTATGGGTCTCTTGAAAGGGACCAATCAGAACAGACATATGGGAGCCGCCATTGCCAACTCTCAGTATAGGTCTCTTGAAAGGGATTAATCAGAACAGACCTTGGGGACCCACCAATGCCAACTCTCAGTATAGGTCTCTTGAAAGGGATCAATCAGAACCGACATTGGGGAGCCGCCAATGCCAACTCTCAGTATAGGTCTCTTGAAAGGGACCAATCAGAACAGACATTGGGGAGCCGCCATTGCCAACTCTCAGTATAGGTCTCTTGAGGGGACCAATCAGAACAGACATTGGGGAGCCGGCAATGCCAACTCTCAGTATAGGTCTCTTGAGGGAAGCCGGTAATGCCAACTCTCGGTATAGGTCTCTTGAAAAGGACCAATCAGAACAGACATTGGGGAGCCGCCAATGCCAACTCTCAGTATAGGTCTCTTGAAAGGGACCAATCAGAACAGACATTGGGGAGCCGCCAATGCCAACTCTCAGTATAGGTCTCTTGAAAGGGACCAATCAGAACAGACATTGGGGAGCCGCCAATGCCAACTCTCAGTATAGGTCTCTTGAGGGGACCAATCAGAACAGACATTGGGGAGCCGCCAATGCCAACTCTCAGTATATGTCTCTTGAAAGGGACTAATCAGAACAGACATTGGGGAGCCACCATTGACAACTCTCAGTATAGGTCTCTTGAAAGGGAACAATCAGAACAGACATATGGAAGCCTCCATTGCCAGCTAACAGTCATCAGAGGATTACAGTCATGAATCTTCAAAAACAATTTAGCAATGGCAGCTCTCATGTTATATCCCGATTGGTTTCCGTAAATTTTTTATTAAGACATTCTTCTGTTTTTTTCTTTCTCCACTACATCTTCAAATTCCAACTCAAGCACCGAGTCTTGCTTTAAAGAATTTTTGTTGATCCTGGAAAGGTCCCCAATATGAAACAATTACCTTCAATATAAAATATAAATCATCGTTCCATGATGTTGTCACAATGTATTTATATTATCTGTCATTTGTAGAAAATGTAAAAGAAGAATGTCCCCGTTATGCAAATAACCCATAATTGGATTGCAGTGCGTTGTGTGTTCTTTGTGTTCGTATCCTAATAACTTGTTGCTTTAGTAGCTTCATTGTTTGGAAGAGTTGGAACCGATCTATGAAAACTATGAAGCTACCTTCATAATTTCCTCCTTTTATTTTTCACAAGAAGATAATTTCCAACTTTTAGTTACCCCCCCCCCCCCCCCTGTTAGGTCGTAGCTCACCATGCTGTATTAAAGTATAACTAAAGCCCAAACTTTTTTTTTAGTTCTGGATAGAGTGGAGAGGGATAAGAACACCTGTCAGTTTGTATTGCTGTCTGTGCCCCCCCCCCCCCACTTAAGGAGATTCATCCTCTCTACTATTTGTCCTGTTTATCATTATTATTGAAGGTGAAAGTAAAAGAAAAATCAAAAATTTTGGGTTGTCCCCTGAAAAGTAATAGAGGGGAAATCTTCCAAAGGGGACACTAGTTCTGGTGACCTAGAGGTCCCCAAGGAATTTCCTTAATTTGCAGAGATTTCCTCTCACTAACTATATTATAACCCTCCGTTACTCTATTCAAGATGAAAAAAAAAAAGTTTTGCCTATACAGTGGAACCTTGGATTACAAGCATAATCCGTTCCAGGAGAATTCTCGTAATCCAAAGCACTCGCATATCAAGGCGAGTTTCCCCATAGAAGTCAATGGAAACGAAAATAATTTGTTCCGCATTGACTTCAATGGCGTGCAATACTGCATGTGGCCAGAGGTGTGGGGGGCGCCGGAGAGCCTCGTAAATGATCGGGGACAGCTCGGCTGACCTCGGAAAGGCTCGAAAACACCCGGGAACGGAGTATTTCCGAGTATTTCCAAATAGCTCGGAAAGGCTCCAGCGCCCCTGCACTTCAGGCCAAATGCGGTACTGCACACCCCATTAGCTTGAATTCTGCTTGTTTTGCGAAACAACACTCGCAAACCAAGTCAGGATTTAAAAAAAAAAAGTTGCTCGTCTTTCAAAATGCTCGTTAACCGCGTTACTCGTAAACCAAGGTTCCACTGTAGTTCTACCTTAAGTTTGTTGCTATAGTTTGGTAATTTAGTTGGGTTTAACTCTTCCTTATCTCATTGACCTTGGCATACCAGAACAGTTTGCAGCTCATGGTTCATATTTACTATTGAGGCAATGCTGCCCACCCACCCGGACCTGTCAGCCCTTCTTCTCGTTCCTCTAGTCTTCTCTGGGGGAGAGTCCTGCCGTCATATTCTGACTCCAAAAATTTGAGCTTTAGTTTGTGTCAGTCCTTTCCGGCGATCAATCTGTGTTTATATCCTTGAGGAGTGACTGATTTGTTCTTTCGTTCCAAGAAAGTCTCATCACTTTCCTCCAACACCAGTAAAAGCATTGATTTTCTAGACTTGTTCCTCTCTCTAATAGTCCGACTCTCGATGCCATATGTCACAAGTGGGAAGACCACACAGCGCTCAAGATACAAATCTCAGTTGACAGCGTGATATTTCTGCTCTTCGCTATCTTGTCTTGGTTTTCCAAAGCTTTCCAGCTAAGTGGGAAGCATCATTAAAATTCTTGGCTACAGTCAACGTCTATGAAGATCTTGAAACCTGGGAACATCTGTCTGTCACTGACGATGGTTTTTACCCCCTCTATGTGCAAACAGTTGGTTGTGCCTTCATTTTTTCCCTCCTGGCCTAGTGCCACCCTTGCAGTAGCTTACCAATTATCACCTACTCATTTCTGAATATCAGTGCCAAGCTAATTAGACTTCCTTACTAGTCATTGTAGTATTGTTCCCATTTTTTTTTTTTAAACATTTCATTCTCAATTCTTAGCCCCAAGGCTGTACAGTAACCAACTAAACATCTAGCTGAGCCTCCTTTGAATACTTTACATTAGTTGTTTTGTCCATCGGACAAAAGTCCGATGGTTTTCTGTACACACAGTCGGACTTTGCTCCATCGGACTTTTGTTGGGCAAAAGTTTGTCCGTTTGCAGACCCAACTTTTGTCCGATGAAAACAAGAAAAATGCAAAAAAAGTTTGTCCGATGGAGCGTACACACGGTCGGATTGTTGGTCCAACTTGCTCAAAATGAAGTTTGCTGGCCAAAAGTCCGACGGTGTGTACGGGGATTAATGCAGCCTATGTACCAATCCTAAATACCATCCTACAACAGATGGTATTTGGATTTTAAGAACTTTCAGTTTTTGCACCAAATTGTTTTTTTTTACTTTATTTTTTGCATTGAAAAAAATTGTTGGATCCACAAGCATATGCAGATGGCAAGGTGTGGTGCTCTTGTGTGGGTCTACTCTAAGTCCAGTCACCATTGAAACACTCTTTGATCATATACTGTATTATAATAGAATGAAAATTCTAGTTAGTCTTTTGATATATTCCCTCACCTTATATAGCATCATAAAAGTAGTAAAACCCTCAAATCCATATACTTTAGCATCTCAGAGGATGATATGTCATTGGTGTCAGTCTTCATTCTCACCGTGGCCAGATGTCTTGGACTCTTCCCCAATGGCTCATTGCCAATTTGTACATTCACTCCCACTACTGCTTTTGTCTGGTTTCTTGCCAAAAGTCTTCTGCTTTGCTTTAGTCAGTTGTCAATCATTAACTAAGGAGAAAATGAATGTCTGTCATACTGGATGATGATTGCAGGAAATTGGAGTTGGAGCCTCATACATATGCAGAGGGCAAAGTGTGGGGCCCTTGTGTGGGTCTACTCTTAGTCTAGTCACCATTGAAACAATTCTGATCCCATTTTATAATAGAATGATAATTCTAAGCAGTCTTTTGATCTCTCTTACCTCATATGACATCATGGAAGTGTCAAAACCCCAAAAAATCCTATACATTCGCACCTTGGAGGCCAATATGTCATTAGTGTCAGTCATCGTCCATCCCAAAGTCCGATGTCTTGGACTTGTATACTTAAAGCGGTTGTAAAGGTTCGTTTTTTATTTTCTAAATAGGTTCCTTTAAGCTAGTGCATTGTTGGTTCACTTACCTTTTCCTTAGATTTCCCTTCTAAATATTTTTTTTTCTTTGTTTTCTTTGTCTGAATTTCTCACTTCCTGTTCCTCCTCATTAGAGCCCATTCACACAGGGGCAACACAACTTCCAGCGCGATGATTTTATGAGGCAACTCAGACACGACCTGAGTATGAATCACAGCTCGACCTGGAGCTATTTACAAGGCAACTCCAAGTTGCCTGCAGGACAAGAGACATTCCAGTGGCCAATCAAACAAGAATCAGCTCTGTGGGAGGGAGGGGGGAGAGAGAGTTTTGCAGGAGAAATGTATGTTATCTTCCTGGAGAGTCGCTCCTATTAAGACAGGGAGAGGCGACTCCCATTGAAATGAATGGTTACAGGTCGCCTAGGAGTCGGATTGAAGTAGTACAGGGACCTTTTTTGAAGTCGGAGCGACTGCAGTAGTGTGCATAAGGACGGCTCCATTAACTTACATTGATTTCTTCAGCCAGCGCAACCTGAGGCGACTAGGGGCGACCTGGGGCGATTTGGAGTCGGATCCAAAGACGCCCCTGTGTGAATGGGCTCTTAAGCTGTTCAGTAAGCTGTTCTGGCTGACTCCACACCACTCGGATGATGGTGTGAAGTTTAGTGAGGAGAAACAGGAAGTGAGAAATTCAGACAAAGAAAAAAAAACATTTAGAAGGTAAATCAAAGGAAAAGGTAAGTGAACCAACAATGCACTAGCTTAAAGGAACCTATTTAGAAAATAAAAAACAAACCTTTACAACCCCTTTAAGGAAGTTCTTCTGGTTGGACAGCTTCTCTAATGGCTTGTTTCCAATTTGTATATTTGCCCCACTACTGTTTTTGTCTGGTTCCTTGACATGTTAAGCGGTCAATCGTTAACTATGGATAACATGAATGTCTGCCATACTGGATAATGGTTGCAGGGAATGAGAGACGAATCCTCAAGCATATGCAGAGGGCAAGGTGTGGGGTCTTGTGTGGGTCTACTTTCAGTCAAGGCACCAGTGAAACAATCCTTGATCCTATTTTAAAATAGGATAATTCCTAAAATCTGGAGTCTTGTGAATGGTAGGTGAACAGGATAATGTTATCCCAGAGAGTTGCTGTATCGATAAGTCATTGGTGTCAGTTCTCATCCTCACCAAGGCCCAATGTCTCAGGCTTGTAAACTCAAGGCAATTCTCCTGCTTAGACATCATAACCATTGGCTCATTTCCAATTTGTACACCCCCCCACAACACTTTATTTTTGCTTGGTTCCTTGCCATAGGTCTTCTGCCTTAAGCCTCGTACACACGACTGGTTTTCTCGGCAAGAAAACTGCTGGGAGAGATTTTTGCTGTGAAACCCGTTTATGTGTATGGTTTCTTAACAGTAAAACTGCCGGGAATCCCGACGAGAAAAATAGAGAACCTGCTCTCTATTTTTCTCGTCGTGATTCTCGGCAGAGTGTTTCCTGCCGAGAAAACCAGTCGTCTGTATGCTTACCTGTCTGAGGTAAACCCAGGGCATGCTCGAAAAGACTTAGACGCATGCGCGGTAGCATACAAGGTTAGTGTGGGGTGTAGCAAGATGGCGGCGACGGCATCGAATGTGACGAGCGCAGGCTCATCATAGTCGATGATATCACCGCGTTCTTGCCATTCAAAAGAATGGTGTTTTTTTGGAGTGGCCGTCTGTACACAGGGCTTGGCAAGACAAGCTTGCCAGGAATCCCGTTAAGAAAACCAAAGTTTTTTTTTCCAATGGGATTCCCGCCTGTGTGTACAGGGCTTGACTCTAGACAACTGTCAGACACTAACCAGCATGTGTGTCTGCTATACTGGATGAAGGGTGTTGGAAATAGGAGTTGGATCTTCAAGCATATGCAGAGGGCAAGGTGTGGGGTCTTGTGTGGGTCTACTTTCAGTCAAGGCACCATTGAAACAATCTTTGATCCTATTTTATAATAGAACAATTGTTAAAATCTGGAGTATTGCAAATGGTAGGTAAGGATATTATTATCTCAGAGAGTTGTTGTAGCCTATCCAATGCTCCCCACCCTCCTATACATTAGCACCTCAGAGGCTGATAAGTCATTGGTGTCAGTTCTCATTCTCGCAGAGACCCAATGTCTAAGGCTTGTAAACACAAGGAAATTCTTCTGCTTGGACAGCTTCTCCAATGGCTCTTGTGTGGGTCTACTCTAAGTCCAGTCCTCATTGAAACAATCCTTGATCCTATTTTATAATAGAATAATTCCTAAAATCTCGAGTATTGTGAATGGTACTTTAATAGATATTTTCCCTGGTCCAATACCAGGATGTATGCTCTATTGCTGCCTCTGACCCAAATCTATGATGATGTGTGAATGCATGCATGCTTAAAGGATTACACACTGAGACAGACTTGTTCAGTATGAGCTCTCCCTCATCACTCAGTGGCCAACAGGCTTTATTCATGGTCTCAGCCCCTTATATAAACAAATTGACATCACATGTGTGTATATGATTGGCTCATCCATATATGGTCTTCTCTTGTGACGTCTATTCTTGGCCACATTCCACAGCTCAGCGCCATATTCCTTTGAACGGCGAAATGAAGGAGTGGAGTGTAGGTGACATCTGTTCCTCGTTTAAGAAGTGAATACCTCTGTCATATTTTTAGTCAAGGAGAATACTTCTTTTCTTTTTCGTACATCACGGGACACAGAGCGACTTAGTCATTACTAATGGGTTATATAGATTACCTTCAGGTGTTGGCACTGGCCAATTCCAAACCGGAAGTACCCTCCCCTATATAAGCCCCTCCCACCCGGGAGCACCTCAGTTTTTTGCCAGTGTCTAAGGTGTTGGCCAAAGAGTAACATGTGTTTTCACTGGGCTTGCGTACAGGTTCTTTTGGGCCTTAGTAAGCTGTTCCGGATCCCACCAAAAAAGCTTCATAGCTAAACGGTCGGTACCCGGGCCTTGCAGCAGAAGAGCAAGGTTTTGCCTGTAATGCCTCTCTTAGGAGGGCTGGACCCTGGGATCCAGAGCTCTGGTCATACCCACGACCAAGATGTTGTCTGTGCAGGGTGCTATACAGGTCCAGGGGAGTGGAATCCTTGGGAACCCGGTCCCTGAAGGTTTAATTACAATGCCTGCCGTGATAGGTGAAGTTTGGACTTCTGTGGACCAAACAAAGTCCTGCGGCGGGGATCAGGTAAGTGGGGGCCCCCAGGAACTTGGTTCTATTGGGGGACCCCCAAGCCTAATTTGTCTTTCTGTCTGTTACCTAACGGTATTCCCGCTAAATATCTGTGTTTGCCTGTAACTACTGAAAATGTAAAATTTTAATAGTAGTCAAGAAAAAAAAAAAAGGGACCGCGGTATCTGTGTTAAACCACTAGAGGCCGCTGTAGTCCATTTTTCTTGTCATGTGGATCTTTGGTTTTCTCAAGTCAAAAGATCCAGGCAGCTGGTAAGTTTCTCTGCCCTGTTGCTGCGCTCATCCACCGCACAGGCCCTCCGGCAAAAAGGGCCCTGGCTCCTAGTCCCTGTTTGATTTCGAAAAGGGCGCCAATGGCGCACGGGCGCGTGCACGCGCCTCCTATGAAAAAAAGGGGCGGGGCGGGTGGATGACGCTCGATGCGCGCCGCGGCGCTTCTGCGCATGTGCGGGCGTCCCAGCATAGTTAAAAGACACAGTACAAGTGTCAGCTGGATGCAAACAGAGCTAGCAACAAACAGTGGCACACAGAGGCGGTTGATGCAGGCATCCCCATAGAAAGGCACTTTAGTGGACACCAGCTGGTATATAGCAGCACCTGTGTTAGATTATTACCAGCAAAATTGGTGTATGACGACGGGAATACCTCAGCTTTGTGCTTAAAGGATATGTCGTCCAGACGCTCCGGAAATAGATCTTCCAGGAAGCCAAAGGGGTCTCCATCGGGCTCTGAGGATATTGGGCATGCTTGTACTGCACCAATCTCCCCTGAGAATTCAGAGGTCAGTAGCCGTAGAAACCCCGCAGGAATGCCTGGTGCTGCGGCTGTCCCCAGTCCACCTGCTCCTGTATATATAACAGAGGAGGTTTTATCCTCAACTCTGGGAGGATTGGAAGAGAGATTAACAGCATTGATCGCTGCTTCCCTGTCTCAGGAAAAGCGCGTCCGATCTCCGTCTCCTCCTTCAGAGTGCCTGTTAGTGGAGGAACAGTCCCAGAGATCGACCTACCTGAAGGGGATCAGGATGAGGTTGATTCAGTTATGGAGGAATCAACAGTGGAAGAACCTTTCTCAGCATCTCAGGCTGAAAGATTATGGGTTCAGTCTCTGACTAATATGGTCCGATCAGCATTTAAAATGCCTCTGGCGGAACCACCATCCACTACGGTTTCCTCGCTGGGGTCGCTAAAAGCTCCCCAGGCTGTCTGTTCCTTCCCAATCCACCCTTTATTAGAAGGGCTTATTTACCAGGATTGGGAGCATCCTGATAAAATATTTGCTCCCCCCAAGAGATTTCCGGTGATCTATCCCATGGAGGATAAGTTCATAAAAAAATGGAGGGTCCCTACAGTGGACGCAGCCATCTCTTCTGTTAACAAATCACTGACATGTCCAGTAGATAATGTTCCAATGTCAAAGACCCAATAGATAAAAAATTGGAGTCTTTACTAAAATCTGCTTTCTCTACAGCAAGCATGGTGACACAACCTGCGGTAGCAGCGATTGGAGTCTGCCAAGCAGTGAAAGATCAGTTGAAACAAGTCTTAAGGGACTTACCAGATCAGCAGGCTCTTGCCCTAGCTGACCTGCCTAGAGCCTTGTGTTTTGCGGTGGACGCCATAAAGGATACAATCCAACAGGCCTCCCGCTTTACGCTGTCTATAGTACAGGCTTCTGTGGCTCAAAAACTGGTCTGCTGAAGCTCCCTGTAAAAAACTGCTGGTTAGCTTCCCATTTCATGGAGAACGCTTATTTGGAGAAGATCTGGACAAATATATCCAGAAAATTTCTGCCGGTAAAAGTTCACTCTTACCGGTTAAGAACAAGGGTAGAAGTCCTTCTTTTAAGAGGCCTACTTCTCCAGTCCCTGGCACATCGGCTGTGAAACAGTTCCGACGGCCTCCGCGGTCAAATCCAGGGGGCAGAAATCAGGGACAATCACAGGGTATCAAGAAACCCTGGGTCAAGAGAGGTACAAAACCTCCCCCTAAGTCATGAAGGGTTGCCCCCACTCAGTCGGGTGAGGGGAAGACTTCAGTTGTTCACAGAGACCTGGCGGGACACCATCAGAGATGGGTGATCCCCGCAGTAAGTCTGGGATACAGGCTGGAGTTAAAAGACATTCCTCCTGCCCATTTTATAAGGTCAAACGTGCCAAGCGATCCCCAGAAGAGTGGATCCCTCCTTCTGGCACTAGAGCAACTATTGCCCCAAGGATAATCATGAAGGTTCCCTTGAAAGAAAACGGGTTCGGGTTTTACTCGAACCTTGTCACAGTCCCCAAACTAAATGGGGACATGAGGCCCATATTGAATATAAAAGGGCTAAACAAGTTCCTACATATCAGGACTTTTTTCGGATGGAGTCGATCCGATCGGTGGCCACCGCCCTACAAGGGCAGGAATGGTTAGCCTCGATCGACATAAGGGATGCTTATTTGCATATTCCCATCTGTCCGGCCCACCAGAAATTTCTACGCCTTGCAGTAGAAGGGCGCCATTTTCAGTTCAGAGCCTTACCTTTCGGTCTGGCCACGGCACCACGAGTGTTCACAAAAATTCTGGCCCTACGATTGGCCAAACTAGGAACACAAGGTGTAACGATAATGGCATATCTAGACGACTTGTTGCTGATAGACCACTCAGTGAAAAAAACTAGAAGTGGTCGTTCACAAGATAATCAAGTATCTGGAATCTCACGGTTGCATTATCAACCGAGACAAGTCAGCCCTAAAACCAGTCAAAAGCCTGGAATACTTGGGGGCTAAGACTGGATTCAAATCAGAGAAAGATTTTCTTACCTCCAGAGAAGGTGTCGTCTTTGAAAGATTTGACCCACTTAGTGGGTACTAAAAAGAAAAACCATCCATACGCCTGTGTATAAGGCTGCTGGGGAAAATGGTGGCTTCATTCGAAGCGGTACCCT
The DNA here is from genome assembly GCA_029206835.1 of Rana muscosa. NCBI lineage: Eukaryota > Metazoa > Chordata > Amphibia > Anura > Ranidae > Rana > Rana muscosa. The sequence continues at coordinate 89,716,469 of CM055124.1, read as the reverse complement.
ACGGTCAATTCCTTTCAAGGAACTTGCAGAGGGCCATACTGTCAGCCTGGAACAAAAAAGTTCAGGCTTTAGACTTACCAATGTCCCTGTCCCCTTCCGTTCGCAAGAGCCTCCATTGGTGGTTGGTGCCCCAGAATCTGGGAAGGGAAACCCTTCAGTCCGGTTTCTTGGAAGGTGGTCACTACAGTTGCCAGCCTCATAGGCTGGGGGGCAGTACTGGAGCAATGGTCTCTCCAGGGCAAGTGGTCAGAAGCAGAGAAGGCCCTGCCCACCAATCTCTTAGAGATACGAGCAGCCCGGTATGCCCTAGTAGCATGGACATCCAAACTCCAAGGGTCACCTGTCAGAATTCAATCAGACAATGCCACAGCAGTGGCATATATCAATCTCCAGGGTGGCACCAGGAGTCGTGCAGCCCAGAGGGAAGCGAAATGCATCCTGGAATGGGCAGAAAGGTATGTCACAGCCATATCCGCGGTTTTCATCCCAGGAGTGGAAAATTGGAGAGCGGACTTTTTTAAGTCGCCAGCAATTATGCCCGGGGGAATGGTCTCTTCACCCCGAGGTTTTCCAGGCAATATGCCAGCGGTGGGGAACACCGGATGTAGATCTGCTAGCATCCAGATTCAACGCAAAGGTGGACAGATTTGTGTCTCGCACAAAGGATCCCCTAGCTTGCGGTTCGGATGCCCTAGTGTTCCCTTGGGATCAGTTCAAGCTGATATATGCATTCCCACCGCGATTAATCCGCAGAATCAGGGTAGAAAATAAACCAGTGATTCTGGTGGCTCCAGCGTGGCCCCGAAGGGCATGGTACGCGGAGATTGTAAAAATGTCAGTGGGAAGTCCTTGGACCCTCCCACATCGTCCGGACCTGCTTTCGCAAGGACCGATATACTACCCTTCCTTACCAGCCCTAGGTTGACGGCCTGGCTATAGAAGCCCACATTCTAAAAAAGAGAGGGCTCTCTAATCCTGTGGTATCTACCATGATCAATGCCAGGAAGCCGGTATCCAGGCAGATCTATTATAGGATCTAGAAGGCGTACATCACGTGGGGTGAGGCCAGGAAATGGCATCCACGTAAGTACGTAATAGGTAGGATTCTGGACTTCCTACAGTGGGCTGTACATAGGAAGCTTGCCTTGAGTACTATCAAGGGTCAGACGGCCTTGTCAATATTTTTTTTTTTCAAAGGCCCTTGGCTTTGCATTCATTAATCAAAGCTTTCATACAAGGAGTGATGCGTATTAGCCCTCCGGTTAGTATTCCCATATGTCCATGGGACTTAAACCTGGTTCTGTCGGTTCTACAGAAACAACCATTTGAACCATTGCGGCACATTTTCTTGGTTCTTTTCACCAGGAAATTGATTTTCTTAGTAGCCATTTGTTCGGCTAAAAGAGTATCGGAATTAGCCGCCTTGTCCTGTAAGGAGCCATATCTGGTTATCCATAAGGACAGAGTAGTATTACGTCCTCATCCAGCCTTTCTTCCTAAGGTGGTATCGAGGTTCCATTTGAACCAAGATGTGGTTCTTCCTTCCTTTTTCCCCAAACCTAGTTCGGTAGAGGAAAAGTTATTGCATTATTTGGATGTAGTAAGAGCAGTTAAAGCTTATCTTAAAGCCACTGCTCAGATTCGCAGAACGGATACTTTGTTTGTTCTGCCGGAAGGCCCCAGAAAGGGTCAGGCAGCATCAAAAATCTACTTTAGCCAAGTGGATTCGACAGGTCATAATACAAGCCTATGGCTTGAAAAGGAGACCGCCTCCGTTCAAAGTTAGGGCGCACTCCACAAGAGCAGTTGGAACTTCATGGGCAGTGCATCACCAAGCCTCCCTGGCTCAAGTACTGTAAGGCCACAACATGGTCCTTAGTACACACGTTTACTAGATTCTACCAGGTAGACGTCAGAAGTCAGGAGGATGTCGCCTTTGGGCGCAGTGTGTTGCAGGCCGCAAAAGAGCCTCATGCCTGATGGCGCCCAGCTTATGTATCCCTCCCCTCATTTGGCATTGCTTTGGGACGTCCCATTAGTAATGACTAAGTCGCTCTGTGTCCCGTGATGTACGAAAAAGAAAAAGGGATTTTTATAACAGCTTACCTGTAAAATCCTTTTCTTGGAGTACATCACGGGACACAGAGCTCCCACCCCTCTTTTTGGGACACTTATTGCTTGGCTACAAAACTGAGGTGCTCCCGGGTGGGAGGGGCTTATATAGGGGAGGGTACTTCCGGTTTGGAATTGGCCAGTGCCAACACCTGAAGGTAATCTATATAACCCATTAGTAATGACTAAGTCGCTCTGTGTCCCGTGATGTACTCCAAGAAAAGGATTTTACAGGTAAGCTGTTATAAAAATCCCTTTATCTTGTTACATGAATACCAAAAACACACACATGAAAATACTTTCTGGTTCCCAATATGATCAATAAGTTTCTTATTGTATAAATATATCTTAGTGTGTGTTTGTGCTCCTCAAAACTGACTATATCAGCCTTTCTTTCAAAGGAGTGCTCTAACGTTCCTTGCAAATATATAACTCACAAGGATAGGGGCCATTTACTCTAAAATTCCTAAGGATGGGGCTGTGAACTATGTAAGTAGCTGAAGTAAGAATCATTTAACTCGAACCAAAACTCTGAACCAATACCAAAACATAAAGAAGGATAGAAAATAAAAATATTTGAGTGGTTAAAGAGAGAGATAACATAGTCCATTTATTAGCGCCATCACAGTACGTGAGGATAATATTATCCCAGAGGGTTTCTGTAGTCTCTCCGCTGCTCCCCCAATGCTGTTGGTTGGGATCCATCGTCTTCTTAGGGCTGACCTTCATTGGATCAGACCCTAATTCAACATGTTGGACACATAACGCAGTTTGCATCGACATGTCTTATTTTTGCTACTTATTAATTTTTGTCTCACTGTAGCCCAGCTGTATCCGCCTGATCCGCGGCCGGGGGGCCAGTGTGTGTCTGGTTTCCCGGGAGCTGCGATGCACGCTGTGAGCCCTCCCTCTTCCCTCCCTTCCGCTTCCATTGGTCACAGGGGATTGGGTGGGCGTCCCCACCGTGCGTTGGCACCACACTTCCTACGCTGTGCGCGTGACGCCGCATTGGGCGGTGTGTCACACGCGCGCTGGGTATAACACCATGGTTTGACGCGTTGGGAGTCACTCCGGCGTCTGCCGGGATGTCTCTCCTTTGTCTGTACCAGCGTGGCGCTGGGGGGGGAACACTGCCTGTTCTGATGGGTTCGCACTCCACTTCTCCCCCCTCCACCATCCTCCCACCGCTAAGTTAGCACAGTGGCTGTACATCCAGACTCCTGTCCTCTCTCCACTTGGCTCTTCATCCCATTTGGATCAACCAAGGTAACCTCTTAGTACCCACTTCTCCACCTGGGTCACTGGCCTTTATTTTAATGTTAGATTACTCCATTGACTTACACTGTCATAGATATATACTATCTTTCATTTTGTATACCTTAGAAGTGCCAGTTTCCCATGGGGGATGGCGTGTGCTTCCTTGATTTGCTGTCATTCCCCCACCTCAGTTCCCGAGCCAGGCTCAATTGATCAACCTTCGACTTGTGATTCTGCATGGTTCACACTGGGGTTTCATGTGAGTACAAATTTGGCATGGCCAATTATTTTATACCCATTTTTTTACCTTTGTTCCCATAAGGGTATACCAACTAGATCACATGGGTTACTCATTTCTGTTTATAGAACATGTATCCATTCATCAGGAGCACCCAACTCCATGAAACGCGTCGAGCCCCCCTTGATGCATCCAACATATATTGATCAATTTCAGATGGTTTTACACCTCTCTTTTCCCCATTGTGTAATAGTGTACCCCGACATATGGAGTATTAGGATGTGCTATTGTATTTATCTCATGCTATGTTGTTATATATGCTACTTATTATATAGCCTAATTTACTTGTTACAATCTATATATGCAACACCGGTTTTTATGCTTTGTCGATCATTTGTCTCAATAAACATACTTATGTTTGGACTTATGTGAAGTTGATTGGTCCCACCACACACACCTCATTTAAAGTCCCGACCTTCCCCCCTTTTTTATACGCTGCTCCCCCACTAGCCCTATACATTAGCACCTCAGAGGCCGATACGTCATTGGTGTCAGTTCTCATCCTTGCCGAGGCCCGATGTCTTGGCCTTGTATACTCAAGGCGATGCCAGGAGGAAACACACTCAAAAGCGCCCTTCCCAGAAGTATTCCACCAGTGTATTATGAGAAGGATTTTTACTCCAACAGAAAAGTGCAGATGTCGGTACAAGAGAAGATAAATATTCATTCACAATCTGGGCTGTGTGTTAAACACAAGGAGCTGCAGAAATTGCCATGAATAAATGATGTTTCTGCAAAATCAAGTCTGTTTGCTCGTTAGAATGAGTTCTGTGGATCTGACCTCTAGTTGACACCAGAAAATGAGGCAGTTCCCGCAGGCCTGTGCACCGGTACCTGATGATAAAATGCATTATACATTCCGGAGACACCAAGAATTTCCGAACATCTCCTGCTTGTTACATTGTATCCAGAAAATGCCTCTATAAACAATGCGCCGATAATGTAACACATATCATTTACCTGGCAAACATTAAAACTGCGGAACGTTCTATAAATCTGGGCACTCGCCACCGCTAATACTGCTTTTACACGACAAATGTGACACTGCATCCTCAATAATGCCAGCAAATGACAATGTAAGAGCATTAGACTTTATTTGCATCTAAAATAAAAATTACTGTTTGTGGTAAATCATTCTAAATTTTAAGAAGAGCCGTAGTTGCCGGAGGGGGATAATTCCCTCAGTAATGGGTAATGTAATGCTTCTCCGCGAGGTATGCTGGGAGCCATTGAGGCAGCTAAATATTCAGTTTCTTTGGACCTGGAGATAAATTAGCTTGCTTTATACATAGATACATTTTGCCTAATAACCACAATGATTCATTTCTTTGTAAAAAGAAATAATGTCGATTTTGTTTTTCATTAGGACTGAACTTTGAAGTGTTTCTAGGATGCAGGGCAGAAGGTGGATTAGGTTTGGCAGACAATCACCAAATGAAAAAGTGCCAAACCAAATGATGAGTCCAAAATAAATGTTTGGACAGCACTCCCCCCCCCCCCCTTCATTGGGGTTTCAAATTAAATAAGAAATTTAAATGGACTCAAAATAGAGCTTTCCTGCGTGAATCTCTGTAGAGAAGCCAAGTGCTGGACTTGAGTGTTACTACTCAGCAGCATCTACATGGGCAAACCTCTTGATTAGAGCATCCATTCTCAACCATGATTCTGTGGAACCTTAGCGTTCCTCCAGAGGTTGCAATTGGTGTTCCTTGAGCTGTGGTTAATGTTGTCCTTCTATCCGATGGTGCCTGCATAGTTCTGGGCCAACACCCCTTGACAAATACAACAGTGTGACATCAATTTTATGTTTTTAGCTGTTTGTAAGTAATGGTGGCATTCTAACCACCACTAAAAAGGTTGCATTCTTTCTACTGACCACCAATGTAAGGGGCATTCTTCTCACTCGCCACCAATGTAAGGGACATTCTTTCCACTGGGCACCAATGTAAGGGGCATTCTTCTACTGACCACCAAGGTAAGGGGACATCTTTCTACTGATCACCAATGTAAGGAGCATTCTTCCTACTGACTACCAATGTAAGGAGAAATCTTTCCACTGGCCACCAATGTAAGGGGAATTCTTCCCACTGACTACCAATGTAAGGGGCATTCTTTCCACTGACCACCAATAAAAGTGACATTTACCAATGTAAGGGACATTCTTCCCACCGGCCTCCAATGTAAGGGGCATTCTTCCTACTGACCACCAATGTAAGTGGAAATCTTTCCAATGGCCACCAATGTAAGGGACCTTCTTTCCACTAGCCACCCATGTAAGGAGAAATCTTTCCACTGGCCACCAATGTAAGGGACATTCTTTCCACTGGGCACCAATGTAAGGGGCATTCTTCTACTGACCACCAAGGTAAGGGGACATCTTTCTACTGATCACCAATGTAAGGGGAAATCTTTCCACTGGCCACCAATGCAAGGGGAATTCTTCCCACTGACTACCAATAAAAGTGACATTTACCAATGTAAGGGACATTCTTCCCACTGGCCTCCAATGTAAGAGACATTTTTCCTACTGGTCTCCAATGTAAGGGGCATTCTTCCCACTGAAAAAGGGAGAGTCTTTCGCGCTTCTAGTGAGTAGTGAAATAATATGAGGTGTTATGTGTCAATATGTGACGTGCAAACAGCTGCAAAAACGAATGTGTTCACCTTACACAATAATGAAATAGAATAAAAAATGTGTATTCGCGCTATAAGCTAACCCACAAATAGTGATAAATACAAACTAATATAAATGTGCATATATAAATTCAATCAAATAAACGTGCAGATAGGTATCAATCATGTGGACCAAAAAATGTATATAATACACATCAATAAATCCATAACCAAGTGCCTGTGCACAAAAGGAAAAAGTGGGATATGTTGCAAATAGGTATGGTACCAAGTCTTGAACCAACCAGGTCCAAAATATCCCAAAAAACAAAAAAATTGTATATATGATGATCCAGTAAAGAAGTAAAGAAATAATATTAATAATTAAAATCCATGCAAATTAGTGATGATAGTGAGTCTTTTCTTGCTGAACTGTGGTGAACTCTTTTATAAATATTCAAATTCCTTGGTGAAGTGTTTCCCAAAACTGTGGTCTCACTGGACTCTTACCTGGACTGGACTCTTACCTCCAGAAAGATGAATGTAAACAAAATCTGCAAATTCTTTCTCCTCTGATATGTCCTCTCCAGCATGTATGTGTAAAATAATCTCCAATGGTGAAGTATATAAGGTATTGGGGATTTATTTCAAATGGTAATGCTCTTACATTAAATAAAAAGATAAAAAGCGCAGTGATGTGGAGCAGCGCATTCGCCGTCTTACTCTGAGTCCGGGCACTTCCGGTCTGCGGTACCTCTCGATCTCCCAGGGATATATACTTCACCATTGGAGATTATTTTATTTTCTCCTCTGAGCCATTTCCTACTCCCCCCCCCCCTGTGTCTTTCCCATCCCCACAGGATTATAGTCCTCCTTGAACTCTGAAAACTTGCCTCAATTTCCACTGTGGGGTTTTAATGGTAGTAGCCTACTCTACTGTTGGTAATTAGGGAAGTATTTTGGATGTGTGATGTTTAAAGTGTACCCCTGGCCCCTTGTAACTACATGCGGCTTCATAAGTTGCCTGCAAGCTTACCTTCTCTTAGCAGTAAAGCCCTGTACACACGGGCGGGAATCCTGTCGGAAAAAAACCCGTTGGTTGTCTTGCCAAGCCCTATGTACTGACAGCCATTCAAACGAACCGCCGTTCTTTTGAATGGCAAGAACGCGGTGACGTCATAGACGCCGGCGCTCGTCACATTCAATGCCGTCGCCGCCATCTTGCTACACCCCACACTAACCTTGTATGCTACCACACATTCGTCAAAGTCTTTTCGAGCATGCGCGGGTTTACCTCGGACAGGTAAGCATACAGACGACCGGTTTTCTTGGCAGGAAAACTCTGCCGAGAATCCCGACGGTTCTCTATTTTTCTCGTCGAGATTCCAGGCAGTTTTCCCGACGAGAAACCATACACACGAATGGTTTTCTCAGCAAAAAACTTTCCCAGCAGTTTTCTTGCCGAGAAAACCGGTCGTGTGTACGAGGCTTTAGACTTACTCCAGTGAGGGTAGGCCTTAAACTCTCAAAATTTGCAACAACTTGAAATTTACTGAAATACAAAGAGAACGGATGCAAAATTCCCATGCAGGGGGTATGAACATTAGATACAGTGCAAAATTTCATGGAAAAAAAAAACACAAAAGAAAATGTGTCAGAGTGTGAACTATGAACCAACAAAGACCCTCCGTCCAAGGCCAGTGGTCAACACTAAGTGCCTGAGCCTTCAGGGGCTAAGGTGGGTCAAGGGAGCGGACCTGTCTACTAAAAAAGTAATAATCAAAACCAGGAGGAAGTTCGTAAGAACAGGAAGAAAGAAAGGGAAGTAGAAGAGGGAAAAAGGGGCAGAAGCAAGGAGCGAAAGGAGGGAGGGGGAAGGAAATTCCCACAGGCTGGGGGTAAGTTAATTTGTGAGGCCTAGGCTTGTAGGGTGTAAGGTTGGGAGGGCGTAAGACCACCACGGAGCCCACACTTTGAGGCCAATGTTGGGTTTTAATGGTAGTAGCATCTGCTGTTGGTAATTAGGGAAGTATTTTGGACGTGTGCCATTTAAAATATTCTCTAGCCTTGTGTGACTCCACGCTGCTTCAGAGATCACCTGCAGGCTTCTCTTTGCAGTAAGGCCTACTAGAATGAGAGTAGGCCTTAAACTCAGAAAATTTACCCCAACTTCCAATGTTGGATTTTTAAAGGGGAATAGCCTCATCTACTGTTAATTAGGTAAGTATTTTGAATGTGTGATGTTCAAAGTGTAAACTCGGCCTGCAAGCTGACCTTCTTATAGCTGCCCACTTGTAGGGCAGGCCTTCTAGGTATTGGCGAAGCAGAAGGTAATACAACTGAACTAGTCATAAAAACTGGAATGAGCATTAATATAGCATCTGGTCTGCTGTTTGTGTTCATCATCCCACCCTGCATTCTGAAATGAGTCAGGAATATATGTCTGTCATGGAGTCCTGTCTGTCTGGAGGATCCCTCGAGGCTATAATGACTGCAGGGCTTCTCTGGATGACAATTAGCTGGTCTGTGAGACTTGTGATGAATGTGGCGGGCAGTGACGGTGAGTGCGGTGACAGCGCCGCGCTTCATTTGGTGCTCAAAGACGGCATCCTAATAATCTATTAGAGCGTAATTATCGCTGAGCACCTGTTAATCGCTCCTACTTCAGTACTGGGTATAAATCTTGTGTGTCAGGAAAGAACTTTTTGCCCTTTTCAAAGTTTTTGTCCACTGGCCAAATTCTTCTGTTGGTTCTTGCGTTATAATTATCTTTTAGCTGTCCACGCAGTCTTATACCAGGAGGCTGACCGGTCTCATGGCAAATAAAAAAAAAAATAGTAAAATTATATCAGCAGCAACAATTACAAAAGAAATGGTTCAGTTTGGGCATTTAAGATGCTTTTTAACTACTTCACAAACTCCAGAAGATAAAATATAACTATGTTAATTCACATATCATTAAAAAAACTGTACGAATCCATCCTCCTTTATCAGGGTACAATAGAATCAGGTCATCAATAATCCCCCCCCCTTCATAAACTACCATAGAGGTGGTCACCCTCGCTTCTTTACTTTATACAAAGTGTGTATCACTTGGATAAGAGTGTCCCCATCATTGGTGTCAGTGGAAAGGGATAGTGTCCCCTTTGTTGATGTCAGTGGAATGAATAGTACCCCAAGGGGCCTAATAAAGGCAAGCAAGAGGCCGAAGTTTGGAGACCATTACTTTAAGTGTGTATCGCTTAGACCAGGGGTTCCATTTATTTAATTTTCACAGAAGTCTCCTTTTTTTAAGGCGTTCCACATATGGAGCTTCATCAAGAGATGTGAAGAAGACTATCAATGTGTCAACCAATTGTCCATATCAACAATTGCATACATGGTATACCTCTTATCCATGGGCGTCTGCTCCATAGGGCAAGGGGGGTCAATTGCCCCCCCTGGAAGTCAGTGAAGACACACTTGCCCCCTGTGTTGCAATGGGCGCCGCAGCCGCCTCCGCGGAAGCAATGAACTTTTTTTTCTAAGTCTGCAGACTGCTGCTGGCCTGGGGGCTGGGGCTGCTCTCAGTCTTTTCTGACTATCCATCCCTCCCTCCTCACCCCCGGCCTGAGCATCGGATTGGCTTCGCCTCTGCTTTACATCACCGTGACCCTGACCCGGCTGTTCCGTGATTGGCTGTTGCCTCAACCTGTGTAAATGTGCCTATGCCGATCTGGCCGGCGCGCCGCCTGCTCCTCCCACAGGTGCGTGGCGTGCAGTGGCCAAGACGAGACTGAATACGCTGCCAGGGCCTGCCCTATCGCTGAAGAACTACAGGTAACAGCAGTGCCTGTGCCACGACACCACTGTTTACTCCTTTTTGTATTGCAATGTATTGCCCCCCCCTGAAAAAAAGTTCCCATGCTCTTATCCCCTTTGTATTTACATGAAGGCCTCCAAAAAATTATGTAAATGTCAAGGGGCTAAGAGGTGCATTTTGAGCCATGTATGCAATTGCTTATTTGGACAGTTGGTTGACACTTTGATAGTTTTCCTCTCTTTGTTCTCCTGATGAAGCTGGATCATTGAAATGCCTTGAGAAAGGGGATGTCTGTGAAATAAATAAAGAGAACCCTTGGTCTAAGCCAGGCATGTCCAAAGTGTGGCCCACGGTCCGGTTTTGAACGGCCCGACTGGTTATCTAAACATATATATCTTTTGTGGTCCCCGACGATTTCCCAGTGCCGGGGCCACAAAAGACATATAGGCCGGCTGCCTTGGAAGGGACAGGGAGGAGGCAGGACGAGTGCCGTGCGTACAGGAGGAGTATTTCCTGTTTACACGGCAGCCTCTGTAATAGGAAGTCCCGTCTCCGGCGCTGCCATTGGACAACTGTTCTGTCCATCAAAGGAGGCGGGACTTTCTATTAAAGAGGCCGCTGAGTAAACAGGAGATTCTCCTGTAGATAATCTTTGGCGCTCGTCCTGCCCCCGCCCTGTCCCTTCCAAGGCTGCAGATCCTGGCAATTGGGGGTGCTGAATTCATGGCAATTGGGGGTCTGCAGATTGGCACTGACCCTTATTTTGCTTCACAGTTCTTTATTTAAAGATTATGTTTTTTTCCTGAAACTTCCGTGTTATACGCCAATAAATACGGTATATCCAAATAATATGCCTGAGCTCATCTCTTTACTCACACAGTCACAAAGGCAAGGGAATTCTTGTTGGGCAGTGTATTAGTGCTCAAACGAACACACATAGACCGAATTTTAATGGTTCAAAGAATGTCAGGCAAAATGGTCGGCCCTCCCACATGTTCACTTCATCAAATCTGGCCCTCTTTGAAAAAAGTTTGGACACCCCTGGTCTAAGCGATACACACTTTGTATAAAGTAATGGTCTTTAAACTGCGGCCTCTTGCTTGCCTTTATACAGCCCTTGGGGCCCTGTTCATCCCACTGATACCAAGGATGGGGCACTATTCCTCTGACTGACACCAATGATGGGACACTTCCTGTCACTAATAGGCCACTCTGACTCCCATTGACATCAGTGAAGAAGCACTCTTCCTCCTACTGATACCAATAATGGGACACTTCCTCTTACTGATGGTCACTTTTCCTCCCACTGACACCAATGGCACTTATCCTCCCACTGATACCAAGGATGGGACACTTCCTCCCACTGACACCAATTAATTGGCACTATTCCTCCCAATGATGGGGCATGACTTCTATCACTGAGACCAACAATGGAGCATTATTCCTCCTACTGACACCAGTGACAGGTTATTGTTTACTCCAACTGACGTTGGGGCATTTCTACTAGCACTGTCCACAGTCTGGCCGCCATAAATTCTGAGGGACAATAAACTGGCCCTTTGTTTAGAAAGACTGGAGACCTCTTGTATCAAAAAAAGAAGGGGGGTGACCAACGCTGTGGGATTATTAGTGACCTGATTATATTGTACCTTGAAAGGAGGATGGTTTTGTACAGTTTTTAAACGGTGTGAATAAACATAATATTTTATCTTTTGGCGTTTAAAGGTGCTTCCAACTACTTTACAAAGTCCCACCAACCATTTTATTGGTATTTGTAGTTGGACATTGTATAATGGGGGTTCTTTGACAGCATAACCCATATAGAAGTCTATATTTATTGTATATCAGTATCAATAATAAAAAACACAATTGAACAGTCTGTAGAAATCTGTGACCCGCCATTATACTGGTTCCTAACGATCTATCAATTTGAGGTGGACGTTAATCGAAACCTTTGTAAAAGCAGCTGAAAATTAATAAATTTCCACTCTAAATTCAGTCATTTTGGTTACCAGGAAATAATGGAAGCCCTAGACGGTAGATTACGTGGAACGCCAATTTCCATGCAATTGTTTCTTTTGTCAAAAGATAGTGAAATACTTTCAAGATTGCCGTGTAGGTGTCCAGCTTTAGTCCCTTTTACAGCAACGCAAAATCTAGAGCCAGGTGTCAAACCTTAGTATGGGGAACCTGAAAACGGACACAGCATGTGTCAAATCTGTTAAACACCTTGACGTGAATAGGGCATAAAAGTAGATCTGATGCCCGTAGGGACCAATAACATTTAGTTATATTCTGGAAAATTCAAGTAGAGATCATTTTTTTTAATGAATCTGAACCACATTTATGTAATTTTGTCTTTTGGCCACTATTTGGATGCAGTCATGTCTTGGGGTTAGGGGTGTTAGCTTTGTGGGGCTGATACTTTTAGTGCAAGGTAAGTATTGGGCCAGTACTTAATAGGCAATGCTAGTTTTTGGTGTTAGGCTGGCCTTAGTAAAGATTTAAGGGTTTGGTTATTTCGATTTAGGGGTTCGAGGGTTGGGTTAAAGTTGAACTAAATGCAAACCATTTTTTTTTAATCTTTGAAAGAGAAAGGGTTATAACCCCATCAGGTATTTTTTTGGTCCTCTGTTCCATTGGGGAGATTTCCCTTCACTTCCTGTCCCATAGCCAAAACAGGAAGTTAAGCCTCGTACACACAGGGGCGGGAATCCCGTTGAAAAAAAAACGTCGGTTTTCTCGAGGGGATTCCCAGCAAGCTTGTCTTGCCAAGCCCTGTGTACACACGCACCATTCAAAAGAACCGCTGTTCTTTTGAATGGCTAGAACGCGGTGACGTCATCGACTACGATGAGCCGGCGCTCGTCACATTTGATGCCGTCGCCGCCATCTTGCTACACCCTACACTACCCTTGTATGCTACCGCACATGCGTCGAAGTCTCATCGAGCATGCGTGGGTTTCCCTGGACAGATAAGCATACAGACGACCAGGTTTCTCGGCAGGAAACACTCTGCCGAGAATCCCGACGAGAAAAATAGAGAGCAGGTTCTCCATTTTTCTCGTCGACATTCCCGGCAGTTTTCCTGCCGAGAAACCATACACACGAACAGTTTTCTCTGCAAAAAGCTCTCCCAGCAGTTTTCTTGCAGAGCAAACCGGTCGTGTGTACGAGGCTTAAGAGGTATATACCTGGTTGTCACCAGAATGCTGCTCCCAGGACATATTTCCCTTCACTTTCAGTCCCATAGCCAAAACAGGGAGTAAGAAGAAACCCCTTCAAAGTAAGGGAATCCCCTGGTTGTCACCAGAACTAGTGTCCCCATTGGAAGATGTCCCCTCACTTCCTGTCCCATAGCCAAAATTAGAAGAAGAATTCCCTCCAAAGTGTCCCCATTGGAAGATTTTCCCACCCATTTCCATGCAACTGTTTCCTTAGTCAAGTTGGGTTAAAGTCGAACTAAAGGAAAAAAAAATGTATGTGTATGTATATATATATATATATATATATATATATATATCTTGGAAAGAGTAAGGGAGGGTTCTAACCCCGTCAGGTATTTTTTTTAACCTTTGTGTCCCATTATTGGGTAGATTTCCCTTCTTGTCCCATAGCCAAAACAGGAAGTAAGAGGATATCCCTCCAAGGTGAGGGAATGTTGTCACCAGAGTTAGTGTCCCCATTGGAAGATGTCCCCTTACTTCCTGTCCCATAGCCAAAATTAGAAGAAGAATTCCCTCCAAAGTAAGGAAATCTCCTGGTTGTCACCAGAACTAGTGTCCCCATTGGAAGATTTCCCTGCCTATTTCCATGCAATTGTTTCCTTAGTTGAGTTGGGTTAAAGTAGAACTAAAGGCAACACATTTTTTTTTTATAGGAGTAAGGGTTATAGCCCCATCAGGTATTTTTTTTAATCTCTGTGTCCCATTGGGGAGATTTTTCTTCACTGCCTGTCCCAAAGCCAAAACCGTAAGTAAGAAGAAATCCCTCCAAAGTGAAGGAAATCTCCTGGCTGTCGCCAGAACTAGTGTCCCTATTGGAAGACTTTCATTTACTTCCTGTGCCATAGTTAAAACAGGAAGTAAGAAGAAATCCTAAGGTGAGGGAATCTCCTGGTTGTCACCAGAACTAGTGTCCACACTGGAAGATTTCCCTGCAATTGTTTCCTTAGTCAAGTAGAACTAAAGGCACTACAAAACAGGAAGTAAGAAGAAATCCCTCCAAAATTAGGGAATCTCCTGGTTGTCACTAGAACTAGTGTCCCCACCTGAAGATCTCCCTTCATTTCCTGTCCCATAACCAAAACAGGCGTTAAGAGGAAATCCCTGGAAGTCACCAGAACACTGCTCCCTGGGCATATTTCCCCTTCACTTCCTGCCCCATAGCCAAAACAGAAAGCAAGAAGAAATCCCTCCAAATCTAGGGAATCTCCTGGTTGTCACCAGAACTAGTGTTCCCATTGGAAAATTTCCATGCACTTTTTTTCTTAGTCAAGTTGGGTTAAGGTAGAACGAAAGGCAACACATTTTTTTTTTATCTTGGAAAGAGGGAGGGTTATAACCCCCATAATGATTTTTTTTTCTTTAACCTCTGTGTCCCCATTGGGGAGATTTCCCTTCGCTTCCTGTCCCAAAGCCAAAACAGAAAGGAAGTGAAAATTCCTTTCAAAGCAAGAGAATCCGTGATTATCACCAAAACTAGTGTCCCCATTGGAAGATTTCCCCTCTATTAGGGTTCATGCACATTGTGCATAAACTTCGCAGGGCAGCTGCCCCTTCTGCCCTTCTCTTGTCCTGGTTCTTAGTCATACACTTTTATTACATGGGTTCTTTGCGTGTGAACCTAAAGCTAGACATGTGCAGTTTGTTTCATTCTGAATCTAAATTCAAACAAAAGTTTCCTTATTTGGCGTTTCGGATATATCCGAATTTCTGAATCACAATAATAACAAATTTTTGACAAATCTGAAATAACTAAATGAAATTTTGTCCGAAATAACCAATTCTCTGCATTCAAAACTAATTTGAAAACAAATGAAATTTGAAAAGGTAAACATATTGCTGACTTACTTCAAAGACTGTGTGTGTTAGTGTTAAGCCTCGTACACATGGTCGGACTTCAAACAAACTTTTCCGTGGATTTTTGTCTGAAGGGAGTTGACCGGGCACACCCATAGCATACACACTGCAGGACTTTTCTGCAAACTTTCTGCAAACTTTCCCAACATCACGTGGTTTTTCTGCTCTTTACTGCCACCCTTTGGTCAACTTCTGCTATTGTTGGTTGATTTTAACATTGGTTCTGGGCATGCGTGTTTGTCCTTCGGACAAAAGTCTGATGGATTTCTGTACACACGATAGGACTTTGCACCGTAGGACTTTTGTTGCCGAAAAGTTTGTCCGTTTGCAGAGCAAACTTTTGTCCGATGAAAACCGAAAAAGTTTGTCCGATGGAGCGTACACACAGTAGGATTTTTTGGAAAACTTGCTGATTTTGAAGTTTGTTGTCAAAAAGTCCGACCGTATGTACGGGGCTTAAGAATACAGCCGTCTTCCAAAATTTGAATTTAGAAAAGAGTAGAATAAAACAGAATAGAAAATAAAAGGGATGAAAAAGAATAGAAAGGAATAGAAACGAATAGAATAAAATAGAACATATCAGTCTTCCGAAAATTTGAATGTCAAATACTAGCTATTCTTCACAATGTATTCGGATCGATTTTGATATTTTCAATTCAAATTCGATTTGAATACTTAGAATCCATTGGACAAATTTGAATCTAGTCGAAAAATGAATAAACTAAGCAAATTCCGTTACAAATGCAACAAAATTAAATTAGTAATTTAACGAATCAATCCGAAATTACCGTATATACTCGAGTATAAACTGAGATTTTCAGCACATTTTTTTGTGCTGAAAATGCCCCCCTCGGCTTATACTCGAGTCTGTGTCCATCTTCACATTTGAGCGCCTAATCCTGGCCAGCCGTAAGTCCCCTGGACCCCAAACTTGGCACACATGTAGCCCCACTCTTCCTCTACAAGTGTACAAAGTTTGTTGTCCGGGGGACCTATGGCCGGGGAGCACCGATTTTTCAAAGCCGGGCACCCCTTCCATAGACTCCCGTGTTAAACGGTAATTTCCCCGGTGATTTTGGGGACCCAGTACTGGCCGGCCCTGGGTCCCCCAGACCCCAAACTCCCTTCCATAGACTCCCATGTTAAATGTCCGTCTAGTCACACAGGGCCGGAGATCAGGTATGGAGAATGGGCACAGTGACAGTGAGGCATGGGCACAGTGAGGCATGCACATGGACACTGAGGCAAAGTGAGGCATGCAGATGGACACCCTAGGCTTATACTCAAGTCAATACGTTTTCCCAGTTTTTTGTGGTAAAATTAGGTGCCTCGGCTTATATTCGGGTCAGCTTATACTCGAGTATATACGGTAAAATAAATAAAATTTTTCGTTCTGCACACGTCTACATAAAACACGCACATGAGACCTGAAGCCAGTGTGAATGGGTAGTCAGACCCGTGATAGACATCAATGCTTTACAATCAATAACTGAAATACTTCGGCAGATTTATTTTTACATAAAATTTATTATTTGGTAAACTTTTATTTAGAATTTTCTTTAGCAGGTAGAAGTACACACTGCTACCCGTCCAGGAATACCCCGTTGAGTACACATACCCCGGCTGGGAGAATCTGGAAGGTACATACACACTACTTTTTTTTTTTTCCTTTTGCAGTCAGGGTTGGATTTACTATTTAGCCTATAGGCGTAGAAGGAAAAGAGGAGACTTTCCCTATCGTGCTACATCTTCTCTCCAAGTCCTCAGTGGAATAACAGTCATATTGTAATTTCCTTAACGCAATATTCCAAAGCCAGGTTGGGGGCCGATAGAACAAGGGGGGGGGGTGCCGATAAGTGGTGCGCCAAACGGTCTCCAGTGGTGGAAATCCATTCCGTGAACAGCTATGTAGTGACTGCATCCCTCTTATGGAGGACCTTATGACCAGTAGACCTTCACAATTGCAGGAAGAGGTCCACTTTATACGTTCAAAGTAAAAAATAAAATAATACCAGGACTCCGCTCACAGTCACCGGCGGTCCATCTCTTGGCACAGAAAACCGCAATGTGTACATCCCAATGGTCCAGGACTAAAAAGAACGACAGATAATAAGGAGAAATGTCGTTTTTTTTTGTTTTTTTTTTTATTTATCAGCTCAAGGAAGCTAAAACACAGACAGAAACCAACCGAGAACAAGACTGGAGCTAGTATAGAAAATAAAAATTGAAGTGTAATGCTTTGTGTGGAGTCTTTTTGAAGGAGGAGAGAAGGGGGGTTAGGCAAGCATCCCAATTTCACGTGAGCTCCAGGATCACTGTCATTAATATGAGCACCAGTAAGAGTCTGGAGTAGCTGTACACGGGGATAGAACCTGGAACGAGAGGGGAGAGAGAGAGAGAGGTCAGAACACAAACATGGCAAGGTGGATACCAAAAAGTCACATTCATCGTACTGCTCATATGTTAAACAAATATCCTTGTTTTCCAGAAATCTTCCATTGCTTAATGGCCCTGTAATCTATTTTTAATTAAATTGTTTCTTAATGTGTTTTTCTGCCTCCATGTAATGTTCTCCATGACTTTCAGAACATCTTCTTTTCTCCCTCACTTCTATTTGGAATGAGCAGTAAAGATGGAATGCAGCCATGTGTACTGTTCTATGCACACTACACATTGCATAGTCCATCTCAGAAGTGAGCAAGTGAAGGTGGCTATGGTCCTGCGTACAGAGGAATCATGGGGAATAAACTTTGTTACCCTCTAACACCCTGATGCCAACTGGCCCTTCGCATGCAGGTTGTGAGCTATTGGGCACACCAGTTAGGCAGCAAAGTAGCATTTGGGTGCCAGGCACTACAAAGCGGTCTACACTCCAGCCAGTGGTGGCTGCTCATAAGGGGTGCCGCCACCTTAATCCAATACACCCGGCCCCTAATCTCCATGCAGGGTGCCGGACGCATGGATTTTAATGTTTTTTTTAAACATGTGATTGAGGCTCTAATTGGCTTCAAAAAGGGTAGTCTTGGGGCGCAGAGCACTGCACCCTGAGCCCACCCACTTGGGTGACATTAGCGAATTAATATTCGCTAATGTCTTCCTGCTTCTCCTCCCGGCCAATCAGGAAGTGGGTCCTAAGACCCGATTGGGATGCAGAAGAAGTGACCACTGGGACTCGGGAGGAGATGCAGGGGGGACGCCGCAGAAGCCGCGACCAGGATGGGGTAAAGTGCGGGGCTAACAGGCGGCCCGGCGATCAAGTGGGCGACGAGGGGCATTCAGGTTTGTTTGGCGCCCCCCCACCAAAAGAAAATTGAGCACCAGCCACCACTGATTCCAGCACCCATCACTGAATGAGAGACTGTACTGTGGCAAACCAATTGGGGAGGGGGGGTAACTCACTGCCACTGACCACCAATGTGGGGGGGGCTGCCACTGACCACAACCAATGCAGGAGGTTGGGGCTTAACTCTCGCTGCCCACTGGCCACCAATGTGGGAGGGGGGTCAACTTCCACTAACCCCTAAAGCAGAGGGTGGAGTGGGGGTTAACTGTCACAGCTACTGGCCACCAAAGTTGGGGGGATGGGGAGTTAAATTTCACTGCCACTGACACCAAGGTGGAGCATGGGGGATTAACCATCACGGCCACTGACCACCAATGCAGGGGGGTGGGGACTTAACTTTCTCTGCCACTGACAACCAATGTGGGGGTGGGGGTTAACTTCCACTAACCACCTATTCAGAGGGTGGGATGGGGGGGGTCAACTTTCACTGCTACTGGCCACCAAAGTGGGGGGTTAACAGTCATTGCTACTGACCACAAAAGTTGGGGAGGGGGGGAGTTAAATTGCACTGCCACTGACCACCAAAGTGTGTGTGATGGGGGGGGACTAAAGACTACGTTTTCTGGACGCTGAGGCTCGTTATAGCTCATTCATTTTGAATGGGCTGCTCAATGGCTGAAGATGCCCTGCTCTTGTGTGGCCCCCTGGAAGTGTTGGGGACCGCACTCTAGAATTTTCAAGTTGCCCATCACTGCTCTTACAGATCACCACAGCAAAAGAAAAGGAATTTGGAGAAGCTGAGAGCAATAGAAGGGACTTTTTAGAGTTGTGAATATATTCTGGAATAGAACATTCCTTTTAGTGTTGCTTTAACATGATAATTGTTATATGGAATTAAATGGTCTTTCATCTTACACCATATGTGGTATGGCGGTCTATCACGTTCTCTCTTGGCTCCAAGCAGGTGTACACACTTAGACTCCACACTTAGAAATTTTTTAAAATACTTCTATACCGCATGTGACCAATTCCAGCATATAATTGATGCAGCAGAATCCTCACAAATTATGTTACTGCAATGAATATTTTAATTGGTGTAATTTTTAGAAACTTTCTCACAAGTGCAATTACAGGGGGAAAAAAAAATACCAAACTTAAGAAAAAGTGTCTTATTGAAAATGTCATATTGTACATAAAAATGTCTGTCTGTTTAATTAAAGCGGAACCCCAGGCTGACAGATAAATACATAGCTAAACTACATGTACACTAGCCAAAGATTTGTAGGTCCGCCCAGCCGGTCTTGTCAAGGAGTTCTTTGAGCTGTGGCTGATTGACCTCTCATCTGATGGTGCCTGTATAGTTCTGGGGCCAACACCATTTGGCAGAGCCAACAGCACGACACCAATGATCTTTTAAGCTGTCTGTGGGGGGTGGGGGGTATTTGTCCAACTGACCGTCAATGTAAGGGGCATTCTTCCCGCTGGTCACCAATGTAAGGAGCGTTCTACCCACTGGCCCCCAATGTATAGAGCGTTCTTCCCCACTGGCCGCCAATGTAAGGAGTATTCTTCTCACTGGCCGCCAATGTAAGGAGCGTTCTTCTCACTGGCTGCCAATGTAAGGAACGTTCTTCCTACTGTTCACCATTGTAAAGCGTGTTCTTTCCCACTGGCCGCCAATGTAAGAAGGCCCCTTACAAGGGAAGCCAGTGGGGAAGAACGCTCCTTACATTGGCGGGCAGTAAGAAGAACGCTCCTTACATTGGCGGGCAGTGAGAAGAACGCTCCTTACATTGGCGGGCAGTGAGAAGAACGCTCCTTACATTGGCGGGCAGTTAAAGAACGCTCCTTACATTGGCGGGCAGTGAGAAGAACGCTCCTTACATTGGCGGGCAGTGAGAAGAACGCTCCTTACATTGGCGGGCAGTGAGAAGAACGCTCCTTACATTGGCGGGCAGTGAGAAGAATAATCCTTAATGTAAGGAGCGTTCTTCCCACTGGTCACCATTGTAAGGAGCGTTCTTCCCCAACTGGCTTCCCTTGTAAGGGGCCTTCTTACATTGGCAGCCAGTCGGAAAGAACGCGCTTTACAATGGTGACCAGTGTAAAGTACGCTCCTTACATTGGCGGTCAGTGGGGAAGAACGTGCCTTGCAATGGTGACCAGTGGGAAGAACACTCCTTACATTGGCGGCCAGTGGGGAAGGAGTGTTCTTCCCCACTGGCCGCCAATGTAAGGAGCGTTCTTTCCACTGGTCACCATTGTAAAGCGCGTTCTTTCCCACTGGCTGCCAATGTAAGGTGCGTTCTTCTCACGGGCCTGCAATGTAAGGAGGTAAGGAGCATTCTTCCCACTGGTCACCAATCTAAGGGGGTATTTTCCCCCACTGGACGCAATGGAAGAAGCATTCTCCCCGCTGACCCCTGATGTAAGAGCACTCTTCCCACTGAACACCAACATGAGGGGCATTCTTCCTATTGACCACCAATGAATTTGTTTTAGCAGGGTTCCCCCAAGATCTGATAATTATTTTAAGGGTTCTTCTGGGGTAAAAAGGTTGAGAATGGCTGCACAAGGTAGTTGTAATGATACGTACAGTTTACTAAGACATGGCAAAGCTGCATTTAGGCGTTGAGATTTGTTTTGACCTTTATCATTGGGGATTTAAGCCACCCTTTCTCAACCTTTTCAACACAGAGGAACCCGATGCTAATATTATTATATCTACAACTTATAATACATTAGTGTGATGTCAGTGGGGAGAATGCTCCTAACACTTGTGGTCATTGGGAAGTATTCCCCCTTACAGATAGCTAAAAAGATCAACGGTGTCACTGGGAACTTATCTGAGAGGCAGAAATTGCTCATGGAACCCCTAGCAACCCCTGGAGGAACCTTAGGGGTCTATGGAACCCTGTTTGAGAACCCCTGATTTAGGAGGATCCTCAATTGCATATTCTTTGTTTTATATTGACATCAGTTTGGGCAGATGGCTCTCTCAATAAAGAGATGGTGTGAATTTGAACAGATTTATTTGACTCCCCAGCAGCCGGAATAATAACAGTTACATAAGAAATAAGCTGGATTGTGTGACGCGGATGTTGAGGCAGCGTGTTCCCGCAATGTTTTCCTATGGATTCAGCTTAATTTACATGGCCTCCTGTCTTTGCCGCAAATTTGTCTCTGGCAGCTCTCTGATCTATTTTCTGTTGCTAATAGAAACAGTCATCAATTTATTTCTGGCCTCTACAAGCGGCAGATAAAGTGGAGCCGGCTGTGATCTATTTCCGTCTCCTCCGGAGCATCATTTGCTGATTCTCCGTCTGCTTTACATGTTAAACAACTCACCGTTTGAATCCTCTGTTCCCCTCGGAATATTGGGATTTTCTACAAGGAAAAACAGACAGAATGTTAGACTGAAGTTAAATCTTCACCCGCTGTCAGTCATTAAGGTAGTGGCATCCATTGCCTTCCCCTCCATTATAACATGTTCTACCTGCTGATAAAATGTACGGCTACGAGTCCCTTCTGCATTGTATATGATTTAACAATGAACCAAGTCCAGATGATATTCAAGGGATGGGCGGACTGCATTATCCCGCCGCTGTGTTTTTTTTTTCAGGCAGCAGGCTCTAACCAATGTCCTCGGGTCTGCCTCCTGCTGCTTCCATTAGGGAATCACACCTCCCTTCAGCTGTAGTTTCCATTTTATAAAATGAATGATGGGAGAATTGAAGGTCTGGAGTGGCCCCCCTAATAATGGTTGCTGTAGGCAGGCGGAGTTGGGAACTGGGATGTAGGTGGCTCCTCAATTGATTTATGATATGAGGCCTCAGGGGATTTAGGCCTCATGCACACAGGGCGTTAAAAAAGTGGCTGCTAGTAGCATTTGACTTTTTTTTCACCCATCAATTGGGTGTTCAGGAAAGGAGCATTTGGGCAGAAAAAAAAAAAACTCCCACCACACCTAAATGCTAGGCACACTTAGCAATTGAATGTTCATGCATTCCAATAGACAAAATAAATTAATATTCTGGCCAATGGAAGGAATCAACACCCATTTGCAAAATGCAGCTTTAGGGGCATATTTTTAGGCTGCCTGTTGCTCCCCTAGAGCAAAGGCATCCAGGGGAGGAAAAAAAAACCCATTATGTGTGCATGAGGCCTTAACATGATAACATTTACTGAACATTAAAATATCATGGATGCTGAAAGCCGAACTCTGGGAAACTCAAAAACGATCACTTGCAGTGGGACTGCACCTACACTGCCAGGGTTAATTTCTCATTTGGGTCTAGGGGGGCATAGAAAAGATCTACTTATCCGATTCTCCACGCTGCTAGGCTTCTCCCTCATGCTCCACTGTTCTAAGATCCTGACATCAGGTTCAAAGCAGGGCCCCCTGCATTGGACATGATGATCCCAAGAAACCAACCACTGCTGGAGTGTATGGGAGAGCCATCTGCTTGGGGAGTTGATGTAACTTAAAGTGCCAATACTCTCCCCTAAGTAGAGAAGTTAACTCTTGCAGTTCGGGTGCAGCCCCATTGTAGGAGATACCGTATGTATCGGCGTATAACACGCACTTTTTTCCCCTTAAAATCAGGGGAAAATCGTGGGTGCGTGTTTTTACGTTGATCCCCGCTGTCTGTGAGGGGGAGAGGAGCGAGCGCCGCCGATATACACAGGCTTGGCTCCACTCGGCTCGCAGTCACGCCCAGTCCCGCCATTGGACCCGTGTTATGTCCATCAAAGGAGCCTGGCCAAGGGGCGGGACTGCGAGAGGAGCCGAGTACACAGGACATTCGGCTCTGTCTATCTCGGCGGCGGTAATTTTAAACGAGCATGCTGCAATGACACTAGGCAAGGCTGCAGATGGACACTGATAAGGCTGCATTGATGGGCATTTAAATGCAAGTTTTTTTTTCTTAAACTTCCCTCCTAAAAGTTTTTTTCCTTAAAATTCCCTCCTAAACTTGGGGTGCGTGTTATACGCCGATAAATACGGTATTTAGTAAGTTTCTCGGAGTTAGGCTTTAAGGATAAGTGCACTTACCCCTTTTCTCTGGGACCAAAAGTACCCCACCCTTCCCAAATGTATACTCACCCTCCTACTGCCCACTGCAAAGGTTATACTGTTCTTTACAGAGACAATGTCACTTTTTAACAATGTGTGCACATAAGCCATGAACCCCACCCAACCCTTCGCCCAGGATGTGACTCCCTCTCTGCAGCATCCCCTCCTGTCTAAGTTCTGGCTTCAAACTATGTTGAAGCCTAGGGAGATGACATCATGGCTGTGTACACCCACATAACAGCTATTGGGCCGCAGTTCAATAATCTGATCGTGTGTACAAGGCTTTAGAATGCACTTGGCCTTTGACTACCTCTGATGTAGACTTCGCATACAACCTTTAAGGTGACCGCCATCGGATTAGCTTTGGCGTTGTGGGGTTCGGTTGCCACCACATGCACAATCTACATAGAGTTCATATGTTAGAGCTCTTTCCAGGTGATTCGGTCCTCCTACAATGATAAGCCAAATCAGTTTTGCCCCTGTGTGTGCCTTTGACTACCTCTTATGTAGATGTACCCTACAACCTTTAAGGTGACAGCCAACAGACTAGCTTTGTTGTCTTGGGGTCCTTTCAGTTTTCATCACATGCACAAAGTTAATCTGTTGGCTATCACCGTAACTGTTGTATGCTACATCTAAAGGTATTCAAAGGCACACGTTGGCACCAAAATTTCCTTGTGGAGGGAAACTTGAACACCTGGAAAGAGCTCACATTAACTCCTTGTAGATTGTGCATGTGGTGGCATTGAGTCAGGGACACCAAGAACACAATCCACATGGAGTTAATATATTTGTTAGATCTTTTACAACCGTTAAGGTGATAGCCAACAGATTAGCTTTGTGCATGTGGTGGAAACTGAATCAAGGACCCCAAGACAACAAAGCTAGTCTGTTGGCTGTAAGCTTAAGGCCCCTTTCACACTGAGGAGTTTTTCAGGCGTTTTAGCGCTAAAAATAGCGCCTAAATCCCGCCTGAAAAACCCCTGCCCTGCAGTCTCAGTGTGAAAGCCCGAGAGCTTTCATACTGAGGCGGTGTGCTAGCAGGACCGCTCCAAAAGTCCTGCTAGCCGCATCTTTGGAGCGGTGTGTTTACCGCTCCTTTAGGCCCATTTCATAATGGGGCGGGAGGTGCGCTGGCGGTATAGCGCTGCTATTTTTAGCGGCGCTATACCGTCGGAATTGCGGCGGTATTCGGCCACTAGTGGTGCGGTTTTAACCCCCGCTAGCGGCTGAAAAAGGGTTAATACCGCCGGCAATGCGCCTCTGGGCGGTATAGCCACGCTGTCCCATTGATTTCAATGGGCAGGAGCGGTATACACACCGCTCCAAAGATGCGGCTAGCAGGACTTTTGGAGCGGTCCTGCTAGTGCACCGCCTCAGTGTGAAAGCCCGCTCGGGCTTTCACACTGAGACTGCAGGGAAGGAGTTTTTCAGGCGGGATTTAGGCGCTATTTTTTTTTTTTTTAAATCAAATAATTTTTTTATTTCTTTTTACATACAAACAACAAAAACACCAAATACAACATACAACCCAAGCTCGCATTGAGAGGGTTGAGGAAAAAAACAAAAGAAAAATAAATTTTAAAAAAACAAAACAAACCCCACAACAAATCATTTTAGCGCTAAAACGCCTGAAAAAACTCAGTGTGAAAGGGGCCTTACCGCTCCTGCCCATTGAAATCAATGGGACAGCGTGGCTATACCGCCGGCAATGTGCCTCTGCAGAGGCACATTGCCGGCGTTATTAACCCTTTTTCTGACGCCAGCGGGGGGTTAAAACCGCACCGCTAGCGGCCGAATACTGCCGCAATTCCGACGGTATAGCGCCGCTATACCGCCAGCGCACCTCCCACCCCAGTGTGAAAGGGGCCTAAAGGTTGTAGGCTACATCCACATAAGAGGTAGTCAAAGGCACACATAGGGGCAAAACTGATTTGGCTTATCATTGTAGGAGGATGGAATCACCTGGAAAGGGCTCTAACATATGAACTCTATGTAGATTGTGCATGTGGTGGAAGCCGAACCCCACAACGCCAAAGCTAATCTCATGGCGGTCACCTTAAAGGTTGTATGACCAAGTCTACGTCAGATGTAGTCAAAGGCTAAGTGCATTCATTATTAGACAAAGTGGACTTTTCCCACAATGGTAAGCCAATCAGCTTTGGCCCCAATGTGTGATTGTGGTGGGAATATTAGAATGCAACTTTAGTAAAGCCCAACGTGCTACTGTATGTTGAAGAAATACTTTAAAAACGTCTGTGTATTCGAAGTATAAGTGCTGCAGATAGGCCATATCCACTAGACATGTGCGCGGTCAATAAATTTGTTTTGTGTTGTTCAGTTTCGTTCCGTATTAGACGAAAATTCGTATTTCGTAATTCGTGTCCGAAATTCAATTTGGATTTGTTTCGTACGAAATACGAATTTTCCTTAGATTCATTGACTTTTCGTAACAATTATTGAATTTAAAAAGCAAAAAATACCTTTCTCAATATGGCAGTCATCGACTCATTATGCTCATTATAAGGGGCTCCCACCATCCCTGTGCTGTGCTGACTTCCTGGGTTTGTAGTAGCCCGTTAATTCGTATTTCGTAATTTGTGTTTGAAATTCAATTTGGATTCGTACAAAATGCGAAAGTTCATTAGGTTCGTTAATTTTTCGTAACAATTACGAACATTCGTTATGAGGGGCTCCCACCATCCCTGTGCTGTGCTGACTTCCTCTTGGGGCTGTACCCCTGCTGTGCTCATTATGAGGGGCTCCCCCCATCCCTGTGTTGTGTTCTTTATGAGGGGCTCCCCCCATCCCTGTGCTGTGCTCATTATGAGGGGCTCTCACCACCGCTGTGCTCATTATGAGGGGCTCCCATCATCCCTGTGCTGTGCTCATTATGAGGGGCTCCCATCATCCCTGTGCTGTGCTCATTATGAGGGGCTCCCACTATCCCTATGCTGTGCTGACCTGGGTTTTTAACTTCATCATAACGAATAATCATGATTATTATGACAATGATAAAACAATATTAACGAACATTCTTATTTCATCCGATTATGAATCTCCCATCGACTACCAGTATCAGTCTGAGCCGTCTCTCCCACACCCAGTGGCGGCCCGTCCATAGGGGGCGCCCGGGCGCCGCCCCCCCTCCCCCCCAGGCAGTCAAAAAAAAAATTTTTTTTAAACATGTCCCTTAAGAAAAAAAAAAAAAAGTCCTTATGTGCACTGTGTCCGGGCGCCGGGCACAGTGCTGTATGGAAAACGCCACGTCAATGCAATCACAAGATTGCAGACGAGGCGCTTCATTTGCGGCCAAAAACTCGTACAGTGGCGCGTTCGAGCGCGCCACTAGCTTCCGGTGCGATGGACTGGCCACTGCATAGACCATCACCGCCCTGGGACATGGGCAGTGCTTTCTGTTCCAACGTCACTCAAAGTATAGGAAGTGACGTCGGCACTCAGCAGCTCCGTTGAACGTGCAGCGTGAGAGGATCGGCATGAGGTAAGCGGAAGGTCGCCTGGCTACTATAGCTAAAAGCTTATTCCTTTTTCTGTTTTTTAAACTACATGGCCGGCTTATTACTTATTTTTTTTAAATTACAGCGGCATGCCCCCCCCCCCCCATTACTTTTTTTTTTTAATTACATGGCCCGCGGGAGCAGCGGCACCCCACCCTATTACTTTTTTTTTTTTTTTAATTGCATGACCGGCGGGAGCAGCGGCACCCCCCCCTATTACTTTTTTTTTAAATTACATGGCCGGCGGGAGCAGCGGCACCCCCTCCCCCCTATTACTTTTTTTTTTTTTTAATTGCATGGCCGGCGGGAGCAGCGGCACCCCCTCCCCCCTATTACTTTTTTATTTTTTTAATTGCATGGCCGGCGGGAGCAGCGGCACCCCCCTCCCCCCCCTATTACTTTTTTTTTTTTTTTTTAATTACATGGCCGGCGGGAGCAGCGGCACCCCCTCCCCCATTACTTTTTTTTTTTAATTGCATGGCCGGCGGGAGCAGCGGCATACCCCCCCATTACTTTTTTTTAAAATTGCATGGCCGGCGGGAGCAGCGGCACATATGCCGCCCCCCCCCCCCCCCATTACTTTTTTTTTTTCATTGCATGGCCGGCGGGAGCAACGGCACCCCCCCCAGCCTATCCTGAGCTACCTGCGGTGTTAGGTTCTGCATTGCTGGGACTTGTAGTGCCTATCCTGAGCTACGTGTGGTGTTAGGTTCTGCATTGCTGGGACTTGTAGTGCGTATCCTGAGCTACGTGTGGTGTTAGGTTCTGAATTGCTGGGACTTGTAGTGCCTATCCTGAGCTACGTGTGGTGTTAGGTTCTGCATTGCTGGGACTTGTAGTGCCTATCCTGAGCTACCTGTGGTGTTAGGTTCTGCATTGGTGGGACTTGTAGTGCCTATCCTGAGCTACCTGTGGTGTTAGGTTCTGCATTGCTGGGACTTGTGCCTATCCTGAGCTACCTGCGGTGTTAGGTTCTGCATTGGTGGGACTTGTAGTGCCTATCCTGAGCTACCTGCGGTGTTAGGTTCTGCACTGCGCAGTGCCAAATTTCTGCCCGCAACGTCACTTCCGCAGCATTCTGTGATAGGGAGCAAAATATGACACTACACCGGCGGGAGCAGCGGCACCCAACCCCCCCCCCGCTTTAAAAAAGTAAAAACTACATGGCCGGCGGGAGCAGCGGCACCCAAACCCCCCCCCCCCCTATTACTTTTTTTTTTAAAACTACATGGCCGGCGGCAGCAGCAGATCCTGATGCTGGGGCTATATACTATGTCCGGTGATGCTGGGGCTGTATACTCCTGACACTATGAGTGGAAGCAAGTGGAATACAGGGGACGGAGTGGGTGGATTCTACAAGGGGTGTGGCTTATGAGAAGTGGGAGGGGCCAAACATGGAGGGGCGGGGTCTTGCGCCCCCCCATCCTAAAACTTCACCAGCCGCCACTGCCCACACCCGAAACGAAATTAGTCAATGAAATTTTGTATAAAATTCGTAACAATAGAAATTCGTATTTCGGATGCTTCTGAATATACGAATTTTCGTAAATTCGTCCGAATTTTCGATTCGTACGAAACGAATCGCACATGTCTAATATCAACTTCCTTCCGGCATTAGCTCCCAGCTAGCAGAACATTCAACTGGTTTTCCAGCTCTATTGATGCCACATTGTTAATAATTGGTATGCTATCTCTCTCACCTGCTGAAAACCATTCTATATTTTATCATTTAATGCCTGAAACAGCCTTGTGCCAGCACATCACTCGGACCCCCAGCTTACCTTGGCTGATTATTTATTGGTTTGATGTTTGACTTGCAAGTTATGCTTCTCTCCCTTCAGAAATGACCTGTCTATAGTGATATATTGTAAGACTGACAAGATACTGTGATAGATTTATCTGGTATTCAGTGTAGCACAGAGCGTCCCGGTATACAGACTGTCATTGCCACTCATAATTAGAAACCCAGGAGGACATGGTCAGTGACCCTTCAGAAAACTTGGGAAAGTTTAAACTTGCATAAGATGTCTTTGTGCTTTGGGTCTACAGATGTCTTCTGACCAGACTTTTCCTTGGTTCAGGAGATGGCTGAACTTGTATACAGTGCCTTGCAAAAGTATTCATACCCCTTGACATTTTCCACATCTTTTCATGTTGCAACCAAAAACTTAAATGTATTTTATTGGGATTTTATGTGATAGACCAACACAAAGTGTCACATAATTGTGAAGTGAAAGGAAAATGATAAATGTTTTTTTTTTACAAATAAATATGTGAAAAGTGTGGGGGGCATTTGTATGGCGCCCCCTGGAGTCAATACTTTGTAGAACCCCCTTTCTCTGCAATTACAGCTTCAAGTCTTTTTGGGGGTGTCTCTACCAGCTTTGCACATCTAGAGAGGGACATTTCTGCCCATTCTTCTTCGCAAAATAGCTCAAGCTCTGTCAGATTGGATGAAGAGCGTCTGTGAACAGCAATTTTCAAGTCTTGCCACAGATTTTCAATGGGATTTAGGTCTGGACTGTGACTGGGCCATTCAAACACATGAATATGCTTTGATCCAAACCATTCTATTGTAGCTCTGGCTGTATGTTTAGGGTCGTTGTTCTGCTGGAAGGTGAACCTCCGCCCATTCTCAAGTCTTTTTCAAACTCTAACAGGTTTTCTTCTAAGATTGTCCTGTATTTGTCTCCATCCATCTTCCCATCAACTCTGACCAGCTTCCCTGTCCCTGCTGAAGAAAAGCATCCCCACAACATGATGCTGCCACCACCATGTTTCACGGTGGGGATGGTGTGTTCAGGGTGATGTGCAGTGTTAGTTTTCCACCACACATAGCATTTTACTTTTAGGCCAAAAAAGTACGTTTTGGTCTCATCTGACCAGAGCACCTTCTTCCACATTTGCTGTGTCCTTCACATGGCTTTTCACAAACAGGACTTCTTATGACTTTCTTTCCCCAATGTCTTTCTTCTTGTCACTCTTCCATAAAGGGCAGATTTGTGGAGAAGCACGACTAATAGTTGTCCTGTGGACAGATTCTCCCACCTGAGCTGTGGATCTCTGCAGCTCCTCCAGAGTTACCATGGACCTCTTGGCTGCTTCTCTGATGAATGCTCTCCTTGCCCGGCCCGGCCAGTTTAGGTGGACGGCCATGTCTTGGTAGGTTTGCAGTTGTGCCATACTCTTTCCATTTTCCGATGATGGATTGAACAGAGCTCCGTGAGATGTTCAAAGCTTGGGATATATTTTTTATAGCCTAACCCTGCTTTATACGTCTCCACAACTTTATCCCTGACCTGTCTGGTGTGTTCCTTGGCCTTCGTGATGCTGTTTGTTCACTAAGGTTCTCTAACAAACCTCTGAAGGTTTCACAGAACAGCTGTATTTATACTGAGATTAAATTACACACAGGTGGACTCTATTTAATAATTAGGTGACTTCTGAAGGCAATTGGTTCCACTAGATTTTAGTTAGGGGGAATCAGAGTAAAGGCATGCCACACTTTTCACATATTTGCTTGTAAAAAAAATTGAAAACCATTAATTTTCCTTCCACTTCACAATTATGTGGCCACTTTGTGTTGGTCTATCACATAAAATCCCAATAAAATACATTCACGTTTTTGGTTGTAACATGACAATATTTGGAAAATTCCAAGTGGTATGAATACTTTTTCGAGGCACTGTAGATCAGAGCCCAAAGATACCTCACTCTATACAAGTTCAACCATCTCCTTGACCAGGGAAAATTTTGAGACGCCTGTAGACCTGAGCCCAGACTTTTTCTTGGTCAAGTTGATGGTTGAACTTGTATAGATAAAAAGGTATTTTGGTCAGGAGACACCCATAGATTTGAGCCCCAAAGATACCCTACTCTATACAAGTTCAACCATCTCCTTGACTGGGGAAAAAGTCTGAGACGCCTGTAGACTCGAGCCCAGACATTTCCTTGGTCAACGAGCTGGTTGAACTTGCATAGAGTAGGTAATCTTTGGGCTTAGGTCTACAGTTGTCTTCTGATCAGACCTTTTGTTGGTCAAGGAGATGGTTAACTTTGTATAGAGTAGGGTATCTATGGTCAGAAGACACCCACATCTCCGAGCCCAAAGATACCCTACTCTAGTTCAACCATCTTCTTGACACTCAAGTGTAAAAGGTGTTGTGGCAAACTGCATTGCGTTAAGCTTGTCAAAAAAAGCGCCAGGAGCTTCTTTCGGGCGACGAGCTTCGTGCGAAGTGCTTTGCATGATTTATAATGGCAGAACCGCACAGTGATGAATGGCATCTGAAATTCGTGTTGTGCGATTTGTCATTTTAGCACAGTGTTTTGAAACCGATTCAAAATGTTCAGGTGTGAACGCAACCTTAGGCATCATGTACAGGCTTTAAAAAAAACATTGAACATTGACACCCTTCTATGAGAATTATTAAATCAAGTGATCACATGTCTTAGAAAAAATGTTTCCACTTACCAAAAACTATTAATCTGGTATGTGTGTCTGTAGAACCCATCGGATTCTGAGCTGTGCAGCGGTACATAGAGCCATTTAGTTCAGCCGGGACCCGTTCCAGGACCAGCTCCTTCCCATCATGCTCTGAGCTCCCATCCAGCAGTTTCCCGCCGACTCTCGTCCATGTTAAGAGGGGCTCAGGAAAGACTTCATTCTGCACACAACAATGGGGGAGACCTGGGTCATTGTTTGCAAGAGTAACAAACACATAAGACATTTTTAATTGCTTAAAGAGTAACTCCACTTTATTTTAAGACCCATCACCCCCACCCGTGTGATCTATGTACATTGCAGTGGTTGCAACAAACTTTGTCCCTTTTGTTATTCTGAAATAGCGGTTTGTCTCTCTGTGTCGAGTACGTATATACTCGAGTATAAGCCGACCCAAATATAAGCTGAGGCACCTAATTTTACCACAAAAAACTGGGAAAACTTATTGACTCGAGTATAAGCCTAGGGCAGTAGTGTATTTAGGTTTTGTGCTGCCCTAGGCCTGACTAAACTCGTGCACCCCCTAATTTAAATATGACCCACCCCTTCCTGTCAAGGCCACACCCCTTGCTGTTTAAGACCCGCCTGAAATTTTTGCGTGGGGACACTAGTTCTGAGGGCCTGGGGGGCGGGAGGGGGAATGGAGTCCCTTAATTTGCATAGATTTCCTCTCACTTCCTGTTTGGCTATGGGGCATAAGTGAAGGGGAAATCTCTGCAATAGGACAGGGATGGTAAAAAATAACCCTCCCTTACTCTATCCAAAATGAAAAATAAAATTGTTGCCTATAGTTCTACTTTAAGCACATACAGGGAGCAGTGCGGCTGCTTTATGGGGGCGCTAGAGTAATTTGCCTCTCTGCCCAGTCCGCCCCATAAGACTGGCACTACACTAACAGTGTAGCACAAGCCGGCGGGGACTCTTTCCGTGCTGCCCCCCTGCAAAGTGCTGCCCTAGGCCTGGGCCTTGTTGGCCTAGGCCAGGATTCAGCGTTGGCCTAGGGTGTCCATCTGCATGCCTCACTTTGCCTCACTGTGCCCATGCCTCACTGTCACTGTGCCCAATCTCCCTACCTGATCTCCGGCGCTGTGTGACTAGACTGACGTTCAACATGGGAGTCTATGGAAGGGGTGCCCGGTTTGAAAAATCGGTGCTCCTCGGCTGTAGATCCTCTGGACAACAAACTTTGCACACTTGTAGAGGAAGAGTGGGGCTACATGTGTGCCAAGTTTGGGGTCCAGGGGACCTACGGCTGGCCAGGATCAGGTGCACAAAGTTGAAGATGGACACAGACTTGAGTATAAGCCGAGGGGGCATTTTCAGGACAAAAAAAGTGCTGAAAAACTCGGCTTATACTCGAGTATATATGGTAAATGTGAATGGGAGCGATTTAATATTTATCAATCAGCTGCTGCACTTGCAGGGCTTTAATGAGTAAAGTGGCAGGGTCTGCATCCTTGAGGTGATTTCCCTTTGGGAGTATCTCACCAAAACCAAAATTTTTGTTGCAGTGGATGCCCAAAACCTGACTTGTATCTTACTGCAGACATCTGGGAAGATCGGTGAGTCAATCACACAAGCAGGAAATTACATTTCTGGGGGGGGGGGGGGAGGGGGGAGGGTGGAAGCACTGTTACCATCTGTGTACAGAGCGCCTCCAGGTGGCCATATTGTATTTTACTGAAAATTACAGCGGCTGCAGATTGAAAAGGAACGGTCATGTTTAATAACATTCAATTACAATATGATGTGTGTAGCAATTGTATACACTAAATTATTATTTTTTATTTGCACAAAAGTGGAGCTACCCTTTCCTGAATATTAAAGTTTTAGTAAAGTCTTCTTCTTTTTTGGTTTCAAAATAACAAACATATTATATACTGAGAACCCTGGAGTTTAGGCAGGGTTGCTCCTCACAAATTTACTTGCCACTTGCCAGTAGTTATCCTGATTGATTGTTAGAGATCCATTGATTTCTCCCTACGTTTGGTCTTGTTGCACTTTTCTCTTCTACCACTAGGTGGCTGGGTACTTGGTGGTATTAGATATGAGAAGGGCAACCCAAGGTTCAGGTTATGGGCATGTGGGGTGTCTCAGCCAATGGGAAGAGGTTTTCTTGAATCTATATATTTGGGTGGAATCGGGTGATCTGTGTTCTGTGCCACCTGGACGGCTGTCTGGGCGGACGTGTCTCGTATTTCCCCGGGCTGCTAGGCTGGAGATTGGGCCTATCCCGGGGGCATCTGGCTGCTAGGCTGTCTAAGGGCCTATCCAGAAGCAAGAGGGCAGCGTAGGGTTGGGATTGCGGCTAGGGTGCCCACGTGTCCCAGATTGCCCGGGACTGTCCCGCAATTGACATGTCTGTCCTGGGTCCCAGGCACCCTCATTCCGGGACAATACAGTGTCCCGGAATGAAATAGAGGACACAGCCACCCCCTACTAACTACATTTCCGGAACTGGTTGCTAGGGCCGGCGTTGCCTGGCGTCTTGCAACCAGTGACAATTTACTCTCTGACAGTGAGTCCAGGAGCGAGGCCTGCGCCTAGTGCAGCACTGCTGTCCCCACGCACCTCGGCACCTCCTCCTTCTCCGGCACCCAGCGCCGTGGCAAGCAGCAAGGACTGGTGTGATCTTCACTCTCCAGATAGTGACTCCACGCCTCGTTCTGGGTGGACCCGAGTGAGTGCGCCTCGTTCTGGGTGGACCCGAGTGAGTGCGCCTCGTTCTGGGTGGACCTGAGTGAGTGCGACTCGTTCTGGGTGGACCCGAGTGAGTGCGCCTCGTTCTGGGTGGACCCGAGTGAGTGCGCCTCGTTCTGGGTGGACCCGAGCGAGTGCGCCTCGTTCTCTGTGGACCCGAGCGAGTGCGCCTCGTTCTCTGTGGACCCGAGCGAGTGCGCCTCGTTCTCTGTGGACCCGAGCGAGTGCGCCTCCTTCTCTGTGGACCCGAGTGAATGCGCCTCCTTCTCTGTGGACCTGAGTGAGTGCGCCTCCTTCTCTGTGGATAATAGGGAAAAAGATTTTCTGGACGGCCGCACTCTGCAGAAGATGCTGGTTTATTAATAAAATCCATGAAACACAACAAAAACACCCCAAAAAAATATAACACAGGAATTAGCTAACACGTTTCACATCATAGGATGCTTACTCATAGCTGAAAATGCAAGGAAATCAAACATGTTTAAATATAAAAATGGGCCATACCGCCTACCAAGGACAGGTGTGGCTAAATACCATGTGATCAAAATCATGATTGAATCCAATGAAAACAAGAACAAGTGCAAGGAAAAAGAGTGATGCACCTGTGAAATGTGAAGAAAAGGGAAAATCAAAACTGATAGTGCAAAAAAAAAAAAGAAAGAAAAAGAAAAAATGAGAAATGGATGTGAGTGGATATGTGTAAAACTATGTGATGTGTTATGAATAGTGAAAAGAGGCAATATGTAAAATAGTGTGCAAGAGAATATAAGAAAAGGTGATTCTGTCACTTCTGCTACTACGGGCAAATCGTACAGGATACATTCTTTTGTAAACTGTAACACACGGTACATAGTTTATGTCATTACTTGTACGATTTGCTCGGTTCAATATGTAGGCAGAACAACGCGAAGACTCAAAGATCGCCTTTATGATCACTTATATGACATTGATAAGGATCATGCCACCAATGTTGCCCGACACTGGAATTCAGTTCACCAAAAAGATACGTCCAGTTTAGTCATACAGGGCGTCAATAAAATAGTAAAACCTCTTAGAGGAGGTGACAAATTTAATTTACTTTGTAAGCAGGAGGTTCGATGGATTTTTCTTTTGAATACTAGATATCCTAAAGGGCTCAACTTCGAATGGGGTGTATCTCATTTCTATTGATTTATTGATTTTTTGAATATTTTGATGTGGTGTTTTTCAATTTGCGATGTGATATATGGTGATTGGAATGTTTGTGATTATTTACATTATGGTGGATCCTGCAGATCCAGCAGCATATATACATATATTCCTTCACACATATTTCCACCCATGGTTTATGCCACAATTTTGCTATTATCACATCATCATTTCAAATCCAAAACTTCATCTCTCTCTCTCTTTCTTTACCCATATCCAGTAATAGCCCTTTTACATCTAGAAGTAATATGCTTCCTTTGTTCTTTATGGTCCTTTATTTTTTCGTTCCATCCTTTAGTTTATCCAGTTCTTGATAGAGGCGCGCCTCATTCTGGATATACATATTTATTCAGTAGAGTTACAATGTTCTGTCTGAATGTTCTCCTCTTTCTCACCTTTTCTTTTTCTTTTTCTCTCTTTTTCCTTATCTATTTCCCTCCCTCTTCTTCTTTGGCTCCCTTTAACATTACTTGTGCAGGAGATTCGGATGCTTCATATGAGACATTGTGTAGCACACTATATACACAGAATTGTAACATATTCTGTGACCATAATTACAGTTTGTTCAGTAGTCCGATTTTAGCTCTGTTTAACGGTTAATATAGTGTTATAACATGTCAATGCAGTCTAAATACATCAGAAGTACAAGTAATTCCCTTTACCTAGAGCTATCTACAATGTTCAAGAAATTTTTCTATTACTACATATTTAATTTTGTGACAGTTGTATACACATACTATAATTATGATAGATTTATTATTAACTATCTAAGTTTTCTATATACATTGTACTGTCCCATATATGTTTTTATATCACGCTATACATATTTTATATTGTATCATCCCTTTGTGGGTAGCTATACGCAAGAATTTATATATATTTACTCATATATATCCACATATATTTTTTATTTTTCATTTATTTACCTCTTATGTTTCAAACTTCATCTCCCTTCTATTCTTTTTATCTCACCTTTTTCATCACTTTTCATTGTTATTTATCCTTCGCATTATCACTTCTTTTTTTTTTTTTTTTTTTTTCATTACCTTTTCTAGTCAATACCTCACACATGGTTTTATCATATCTTTTCACCACACAATTATGCATACACATATATGTGTCACCTCACTCATTGATCCCCCACTTTCACAATTAATGATTTATTATTCACTTCTCTTCATCACACACCTCTTACACACACTATTCATTTTCACTTCTACACCTCTTTTGTTTCATTCATTTTTTCATTTTTTTTTTTATTTTTTTTTTTATTTATTTATTTATTTATTTTTTATTTATTCATTTCATTTTTTTTTTCACTTTTATTTTCTCTCATTTTTTTTTTTTTTATATATTTTATTATTTTTTCATTATTCTCTTGCACACTATTTTACATGTTGCCTCTTTTCACTATTCATAACACATCACATAGTTTTACACATATCCACTCACATCCATTTCTCATTTTTATTTTTTATTTTTTTGCACTATCAGTTTTGATTTTCCCTTTTCTTCACATTTCACAGGTGCATCACTCTTTTTCCTTGCACTTGTTCTTGTTTTCATTGGATTCAATCATGATTTTGATCACATGGTATTTAGCCACACCTGTCCTTGGTAGGTGGTATGGCCCATTTTTATATTTAAACATGTTTGATTTCCTTGCATTTTCAGCTATGAGTAAGCATCCTATGATGTGAAACGCGTTAGCTAATTCCTGTGTTATATTTTTTTTTGGGGTGTTTTTGTTGTGTTTCATGGATTTTATTAATAAACCAGCATCTTCTGCAGAGTGCAGCCGTCCAGAAAATCTTTTTCCCTATTACCTACATTGTGCAGAGCCAGCACCTGTTTGCATTCAGAGTGGGGCGGGAGTATCACATGGACACAGCAGCTTGTGA
Source organism: Rana muscosa (assembly GCA_029206835.1). Lineage (NCBI taxonomy): Eukaryota > Metazoa > Chordata > Amphibia > Anura > Ranidae > Rana > Rana muscosa. Next base: position 89,679,138 of record CM055124.1, on the reverse strand, counting down.
GCTGTAATTTCTCTCCTTCTCTGTGGACCCGAGCACGCCTACTTCTAGGCGGTTTTGAAGGCAGGGAAGGGTCCCTCTTCTTTGGGAGGGGACACACCCTAGTGCACTTTTTTGGTAAAATTTGGTGTTTTGGTTTTGCGCACCGTGAAATAAAGAGTAGTCTTGCAGTAATACTTTGAATAATTCCAAAAGATGCTTACCTGAAAGCCTTGCACTACCATGCGCACCGTGTCCCCCACACGAGCTCTGGTTGGCGTCATCGTTATTTTGGGCCCTTTCGGACCAGCTGCAAAAACAAACAAACAGAGAGACCTCATTAGGCACCACTTTACGTACCGGAGGGGCCGAGGGCCTGAGAAGGCCAGAGAGAGACAAACTAGGACATCTTGGGAAATATGTCCAATGATGCCACCGAGTAATAAAGATTCAATTGTGTAAAACAGCTGGCCATTATTTTATGATTAGAGACGCCAAGCACTTATCTTTGCTATTTGTTCCACTTTGGTGTCCTCTTATTATTTACCATGCGGCTGAATGTTTTCCTCGGCGTGCGCACATCATTAAAGCTCACACTGCGATATGCAAAATACCGCGCACACGGGAAGAATGAAATATCGCCTCCTTGACAATTCCGCTTTCAGAAGACTTTGTATTTCTCGCCTAATTGGTCCCAATTAACCGTCCCGGGTATCAGGACGTGATCAAGGTCACGACACGCGTTTGGCTCCCTCGGATGCGCACAAACCCATGCCGGGGAAATGGCTCTTCCACCGGAGGGACGGAAACTAAAGCTCAAAACAAAGTTCCCCCAGACGGTCGTTTACTGCAGCTGCCACGTTCCCCACGTGCCGAGCGCCTTCGCCGACCACCAGGTTTTTATAGACTAACCATTATGACTCACGTTTAATGAACACCATAAGACGAGGCATAATTAAATGTTACATTCTCTGGTGATTATACATATTTGTCTTAACCAATAATAGTATGGACTTCTGATAGACGGACAACCGACTGCATGGAGTCTGACTCACCGAGCAGGACGCCTGCATCCCATGCCATCGCTCTTCATTAATTAAGGACCAATGAGGATTTTTTTGTTTTTGTAGTTTGGTTAGAGTGAAGAAGGATCTTCATAAGGATTTTAACCCCATTCATTGTCCCACAGGGGGGGATTTTTTACTTGGATGTTGTGTGGGGCCCATCTTCCTATGGTGATCCTAGTTCTGCCTTGTGGACTACAAAACACATGCAGCGAGTGTCTAGCTTCCTATGGTGATCTCAGTTCTGCCTTGCTGGACTACAGAACTCATCCACTGAGCATCTATCTGGACTACACAGCACATCCAGTGAGCAGCTTCCTATGGTGATCTTGGTCCTGCCTTGCTAGACTACAGAACTCATCCACTGAGCACCTAGCTTTCTATGGTGATCCTAGTTCTGCTCTGCTGGACTACAAAGCACGTCCAGTGAGCAGCTTCCTATGGTGATCTTGTTTCTGCTTTTCTGGACTATAGAGCACATCCAGTGAGTGTCTAGCTTCCTATGGTGATCTTGGTTCTGCCTTGCTGGACTACAGAACACATGCAGCGAGTGTCTAGCTTCCTATGGTGATCCCAGTTCTGCCTTGCTGGACTACAGAGTACATCCAGTCATCGCCTAGCTTTTTATGGTGATCCCCAGGGCTGCTGTTAGAAATCCCGGGGGGGTGGCCCATACAGCCTACATGAGGATCTGAGGGGTTGACAGATTCGCCTTTTTTCTGCAGCCTCAGCTACACTGGACCGTAAATTAATGGGAATCGCTCCGAGGCTTCCTGTTCATTCACAAACTGAAGCATAGTAAACACTATTGATAGGCTTCAGTGATGAATGGACACAGAGTGTGATCGCTACCATTCACTCACTGTGTTCATTCGGGAAAGGAAGAGTAAGTATGACATATTTACAGCCTCCTCTCCCCTCACACACCATCGTGACACGATCCCCCTGTTTGTCCTCAGCAGCTGCCAGCAGCACTGCGGGGGTGGGGACTCAGACAAGGGGGGGGGGGCGCGCAGATCCTAGAACTGATCTCCCTTCAGCACAGAGGGAGAAAGAGGAGTAGAATCTGGCAGTGCTGCAGGCAGTTGGCCCTCTGGCTCAGCAGGTCCCCCCCCCTTTTGAACTGATGGGGCCCAATACAGGAGGGCTGGCTGTACTGCCTTATCAGCGGCCCTGGTGATCCAAGTCCTGCCTTGTTGGACTACAGAGCACATCCAGTGAGCTTCCTGTAATGGGTCCCCCCAGGGGGGGCATCTGTGGAGATCTCTGAGGACCCAAAGATGGAAATGTATTCATTACATTGTATATCCCGCCAAACATTATAGAGTTATAGACAGAGTGGGGAAGGATTAGAACCCCTGTCGTGCAGGGTGACCACGTGTCCCGGATTGCCCGGGACAGTCCCGCATTTTGCAGGTCTGTCCCGGGAACCTTCATTCCAGGACAATACAGTGTCCCGGAATGAAACTGACACAGCCACCCCCCCGGGCCAATCTGATGCCCCCAAAAAAGGCCGCCACATCACCGCTTTACTCACCGACAGTACTTGTCCTGGCCGGAAATGCCTGGAGGAGCACAATCCCGCCCCCTGCTTGTGATTGGAGAAATCATAAATCCCGCCTTTTGTGTCCAATCATTCTGCTGTGATTTGTTACAGCACAAGCAGATTTTTGGGAAGGGAGGGTGTCCCTGAATGGTAGTTTGGAAATGTGGTCACCCTACTGTCGTGTTTCACTTCCTGTCCTGCTAATGACATTTTACAAAACAGGAAGTGAAGGGAAATCACCACCTGCAATGCAAACAGAAAAAAAAAGACTTTCCTTTAGCTTGATAGGATAAAGCTACAACCAGATTTGTAATTCCATCTGTGTGTCCCTAATGCAGATTTTTCCCGATTTCCTGAAGCGATTTCCTGGTGTGAGCAGGAAGTGAAGACAAATCTCTCTTAACCGAGTCCTGATGGGAGTTCTAATCCTTTTTAACGCTATTTAAAATTAGAAAAAGGCTTTGGCTTGGCCAACGCTTTATTGGGTTACAACGACCTCATGGCTGACTTGCCATCATAGGCGTGCGCACAGGGTGTGCCAGGTGTGCCCAGGCACACCCTAATCACCCTGTGCAGAACAGATTCCCCCTACTGACCTGGCTCCCTCCTCCTTCCCCCCCACAGCACTGCCGGCGTCTTGTCGACCTAGTTCCGCTATCGATATGGTTCCGAGCTCGACTGCGCATGCGCACTCGGAACACACGGAAATCTATGAACATCTACAGCTCTTCGTCAGCTGTAGACGCGCTTGCTCCCGAGGATACACGCCGCGTAGAAAGCGGCGGGGGCGGAGACTGGGACATGCCACTCTATAGGGCGCCATTAAACAAGTTGATGGCCGTGTGACACGCCGCTCTGTATTTTTTTAAATGTGTACAGAGCGGCGTGTCACCCGGCCATCAACTTGTTTATTGCTGCCCTATAGAGCGGCGTGTCCCAGTCTCCGCCTCCGCTGCTTTCTTGTTGAGCTGGTTCCCCTAGCATCGGGAGCGAGCACGTCTACAGCTGCCGAACAGCTGTTCACACTCGGAGAATTCCGTCGCCTCGGATTGCGCCTGCGCAGTCGAGCTCGGAACCATACTGATAGGCGGAACCAGCTTGGCAGAACACCGGCTTCCCTCCTCTCCCACCCGTTGTTGCTGTGGATGTTTTAGGATGAGTGGGGGAAGGGCCAGTAAATATGCCATTTACCGGCCCCTTCCCTTTCTGAATGAATATCGTGAGTGATCGGTAGAGTGTGTTTGAGCTTTGGGGGTGCACATCCTAATGCCAAAGGCTGCGCACACCTATGCTTGCCATAGATTGGTGGTCTCCAAACTGCGGCTCTTTGCCTGCTTTTTTCCGGCCCTTGGGGCTCTACTTCATCCACTGATACCAACAATCAGGGCACAATTCCTCCCAATGACACCAACAATGGGGCACCATATATGCCCACTGAAACAAACGATGGGGCACTTTTTTTTTCCGCAATGACGTCAGGACCTTTTCTATTCCCAATAGCCATATTCAGGCCTCTCTAAAGCCTGAAGGACAGCAGAGGCGTCACTAGGCAGATGAGGGGTGTGCGGGCCGCACCGGGTTACACCCGCCAGAGGGGTGACACCCAACCTTAGCGGCACCACTAACACCGCCCGCTGCCCTGATGATCTGTGACTCGCGCCGCGGCTCAGCGGCTGTGTTCCTCGGCGGAGCGGAACGAAGCGGCCTCCCCCTCCTCTCTGTTTACATCCACAGAGGAGGAGGAGCCCGCGCTCGAGGGACACACACCGCTGTGTGTATCTGACCGCACTGTTCTGAGGTCTGTAAGGGGGCTGTCTGTACTGCTGGGGGGGGTCTGCACTGGGGGGGTGGTGTATGTACTGATGGGGGATCTCCATTGCTGGGGGGGTGTCTGTACTGCTGGGGGGGGGTTTGCACTGAGGGGGGTGTATGTACTGATGGGGGTCTACACTGCTGGGGGGGTCTGCCCTGAGGGGAGGGGGGTGTATGTACTGATGGGGGGTCTGCACTGCTGGGGGGGTCTTGACTGAGGGAGGGTGTCTGTACTACTGGGGGGGTCTGCACTGGGGGAGGGTGTCTGTACTGCTGAGGGGGTTTGCACTGCGGGGGTGTGTCTGTACTGCCGGGGGGGTGTCTGTACTGATGGAGGGGTCTGCACTGAGGTGGGGGTATCTGTACTGAGGGGGGAGGTTTATACTGAGGGAGGGGGATCTATATTGCGGGAGGGGGGTCTGTACTGAGGGGGGGGACTATAGTTGGTGGGGGGGGGTGACACCATTTTTTTTTTTGCACCAGGTGACACCAACCCTAGTGACGCTACTATAGGACAGTAGACTGGCCCTTTGTTTAGAAAGTTTGGAGACCCCTGCCATAGATGATTTCTTTATGACCCAAGAGTATACTAAATGACAGGACCGGCCACACCTCTCTCATAGATAATGGGCTTTAATCACATGGACAGCAGGTGGGAAATGTCCCTCGTGTCATCAAAAATGCCCCCCAGACACTCTTCATTGGCTTCTAACACATCCTTCACACTCCAATCACTGATGGTAACAAATGCTCCTTCGCTTTTATCGAGACACTTATATAGCTCATGGGTGGCTTGAGGAAAGCAGACTTTGTTGTTTTTACATGTTAAGCACTAATTGCGTACTTCTTCTGCTGTGCCTGGGGCGAGCCGGCAGCCCGCTGGACTAATGCGTTCCATTGATGAGAAGTAAACTCCTCCTGAGTAACCAGAGTGATGGCACAGAGGACAATAAAAGCCAACTCAGAGCCATCAGGACACCTGCGGGGTCATTGCTCCGGTAATTATTACAATATTGCTCTAGCCAGCTTTAAATATTAAATATGACAATGCTGGTTTAACCTCTGAGACTGGCAATAAATCCTGCAAATTACCCGAGAGAGACCAGATGAATGTATGAACCGCCGTCTGCTGTACCATTCAGGAACATGCACAGCCAAGCTGACCACACAGGGACAGATGCAACGTCCATACGTCCCGTACATTGAGGGCCCATTCACACTTGTGCATCGTACACAACATGGCAAGGAACCTGCTCTATGTGTGGTGTAGACATGTGCGCAACAAAAAATGTTTGTCTCGTTTCCATAGATTCATAATTTCGTAAGACGCGAGTTTTCATATTCGGACTCGTTCGCATTTTTGTAACCGCTTTATTTTCGTTGATACTGAACGATTCGTAATTCGGTCTAATTTATTTTCTTTGATTTGTAATTTTGTTAGATAATAGTTTCCGTTTATTCGGTACACTACTCGTCATTTAGAAATTGTTACTTTTGTGAGATTGCCTTTTCCGTTGATTCGGAACATTGTTTTGTTTTTCGTTGATTCGTGTCTACTACTGTGCTTCGAATGGATTCGTACTTTCATAAATACATTGCGGTCATTCGCAATCTCGCATTTTAGTTTCATTTTCAACCCGCGGCTATAGCCTCCTACCGTGCTTCGAAAGCATCAGTAATTTCGTAAATACATTGCGGTCATTCGTAATCAGTGTTGTTCATCTTACGTTAAAAAAGTAATTAGTTACAGTTACAAATTACTTCTTACAAAAAGTAATGGAGTTACTCATTCAGTTACTACATTGAAAAAGTAATTAGTTACTCAGCAAAGTAACTATATTGGTTTTATTATTTATACTCGGGGGCGGGGCAGTAGAAGGATGATATATATGTAATTTTTTCAGTGTATAAAAATAATAGGAGGGATAACAATAAATAATATTGGTACTGTGCCCAATGCCTCACTGTGCCCGTGTACAGTACGGTACCTAAGATTGGCGGCGTCCCGACTTCCGGCGGCCATTCCATTATTCAAAAGCCGCGCCTCCTCCAGTCCTCGTCGCCTGTGATAAGCGGAACACTCAATTTCCCAGCATTCATTGTTCTGCCTATCACGGACATCCGCTCATCCTCATAACACAGACGAGGATGAGCGGATGTCCGTGATAGGCGGAACACTGCCTGCTGTGAAATTGAGTGTTCCGCCTATCACAGGCGACGAGGACTTGGGAGGCGCGGCTTTTGAACACTGCAATGGCCGCCGTCTGTCTGCATGACACGCTGATCAGGTAGGCAGACGGCGGCTTGCGGTTAGTTAGTGTTACATTACATCTACTCACGGCGGCTGCGGTGAGTAGATGTAATTAGGGTAACGCCGCCCAAGTAATGGGAACGGCGGTGCCACAAGGGGAAGAGTAATCAGTTTAGGGCTGCAACTAACGATTATTTTCATAATCGATTAGTTGGCCGATTATTGTTTCGATTAATCGGTTAATAAACTTAAAAAAAAAGTAATTTTGCTGCGATTTGCATTTTTATTTTTTTTGGCCAATTTGTTGTTGGGCTGATTACAAAACACAAATTGTCGCAAAAACACATTACATGCTTTTCTGCAGCTCTTCCATTGAAGTATATTAAACCAAAAAAACTAAATCGCACTGTTTTGCGTTTAAAAAAAGTCCTTGCCCTTTCCAAATACGACGCAGCTGAAAAAATCATGGATGTGAACGTGTCCCATAGGAAACCATGTAAATGACCTGTAGTGCGTTTTCTGCAAAAAGCACCAAAAAACAGAGGAGTGACCCAGGCCTGAGATATTTAGTAACATAATGGGGTTAAAAAAACTAAAATTATTACAAAAAGAGCAAATAATCGCTACTGTAAGGGGTTAATTTTTTACAGTAGCGATTTTCTCTTTTTGTACTATAAAGGGCTAATTTTAGTTTTGTTTTAACCCCATTATGTTACTGGTCGATTAATCGATTATGAAAATTGTAATCGATTAATTTCATAATCGATTAATTGTTTCGGCCCTAAATCAGTTATATTACTCGTTACCCCCAAAAAGTGGCTACGTTACCCAACGCCGTAATGATTCGCAATCTTGTATTTTAGTTTCGTTTTCAACACGCGGCTATAGCCTCCGCCCCTGTACGCCATTTTGAGACGCCGTATCTTGAACATTTTCCACTCTTGCTTCCCTCGTGGGGAGAGGAGGAGACGTATCCATCATTTTAATTATTGTTTTTAAACAAACAGATAAAAAATGGTGTATTACACCTTCAAAAATGCAACTGCAACAAAAAAAAAAAAAATCTCAGACAGACAGCACCGCAAGTTATAAAACAAAACATTGCACACACTGTCCCACAAAAGAATACAAAATTACAATTGCAGGAAAAAAAGAATGATAATCCTTGCTTAATTTCTAATAACTCCCAGTCCACTCCCTCAGTCACGAGACGAGAAAGGAAAGAACAAGGGCGCACCAGCCTAGTGTAATATCGTTGGGGTATTTTATTGAATAAAAGCAACGAAAAGGTACTCACAAAGGTAGTAAAGTTGTTCGCAATATACAGATGGTGCCATGGAGGGCTGCAACATGTAGGACCCAAACCACACTCCAACCGATCATGAAGGACGTGATGGGACACACTACTGTCTGACGCGTTTCGAAGCGCACAGCTTCTTCATCAGAGCCAAGCAGTGTAGAGCCCTCTAACCTACCCTTGGTATTGATGGAGTTGTATACTCGTGGACACAAGCCGCGCGTGGAGCGCAAGCGCACTCATCTGCACTCCACGCTACTGGAAGTACTGGCCCAGCATCATCAGCTGGGCATCTGCCGTCGCCCCAATGGCGACGCTCGGGTGGGACGTGCGTGGAGCGCAAACAGAGACTCATCTGCGCTCCACGCTTCCGGAAGTGCTGGCAGAGTGTCCTCAACAGGGCGTCCACCATCGCCCGATGATGACGCTCAGATGGAACAGTACGGCTGCCATATTGGAGTGGACCAAAAATGCTAGAGGCCAAGGCGGGACACACCGGTGACACCTATGTCACCATGCAGGCTAAGCCTACAGCCAACAGACCATAGGAAGACCGCCACAAAGTATAAATCGCTAGGCCTATTGGCCAACAGGAGGGTCCCACCAAAGGCCCAGAGGGCACACACATGCACATATGTCACGAGACCTGACTCAGTCTCCTCCTCAACTGAATCTAAAAAGATTCAAGGATGCATTGTGACTCAGACACAAAAGAGATAAGCTGATTGGCTAAGATATTAAGTAAGATACATCACTCACTACACTGCCCATTCGAAAGAACGATTCCAGAACACGAAATTACGAACAGACAAAAACAAATTTACGTACACACGAATGAAAATACGAAATTACGAACATACATATTAAGATGCACTTTCTTACACTGTCCATTCAAAAGAACGAATTCGAGAACACGAACAAACGAAATTACGAACACACGAATGAAATACGGACATGCAAAATTACGAACAGACAAAGGATCGAAAATACGGAATGCGAATCATTCGTTATAGATGTAATTTTCGTTCTTTTACTGTTTCGGTGTTTCGTGTTTTCATAAGTTTGTCCATTCGTAAGTTCGTATTTTCGCATGTTCGTTATTTCGCTTATTCGTAATTTCGTCATTTTCGTATTTTGGTTCTTTCAGCTATTCGGATGTTCGAATTGATCCGAATGTACGAATGCTAACAAATTCGTACGAAAACCCATTCGTTACGAACCGAATCGCACATGTCTAGTGTGGTGGTGTGGTACCATGTCCTGGAAATGGTGCCCCCCTAATGCATTGTTCGGTAGAGCCTAACACACTGCAGCGCACCACAATGCAATACTGTGTGTTGTGGTGCGCACGTTTTTCATTATGGCGACTTGACAGCCCATTCATAATGAATGGGTTGCCTCAGTGCAACACACATGCCATAGCACACATTAATATTAACCAATGGCGTATCCTCTGTGTATCCAATGTGTGCCGTGCATCCAGCCCCTGGTGTGGTGGTTGTGGATGCACAGTGTCCTCACCCATTGCACAATAATTGTGAAACGCTGTTCTGTGTTTTTGCTGCAGCTGCGATTTGTCATTCGCAGCTGCAGCAAAGATCCATCCAGCTTGTATGAGGAGCAGGAGCTCAAACGTGTTCAGACAAAGTCCAAACCTGCTCAAGCTATTTCACCAGGAAACTGACAAACCCAACTGGCAATCATAAACAGCGGAGGCATTCCCTGCCCCGCAGCATATGTAGATGTAGCACCCTGTAGTTTAGGCAGGGAGCTCCTCACAAATTTCATTGCCAGGAGTAGTTATCCTGGTTGATTTATAGATATCTATTGATTTCTCATCCAAGTTTGGCCTTGTTGCACTTTTCTCTTCTACCACTAGGTGGCCGGGTACTTGGTGATACTAGACATGAGAAGGGAACCCAAGGTCAAGTTATGGGTATAGAGGGTATCTCAGCCAATGGGCAGGGGTTTTCTTGAATCCCTTGGCCTGCTGGGAGAACCTATATAATCCGGTGGAGGTTCTGTGCCACCTGTCTGGGTGGACGTGTGTCGTGTTGCCCCGGACTGCTAGGCTGGAGATTGGGCCTATCCCGAGGGCATCTGGCTGCCAGGCTATGTGAGGGCCTATCCAGAAGCAAGAGAGCAGCGCAGGGTTGGGATTGCGGCTGGCAGTCCATCCAGAAGTGACAGTTCTGCCGGCCGGAGAACCTGTCGTGGTCGGAGGTAGAGGGGAAGTTGTTTCGCCACTAAAGGATCTACCACCTTATTACTGGGGACCACAGTGAGTAACTGAAGCAAGTACCGGGGCAGCATTCTCGCTGAACGGGCACGGTGGGGACCCAACCCACGGAGGTGACGCTTGCAGAGCAGCCTTGTGAGTCAAGCCAGGGACTGAGCCAGTCAGCAGGGGTGAAGCTTGAGAAGTATCCGGAGTGCCAAGCTAGGGACCCAGCAAGCAGGCCCGTTGCGACAAGTTAAGCAAACCAAGCAATTGCTTGGGGCCCCGAGCTGGCCTGGGGCCCTGAGCAGGGCCCTTGCCGCGCTTCCTATAAATGCTGCAGCCGCCTGAGCGCTCTATAGAGAGCCTCAGGTGGCTGCAGCACAGCTGCCTCTCTCGTCACTTCCCCTTCACTGTAGCATGGCCGAGCTCCTCTTCCTTCCTCCTGTCAGTCTGGCTGGGTACCGCACGGTACAGGAGATTCAGTTTCCTGTTCCCGGCCGGACTGACAGGAAGTGCACACTGAGTGCTCACTTCCTGTCAGTCCGGCCGGGAACAGGAAACTGAATCTCCTGCCGCGCAGTACGGTAGGGAGGGGGGGGAGTAAAAAGAACATGGGGGGGGACATAGGGAGGGGGGGAGTAAAAAAAACATGGAGAGGGGGGGAGTAAAGAGAACATAGGGAGGGCCCGGAGGGGGAGTAAAAAAAACATGGGGGTGGGGGGGGATAAAAAGAACATGGGGGGGGGAGGAGTAAGAAGGATACAGGGAGGGAGGGGGGAGTAAAAAAAACATGGAGGGGGGCCTCCATGTCCATTTTGCTTGGGGCCCCCCAAATTCCTTCAAACGGCCCTGCCAGCGAGGAAGCGTGGGTGATGCATGAGGGAGGTTCCACCGCCAACCTTGGAGGAGCTCAGGGGATTCAGAGTCAGTGAATGACAGGAGCTCAGTGTTGAAGAACTACAAGAGGCAATTGTGGTGGAGCTGAAGGAACTGTTACGTTGAGTTAGGAACTGTTAAAGACTGTTGCCATAGGAGACAGCATTCCAGCCGCTTGCTCTGGGGGCACTTGGTAGGAGGGAGGGGCCAGGAGTGCCAGTGGGGGACCAGAGAAGAGAAGGATTGGGGCTGCTCTGTGCAAAACTACTGCACAGAGCAGGTGAGTATAACATACTTTTTACAAGACTTTAATATCACTTCCCATCAAGTGTGAGATCACTTTTGACATTGGGCAGTCCTTTCTTCCTTCCTCTTAATACCGCCATCCAATCATGTGCAAGAAAAAAGTTATTTTATTTTCTTGCACATGATTGGGTATTCATTGCAACGTGAAATTTCACCACACTCACTAAGCTAGGAGTAAAATCCCCCTGCAAAGTGGACATTCTACAGTAGTTGCATTTAGTAAACCAACCCCAGTGTCCTCCAACTTCACCACCATTGCTCCCCCCCCCCCCCCATCTCATGATGTCCTCATCATTTAGCGCCCTAGTCGCCAACAGTTGCATAAGAGGTTAAATTCTCCAATCTACAGCGTCAGCACTTCTACGGGCCTGTTTTACATTTATATACAGATTGGACCCAGGGCCGTCTTAATAGCATCATGGGCCCCTGGGCAAAGTAATGCACTGGGGCCCCTACCAGCTTGCCCCATTTTACACAACTACTTTCAAGAAATAAAGTGTAGCGGACCCCCAAAACTGGGGTCGCTATGTCTAAATTTAGGGGTTGGCCTGAGCAAATAGTTAGGCTCAGGCTGTTGAAATTCTTTCAATAGGCCTCGGCTCTGTTGTGATGTTGTCTGGCGGTACAGTTCCCTGTCACCTGTAGGTGGCGGTGTCGCCCAGGTCTCGGGTCGAACCACAGGCGGCATTACGGCGCTATTGGGTGTCCTCTCTCGGCAGCCGTGCAGTGGGCGTGGTCTACCCACTGTGCATGCTGGGAGAGGGTACATAAGGAGCAGAAGCCATTATTCGGGGAGCGGTTCGCGCCCTTTGGCCCTTCAGGCCGGGGGTGCGTGTGTGTGTGTTCAGTCCCAGGCACCTTTAGCCCGAGGCTGCATCGTTCCAGGTAGGCCCAGCACCTTTAGCTGAGGCCTACACCAGAAGAAAAACAGCGGAGTCCCAGGGTACCCGGGGGAGGGTGACCCGCTCTTAAAAAGAGAGGAAACCAGGGGAGGACCTATCCGGAGATCGGTGAAGGAAGTCGCTGTCTCGGGAGAGGCCTGGTTACCTGACAGAGGGAAGGATTCCATTATCTGCCAAAAGCCTTGTAACGTGCCCCATTGGCACCTAAGGTCTTAAGTGTTACAAGTGCTGGGAAGTTCGGGACTTAGAGGCTAACGTCCTGATCGTATCCTTAGGAAAAGAACTTAAAAGTAAATGTTCGTGCTCAACACCGGCTGCTAGGACCGTGAGAGGGGACTATCCGGGTGAGCAAAACCCACTCAGGCTTGAGTGGCGACGAGGGTAATTAAGTGCCGCGTGCCTGAACCTGTCTCCCTGTTCAACTCTCTCTATCTCCAATCTTTCCTGTCAAGTTGTGAGCAAGTAAAATAAACTATTTCATTGGGTTTAATACTGTTTGGACAATGGCCTTCTTAAAAGAGAGAGAGAGAATAGACTTTTCCCTACACTCTAGAGACAAGAACCAATGGAAAGAGGTAACTCGCTGCAGGACCCAAAACTATTAACACCGCTCACCCTCTACAAGATGGAGGATACTGGGCATGTGGCATGGTGTGTCCTATCCTGCAGGTGGAGGTAAGCAGGAGAGAAGGATTTGTGTGCTACAAAAGTATAAATACTTGATAGAATTAAACATATATTCTTTAGTACTTTCAATAAAATCGATTTTACAAAAGGAAAGCATTCCATATGTAGCGGGGTATTCCCCTTTAATATCCAGAGACTACATTTCCCAAGACATCTTACAGCACCCAGGGTGCATTGCCCCGGAGCAAGGACTGCTGGGGCGGACTTTTATAAAGGGGAGGCGGAGTTTATTCTGTCTCTTTGGACACCTCCCTGGTAGCAAGCAAGAACTCTGTCTGAGACTGCTGAAAACCCAGGCATTTTCTTCCAAAGAGCCCTCCGCCAGCCTAGCGGAACCGGAGAGACATCTTTTCATCCTTGCTGTACCAGGAGGACTGAAGACCCGGATGTAGATGGATCCATGTGCCTAGACGTATCGGCGGAGGAGACGGACTGGGACTGGTGCGGGTGGTGAGAGAGCACTTGCTCACAGACAAATACAGTATTTTTACTACCCTGTTGGATTACAAAGTTTGTTCATCAAGTGCACCACCGAGTTTTGCTAGCGAAGATTCCTTTACAGAACTTCCATTTAGTTCAGTCAGGCCTGACTGCCTAGGTAGACATTGCTGGGCGCCAGTCTGCCCACGAGGGGAAGTAGCTGAAAAAGGGTATCGGTAGAGTTGCATAGCAATACCTGTCTATTCTGTTTGTTTGAATACTGTTTATTGCGGGGAGCTGCAAATAATCTTATACTCTTGTTTATTACTTGCCCATTAGTCTCAGTAAATATACCTGGGTCAAGTACATTGGTGTCAGTTTTTTACTTTATACAGAAGTTTAAACATTTTACTGTGTGTGTGTTTGCCATTGGACTGTGTCACCCAGAGTTGCTGGTCACGCAGTCCTATCTCCTCTTACTAGCTGTGCCACGGGAGGGGAGAGCCGATTGCCAGGGGTTGACAGCGGTGCACTACAGGGCCCAAGAAATCAATATCAGCAGCCCTCTTAACTGGGGGTACCGCTATACATAGATCAAAGACTAGTCAACACAAAGAGCACAGTACAGGGAGGAATGCAGAAAGACACCGTACAGGGAGGGGTCAGGAGGGCACAATACTGGGTTCAGGAGGGCACAGACTATGTTCCGGGACACGACCATATCGGGACAGTTTAGTAAAAAGCATGACTGTCCCAGCAAATCCGGGACAGTTGGCAAGTATGATGTAATGCAAGATTATTGTGGGGCCCCCATGTACCTGGGGGCCCCTGGGCAGTGCCCAGGAGTGCCCTTGCATTAAGATGGCCCTGACTGGACCTCGGTGTGGACAGAGGAAGATTGAGGTGCCGGGTTTTTGGTAATTGTTGTCTCACCTTGAGCATATCAATGTTCTCTGCAATTGGCGATACAGACATCCTAGCAAAATACCGAACACAAAACGTGAATACTGATCCTTTTCCTTGAGTTTGAAGGCCGCTTCAAGAAGACTTGGAGTAGAGAACCCGAGATGTTTCATCGGCAGGAATGCGACTTTGTCGGTAATCAGGCAATTTCTTCCACCCGCCCAAGTCCCTCCGACTTAGACAGAACTCTCCATCCGACTTCTTCCCCCCTCCCCGCTCCGCACCTGATATTTTTCATTACTATTGAAGTATCTAAAGTGGCTCTCTGGACGCTATTATTTAAAGTCACTTGTCCGAGAGCTTGGATGGCTTCCTCGTGAAGAGAGCGAGCAGCGAGCGAGCAGCTAATTAGCGCCAGCAAAAGAAAAGGCTCTCGGTTTGGGGCAATCTGATGTGCTGGGAAGAAGAAAAAAAAAAAGGATTGCCGAGGAAGCAGTCCAAACTTTGTTGCTACAGAAACATTTTCCCTCGCCAGCTCCTGGGAGTACGAGACTGCGAGCAAAGAGAAGAATAGTATCTGACAGCGCAAGATCTTCCTGCTAAGCACTTTCCTGACAAAATGAGGACAGTGGAATTACTCTCCCTGGTGACCTGGCCCTTTCCCGCTTTTCACACGACGCTCCTTTTGTGTTTTCGAAACAGAATTAGATCGGAGATGTCTCCGGATGAACACGTATATCGCAATCCACTCATCTTCCCGAATTTCCAGTTATTGTGTCGTGTGGCCCCTCAGACGGATCATCTGGATACAGCTTCGCAATTAGGGCTCTGTACACTTGGCTTTGACATTAACACACATTAACCCCTTCAATACCGGGCACTTTCACCCCCTTCCTGCCCAAGCCAATTTTCAGCTTTCAGCGGCGCTGTCACACTCTGAATGACAATTGCGCGGTCATGCTACGCTGTATCCTAATTAAAATGTTATAATTTTTTTCACACAAATAGAGATTTCTTGTGGTGGTATTTATTTTTTGCTAAACAAATGAAGAGAGACTTATTTTTTTCTTTCAAAAATTTTTCAAACAAAGTCCAAGTTTCTGTTACATAATTTTGTAAATAAGTAATTTTTCTCCTCTACTGTTGTGCGCGGATGAGGCTGCACTGATCGGCACTGATGAGGCTGCACCGATGGGCTCTGATGAGGAGACACCGATGGGCTCTGATGAGGAGGCACTGATGAGGCTGCAGTGAGGGGCACTGATGGGGAAACTCTTTAGTGCTGCCTTTCAGGGCCCATCAAGGCGGTACTGATGGGCACCGTCAGGCATTACTGGTGGACACTGGCAGACAATGCACTAATTATCAGCGCAGACCCTCCCCTTGCCAGGAGAGCCGCTTATCGGCTCTCCTCGCGTGCTGTCAGTGTGAGGAGAGGAATTCCGATAACTGGCACTTCCTATTTACACTGAGATTGGACACAGCTGATCACATGGTAAAGAGCCTATGTGCCGGGGTGTCGCTCGGACACACCTCACCACCGATTGCCACCATGCTGCACGCCCCCGGAGGGCATGCACAGCAGCTTGTTCTGAGAGACGTCATATGACATCCAGTCAGAACAATGGAACCCCCCTGCCCGACTATCATTTTTTGCTATAGGCTGGGGCGGGAAGGTGTTAAAGCACCTACCCCTTCAACATGCTTCTGTGATGCTTTTTTGAAGCTTTAATCCAGTGGTCTCAAACTGGCGGCCCTCCAGTTGTTGCGAAAGTCCCATGAGGCATTGCAAGGCTGACAGTTACACGCATGACTCCCACAGGCAGAGGCATGATATGACTTGTAGTTTCGCAACAGCTGTAGGGCCACCAGTTGGAGACCCCTGCTTTAATCCCTTAAATACCGGATACTTTTATCCCCTTCCTGCCCAGGCCAATTTTCAGCGCTGTTGCACTTTAAATAACAATTGCGCGGTCATGCAACACGTTACCCAGACTAAAGTTCACACAAATAGAGCTTTCTTTTGGTGTTTTTTTTTTAATGTTTTGCTAAATAAATGAAAATATATTGTCCCGTGGACACAGCCGGTGACAGATGAGCCGGTGACGCTGAGCGGCCCCGCGATCGGTGCTTTCTGACAGGACATCATATGATCTCCAGTCAGGATGAAAAAGCCATCGCCCAGCCGTCAATTGACTATAGGCCCGGGGCAGGAAGTGGTTAATGAAGCTTGGCAAATGCCCTGTGTGGTAAGTTTCGATTTGTTTTGAAGGGGCTCAATAGAACCCTGGCTTAGTAGTACTCCCCACAGATCCACAGCTTATTAGTACCCTTGTTTAGCAGATCCCCTGCTCAGTAGTACCCCCAAGCTCTGCAATAGTACCCCCAGCTTTGCCGATTCACCAATCAGAAGTATCCCCCAGCACTGCTGATCCCACTCAGTAGCAACCCCCAGCTCTGCTGATCCCAGGGTTGCCAACATTCAGTAAATTTACAAACCGTAAAATCTGTAATTTTTGCATCTGTCCATGAATGTCCATTATGGACATTGGCAACACAAACATTTTACAAACTTTACTGAAAGTTGGCAAACCTGGCTGATCCCCCCACTCAGTAGTAACTCCCAGCTCGGCTGATCCCCAAACCAGTAGTAACTAAGGATGAGCTCCGGCGTGTTCGCATAGTACACGTGCAGAGCCCGCCAGGAAGTCAGCACCGCGCTGCGCTAATCACAGCCAGGGAGACATTTTCCGATCTCTGCAGCCGAGCATCGGGAAATGTCTCCCTGCCTGTCATTAGCGCAGCATGTTGCCAACTTCCTGGCGGGCTCTGCACGTGTACTATGCGAACACGCCGGAGCTCATCCTTAGTAGTAACCCCCCAGCTCTGTTGATCCTCTGGGTTTGCTGGTCCTCCTCTCTCTCAGGTTTCTCAATTACCTCCCGCTATATTGCTCCCATGCTGCCCACCACGTGTGCTAGTTTCTCTTGCTCCGGTCCCCCAGCTCTGCTGCTCAGTCCTCACTCTCCGGTCCCCACTCACCTTCTGATGTTTGCCATCTGCTAGTTGCTCCACTCCAGTCTGGACCCCGCTTACCTTCCTGCTGCTCCACGCTACACACCAGACGTGACATCTGCACCAGACACTCCCAGAATATATACACATGAACCGGAAGTGACTGCTGATGGTGTCTTCCCGGTTTGCTTGTTGGTTTCTGTGATGGACCTAGCCGGGACAGAGGCTTTTGGAGGGGACTGAATGCAAGCCTCTTGCCTTGCGACCATGGGCCCTGGCATTTGGGGGAACGGTGCTCTTTGTGAGCTGTATGCCTGGGGACCCTTGAGGGGGTGTTACTTTGGATTCAGGTCCATGTCCCCCCCAAGACACACAGACTCTGGGGACCCTGTATATGCCATATTAGAGTGACTGAGTCATACTGTTGGGACGTTCACACATTCCCTCTTAGGATATGCAAATGCAATCACCTCCAGCCATCTGTCTGTCCTCTGTGCTAATTTGACCCTGCTAAAATGTGTGATGTTTACACTTAGGATAATGTGTATGGTATAGCAGGTGAGACAGGTAGGAGCCGGGATGTCTACCCTGAACGGTCATATCTATGAGTCACCTTGGCTGACTAAAGGATTTAGTTAATTAGCTCATGTTAATTTATGTTCTGGTTACACCCTCTGTTACTGTATATAAGACTTGATTTTTGGTTCTAATAAAGTCTCTCTTGGTTGAACTTACATACAGCCTGCCTGGTGTTTGTTCTAACCGACCACAAATGGATTCGAATGGCACATAGCGGTAGTTTGAATCCTGGAGCACCGGATGATCCAATAGAGCAGAGGAGTGTCGGGAGAGTGGAGCCGAGCAAGCAAATGGGCTCGTTACATTGGTTGGCAGCGGTGGGATTTGCTCTCCAGTTCCTGGGACACTCCAAACCACCACAGTGAATGACCAGCTATGCAGCCTGCAGGAAAGTCACGCTGAAAGACCTACTTGAGAGCCGAGATGGACCAGAAGAAGGGTGATGCAGGACCCCGGTCAGTTGAAGATTTGTTTCAGCAACGAGTGCAGCAGCGGTTGGCATTATATGGGGCTAACCCATCAGAGACCGCCATACAGGAAGCCATTAAAGACATCCAGCTGCAGGATGCCCGACAAGAGAGAGAACGAGAGCGACAAGAGAGAGAACGAGAGCGACAAGAGAGAGAACGAGAGCGACAAGAGAGAGAACGAGAGCGACAAGAGAGAACGAGAGCGACAAGAGAGAGAACGAGAGCGACAAGAGAGAGAACGAGAGCGACAAGAGAGAGAACGAGAGCGACAAGAGAGAGAACGAGAGCGACAAGAGAGAGAACGAGAGCGACAAGAGAGAGAACGAGAGCGACAAAAGAGAAAACTAGAGCGGCAACATGAGTGGAGAATGGCGGTAATACGGCAATCGGAGACAACGCCTAAAGAACCAGCCGCCATGGAAGAGGAATTCGGAAGGAGGTTGCGAGAGATGCAGGGAGGAGAAGCAGGCCATCTCCCCCCCAACAGTTAACCAGAGCAGATGGTGTGGAGTCCCCAGCAGAAGTGCTGGCAACAGGGCAGAGTGATACCCACCTCTGCCCAGCACCGGAAACCACTGTGGAGTTTCAGGGAGCCGAGGCAGTTGGCCCCTCTCCCCAGCAACAAGCTGAGGCAGTAAAGCTTTTACTCCCAGCTGAATCACTGGCAGCAGGGCAGAATGCTACTGGCATCGGCACACAACTGCCACAGGAGCGGATATCGGTGGATGGGACTGCGGTCTCCACTCACAGCAACCCAGCAGAAGAGCTGGCAACAGGGCAGAGTGATACCCACCTCTGCCCAGCACCGGAAACCACTGTGGAGTTTCAGGGAGCCGAGGCAGTTGGCCCCTCTCCCCAGCAACAAGCTGAGGCAGTAAAGCTTTTACTCCCAGCTGAATCACTGGCAGCAGGGCAGAATGCTACTGGCATCGGCACACAATGGCCACAGGAGCGGATATCGGTGGATGGGACTGCGGTCTCCACTCACAGCAACCCAGCAGAAGAGCTGGCAACAGAGCAGAGTGCCGCGGGCCTCTGCTCTCAACTAACAGAAGAGGGAGGTCCTGTGGTACTGGATGGGACTTCAGTCTCCACTTGTATACCCCAGGGATGCCGGGCAGTCGACCCAGATCCCCTACAGCATGACGGACTGAGCCCAGTCACCCTGTCTTCTCTCCAGCGGCAGAAAGGACTCCAGGGAGAAGGGCCAGTCCAGGCCTCTCCCCAGCGGCGGGTATGTTCTCTGAGAGAGGCAGAGGTTGGCTGGGTAAGTAATGCTCTGTTTGGAGCAATTTGTTTGGGGTACTGTGTGGATGCCGGCATTGGGGGAATGGAACTATGGACTAACTTCGGAGTCAACCCGTTTGGGGTCTCCTCCTATGTTAGTTTCCTGCCGAAAGGGGAGATGTGTGACGGACCTAGCCGGGACAGAGGCTTTTGGAGGGGACTGAATGCAAGCCTCTTGCCTTGCGACCATGGACCCTGGCATTTGGGGGAACGGTGCTCTTTGTGAGCTGTATGCCTGGGGACCCTTGAGGGGGTGTTACTTTGGATTCAGGTCCATGTCCCCCCAAGACACACAGACTCTGGGGACCCTGTATATGCCATATTAGAGTGACTGAGTCATACTGTTGGGACGTTCACACATTCCCTCTAAGGATATGCAAATGCAATCACCTCCAGCCATCTGTCTGTCCTCTGTGCTAATTTGACCCTGCTAAAATGTGTGATGTTTACACTTAGGATAATGTGTATGGTATAGCAGGTGAGACAGGTAGGAGCCGGGATGTCTACCCTGAACGGTCATATCTATGAGTCACCTTGGCTGACTAAAGGATTTAGTTAATTAGCTCATGTTAATTTATGTTCTGGTTACACCCTCTGTTACTGTATATAAGACTTGATTTTTGGTTCTAATAATAGGATTTTTATAACAGCTTACCTGTAAAATCCTTTTCTTGGAGTACATCACGGGACACAGAGCGGCATAGTCATTACTATGTGGGCTATATAGTTTACCTTCAGGTGCTGGCACTGGCAAATTCCAAACCGGAAGTACCCTCCCCTATATAAGCCCCTCCCATCCGGGTGCACCTCAGTTTTGTAGCAAAGCAATAAGTGTCCCCAAAAGAGGGGTGGGAGCTCTGTGTCCCGTGATGTACTCCAAGAAAAGGATTTTACAGGTAAGCTGTTATAAAAATCCTATTTTCTTTCTCGTACATCACGGGACACAGAGCGGCATAGTCATTACTATGTGGGATGTCCTAAAGCAATGCCCAATGAGGGGGGGGATACACCATACATAAGCTGAGCGCTATCAGACATGAGGATCTTTTGCGGCCTGCAACACACTGCGCCCAAAGGCGACATCCTCCTGACTTCTAACGTCCACCTGGTAGAACCTAGCAAACGTGTGTACTGAAGACCATGTTGCGGCCTTACAGATTTGAGCCAGGGAGGCCTGGTGATGCACTGCCCATGAAGTTCCAACTGCTCTCGTGGAGTGCGCCCTAACTTTGAACGGAGGCGGTCTCCTTCTCAAGCCATAGGCTTGCATAATGACCTGTCGAATCCACTTGGCTAAAGTAGATTTTGACGCTGCCTGACCCTTTCTGGGGCCTTCCGGCAGAATAAACAAAGTATCCGTTCTGCGAATCTGAGCAGTGGCTTTTAGATAAGCTTTAACTGCTCTTACTACATCCAAAGAATGTAATAATTTTTCCTCTACTGAACTAGGTTTGGGGAAAAAAGAAGGAAGAACCACATCTTGGTTCAAATGAAACCTCGATACCACCTTAGGAAGAAAGGCTGGATGAGGACGTAACACTACTCTGTCCTTATGGATAACCAGATATAGTTCCCTACAGGACATAGCGGCTAATTCCGACACTCTTTTAGCCGAACAAATGGCTACTAAAAAAATCTATTTCCTGGTGAGAAGAACCAGGGAAATATGCTGTGATGGTTCAAATGGTTGTTTCTGTAGAACCGACAGAACCAGGTTTAAGTCCCATGGACATATGGGAATATTAACCGGAGGGCTAATACGCATCACTCCTTGTATAAAGGCTTTGACTAGTGAATGCGAGGCCAAGGGCCTCTGAAAAAATATTGACAAGGCCGAAATCTGACCCTTGATAGTACTCAAGGCAAGCTTCCTATCTACAGCCCACTGTAGGAAGTCCAGAATCCTACCTATTACGTACTTACGTGGATGCCATTTCTTGGCCTCACACCAGGCGATGTACGCCTTCCAGATTCTATAGTAGATCTGCCTGGATACCGGCTTCCTGGCATTGATCATGGTAGATACCACAGGATTAGAGAGACCTCTCTTTTTTAGAATGTGGGCTTCAATAGCCAGGCCGTCAAACCTAGGGCTGGTAAGGAAGGGTGGTATATCGGTCCTTGCGAAAGCAGGTCCGGACGATGTGGGAGGGTCCAAGGACTCCCCACAGACATTTTTACAATCTCCGCGTACCATGCTCTTCGGGGCCACGCTGGAGCCACCAGAATCACTGGTTTCTTTTCTACCCTGATTCTGCGGAGTAATCGAGGTAACAATTGTGGCGGTGGGAATGCATATATCAGCTTGAACTGATCCCAAGGGAACACTAGGGCATCCAAGCCGCAAGCTAGGGGATCCCTTGTCCAAGAGACAAACCTGTCCACCTTTGCGTTGAATCTGGATGCTAGCAGATCTACATCCGGTGTTCCCCACCGCTGACATATTGTCCGGAAAACCTTGGGGTGAAGGGACCATTCCCCTGGGCATAATTGTTGGCGACTTAGAAAGTCCGCCTTCCAATTCTCGACTCCTGGAATGAATACCGCGGATATGGCTGGGACATATCTTTCTGCCCATTTCAGGATGCAATTTACTTCCCTCTGGGCTGCACGACTCCTGGTGCCACCCTGATGATTGATATATGCCACTGCCGTGGCATTGTCCGATTGAATTCTGACAGGGGACCCTTGGAGTTTGGATGTCCATGCTACTAGGGTATACCGGGCTGCTCGTATCTCTAAGAGATTGATGGGCAGGGCCTTTTCTGCATCCGACCATCTGCCCTGGAGAGACCATTGCTCCAGTACTGCTCCCCAGCCTATAAGGCTGGCATCTGTAGTGACCACCTTCCAAGAAATCGGACTGAAGGATTTTCCTTTTTCCAGATTCTGGGGAACCAACCACCAACGGAGGCTCTTGCGAACGGAGAGGGACAAGGACATTGGCAAGTCTAGGGCCTGAACTTTTTTGTTCCAGGCTGACAGTATAGCCCTTTGCAAATTCCCTGAATGGAATTGACCGTAGGGTACTGCTTCGAATGATGCCACCATTTTTCCCAGCAGCCTCATGCACAGGCGTATGGATGGCTGTCTTTTTGTACCCACTAGGTGGATCAAATCTCTCAAAGACGACACCTTTTCTTCGAGGCAAGAAAATTTTTCTCTGGTCTGAATCCAGCCTTAGCCCCAAGTATTCCAGACTTTTGACTGGTTTTAGGGCTGACTTGTCTCGGTTGATAATCCAACCGTGAGATTCCAGATACCTGATTGTCTCGTGAACAACCACTTCTAGTATTTCCACTGAGTGGTCTATCAGCAACAAGTCGTCTAGATATGCCATTATCGTTACACCTCGTGTTCTTAAATTGGCCAATAATGGGGCCAGAATTTTTGTGAACACACGTGGTGCTGTGGCCAGACCGAAGGGTAAGGCTCTGAACTGAAAATGGCGCCCTTCTACTGCAAAGCGTAGAAATTTTTGGTGGACTGGAAAGATGGGAATGTGCAAATAAGCATCTTTGATGTCGCTCGAGGCTAACCATTCCTCCCCTTGTAGGGCAGTGGCCACCGATCGGATCGACTCCATCCGGAAAGTCCTGATATGTAGGAATTTGTTTAGCCCTTTTAGATTTAATATGGGCCTCACGTCCCCATTTGGCTTCGGGACTGTAAAGAGGTTTGAGTAAAACCCGAACCCCGATTCTTCTAGGGGGACCTCCATAATTACTGCTTGGAGCAATAGTTGTTCTAGTGCCAACAGGAGGGATCCTCTCTTCCGGGGATCCCTTGGCACGTTCGACCTTATAAAATGGGAAGGAGGGGAGTCTTTTAACTCCAATTTGTATCCCAGACTTACTGCGGAGAGCACCCATCTGTCTCTGATCGTGTCCCGCCAGGTCTCTGCGAACAACTGAAGTCTTCCCCCCACCCGATTGAGTGGGGGCAACCCTTCATGCATTTGACTTTGGGGGAGGTTTTGTACCTCTCCTGACCCAGGGCTTCTTGTTACCCTGCGATTGTCCCTGATTTTTACCCCCGGGATTTGACCGAGGAGGCCGTCGGAACTGTTTCACAGCCGATGTCCTAGGGACTGGAGAAGCAGGCCTCTTAAAAGAGGGACCTCTAACTCTGTTTTTAACCGGCAAGAGTGTACTTTTACCGCTGGAAATTTTCTGGATATATTTGTCCAGGTCTTCCCCGAATAAGCGTTCACCATGAAATGGGAAGCTGACCAGCAATTTTTTACAGGGGACTTCAGCAGACCAGTTTTTGAGCCATAGAAGCCTGCGCATATGTACTACAGACAGCGTAAGGCGGGAGGCCTGATGGATTGAATCCTTTATAGCGTCAACCGCAAAGCATAAGGCCCTAGGTAGATCAGCTAGGGCAAGGGCCTGCTGATCTGGCAAGTCCCTTAAGACCTGTTTCAACTGATCCTTCACTGCTTGGCAGACCCCAATAGCTGCCACTGCTGGTTGTGTCACCAAGCCTGCTGTAGCAAAAGCAGATTTTAATAAGGACTCCAATTTTTTATCTATTGGGTCCTTGAACATTTGGACATTATCCACTGGACATGTCGGTGATTTATTCACACAAGAGATGGCTGCGTCCACTGTAGGGACCCTCAATTTTTTGATGAACTTATCCTCCATGGGATAGACCACCTGAAATCTCTTGGGAGGAGTAAATATTTTATCAGGATGTTCCCAATCCTGGTAAATGAGCCCTTCCAGTAAAGGATGGATTGGAAAGGAACAAACAGTCTGGGGAGCTTTTAGCGACCCCAACGAGGAGACAGAAGTGGATGATGGCTCTGCAAGGGGCATTTTAAATGCTGATCGGACCATGTTAGTCAGGGACTGAACCCATAATCTTTCAGCATGTGATGCTAAGAATGGCTCTTCCACTGTTGATTCCTCTACAACAGAATCAACCTCATCCTGATCCCCTTCAGGTAGGTCGATCCCTGTATGGGACTGTTGCTCTGCTAACAGGTACTCTGAGGGAGGAGACGGAGATTGGGCGCGCTTTCCCTCTGACAGGGAAGCAGCGATCAATGTTGACAATCTCTCTTCCAGCCCTCCCAGAGCTGAGGAAAAAACCTCCTCTGTTACATACACAGGAGCAGGTGAACTGAGGACAGCCACAGTACCAGGTACTCCTGAGGGTGCTCTACGGTCACTAACCTCTGATTCTTCAGGGGAGATTGGTGCAGCTGAAGCATGCCCAAGATCCTCAGAGCCCGATGGAGACCCCCTATGCTTCCTGGGATTTTTAGTCCCGGAGTTTTTAGACGGCATATTCTTAAGCCCAAAGCTGAGGTATTCCAGCCGAAATACACCACTTACTGACAATAGTCTAGCACAATTGCTGCTATAAAAACAGTTGGTGTCTACTAATGTGCCTTTCTATGGGGATGCCTGCATCAACCGCTTGCTGTATGCCTTTTTTAAATGTTGCCAGCTCTGTCTCTGCACTCCATAGCCAGCTCACAACACATAATTGTGCCTTTTAACATGCTGGGACGCCCGCACATGCGCAGAAGCGCTGCGGCGCGCACAGAGCGTCATCCCCCAAGCTCCGCCCCCTTTTCCAGTTCACCTCTATATATAGAGGCGCGTGCTCGCGCACGTGCGCCTTCGGCGCTCTTTTTTGAAAAAGGAAACTAGGGACAGGAGACAGGGCCCTTTTGCCGCAGGCCGGGGGATGGACGAGCATTGCAACATGGCAGAGGAAGCAGTTTCCCACAAGAGAACTCACCATCTGCCTGGACTTGACTCTGATGAAAAGAAAAAGTCCACATGACAAGAAACGTTCCACAGCGGCCTCTAGTGGATTAACACAGGTACCGCGGTCTGTCTATTTTTTTTTTTTTTTCTTGACCACTATTAAAATTATTACATTTTTTTTTAGTAGTTACAGGCATGCACAGATATTTAGTGGGAATACCGTTAGGTAACAGGCAGAAAGACATATTAGGCTTGGGGGTCCCCTAATAGAACCAAGTTCCTGGGGGGCCCCCACTTACCTTTTCCCCGCCGCAGGACTCTGTTTGGTCCACAGAAGCCCAAACTTCACCTCTCACGGCAGGCATTGTAATTAAACCTTCAGGGACCGGGTTCCCAAGGATTCCACTCCCCTGGACCTGTATAGCACCCTGCACAGAAAGCATCTTAGTCGTGGGTATGACCAGAGCTCTGGATCCCAGGGTCCAGCTCTCCTAAGAGAAGCATTACAGGCAAAACCTTGCTCTTCTCTGCAAGGCCCGGGTACCGACCATTTAGCTATGAAGCTTTTTTGGTTGGATCCGGAATAGCTTACTGAGGCCCAAAAGAACCTGTACGCAAGCTCAGTGAAAAACACATGTTACTTCTTGGCCAACACCTTAGACACTGGCAAAAAACTGAGGTGCTCCCGGATGGGAGGGGCTTATATAGGGGAGGGTACTTCCGGTTTGGAAGTTGCCAGTGCCAGCACCTGAAGGTAAACTATATAACCCACATAGTAATGACTATGCCGCTCTGTGTCCCGTGATGTACGAGAAAGAAAAAGTCTCTCTTGGTTGAACTTACATACAGCCTGCCTGGTGTTTGTTCTGACCGACCACAAATGGATTCAAATGGCACATAGCGGTAGTTTGAATCCTGGAGCACCGGATGATCCAATAGAGCAGAGGAGTGTCGGGAGAGTGGAGCCGAGCGAGCAAAGGGGCTCGTTACAGTTTCCCAGTAGGGTGACCACGTGTCCCGGATTGTCCTAATTTTGCAGGTCTGTCCCGGGCACCTTCATTCCAGGACAATACAGTGTCCCGGAATGAAACTGACACAGCCACCCCCCCCCAATCTGATGCCCCCAAAAAAGGCCACCACGTCACCGCTTTACTCGCTGACCGTACTTGTCCTGGCCGGGAATGCCTGGAGGAGCACAATCCCGCCCCCTGCTTGTGATTGGAGAAATCATAAATACCGCCTCTTGTGTCCAATCACTGTGCTGTGATCAGCACAAGCTGATTTTTGGGAAGGGAGGGTGTCCCTGGATGGTAGTTTGGAAATGTGGTCACCCTATTTCCCAGTGCATCCTGGGATATATCATATCTGTAATACCTCGAAAACATAGCAAACTAAAGCCAGGTGCTGTAAGTGAGCACTGTTCTTAGACTTCTATGGAGGCTTTGGAGGCGCTTTGAAGCGCCAAGAAAACGACATAAGGTATAATTTTTGAAGCGAAGAAAATGCAAAGTGTGACCAGGACTGTAAGGAAACCATTTTATTTGGTTTTAGGAGCTTTGATTGGCGTTCAGAGTGCTTTAAAAAAAAAAAAGCGCGTCCAATGCCACATTTAGAAGTGTAAATGAGCGCTTGGGTTTTTGTACGGACGAGACTGTATTCACGCCGTACCGTGTGTCAATTATTGCCCGTGTAATATGCAACAATCCATGTACACAGGCGTAAATCGAGAATCCCTCCCGCCCAGAGTGGAAGAGAAAGCCGCTTCAGACCTGGCGGATTAATGTAGAGAAATGATGGCGAGGAATGAAAAATTGATCCGCTCGATTTTTTTTTGATTTTTTTAATGAGACTTTCAAGTAAGGACTCTCTTTAGTGTATTAACAGCCCATCAGAAATTTCGCTCAGAGGCAAATGCAGATCATCGCACCTCGCTGCTCCTCGCCTAATGGACATAAATTCTAATTTATATTTCTAAAGACGGTTTGACGCGAAGAGGAACTTCTCCCGTGACTTCAGAGAGAAAATCCTGCGAATTGGTTTGACATTAGAAATGAGGTGTAAATTCACGGCACATCTACTAGGCTTGAGCGACCACCACCTCCATCAGAGAGCAGTAAAAAAATAAAGTATGTAGGCAAGAAAGGTGCCGGTGGCATTTAAAAATCTCAGACTCTTCCCGTTGACGGGGCTACAAATCTTTTTGTTGCTGTATGACAAGTGCAGTCAGGTGTACACCCACCTTAGGGACTGTTCCCAATAGAAGACGGTCCACAGACCTGCCTGTCACTTGAAAAGAGAAGGACCGATGTCTAAGTTTAGACACGTTTTACAAGTTAAAAGTAGAAGAAGCTTTCCTTTTTCTTGTCAAATTTGATTATAAAATTTTCAAAAATGACAAGCATATATTGTCGATAAACATAGTTACTATCAGGGGCGTAACTAGAAATCACAGGGCCCCATAGCAAAATGTTGTATGGCCCCCCCCCCCCCCCACAAAAAAATGGCGGACTTAAATTGTGGGCGTGGTTTAAAGGGCGTGTGGTTCGAGTCTGAGATGAAAGAAAGAAAGAAAGAACCCAGATCCTACACCACAATAGCAATATATGTATTCCAGAAAGTTTAATCAACAGATAAAGATACTCCAAACACCTGGTGTTAGCGCTTCAATAATCCTCACCTGTGCCCAATGCAGCGTGGTCTGCCCGTGCCCAATACTGCTTCACCTGTGCCCAATGCAGCCTCACCAGTGCCCAATGCAGCCTCACCAGTGCCCAATGCAGCATGACCCGTGCACAATGTAGCCTCACCTGTGCAGTGGAAGAGGCGAGCCAGTGGCGGAACTACCTGGGAGGAGGAGGAATGCATACTGCAGCCCTCAAATGGCTATTGGCGAGCATGGGGCTGCCTCGGAGTGGGGGGGCGAGCACCACCCGCATGGTCCCCCAGCCAGGGGAAGTGAGGAGAGGAAGAGGCGCGCTGTGCATACAAGCAGAGAGCTGTAATAGCTTTCAATTGAATGTCCTGCGTTCCCGGGGCTCACCGTCACATAGCCCCACCTCTTGGCCCGGCGCCTTTGATGACGTCACATGTCCCGCATTGGACCGGCGTTCTGTCTATCAAAGGCGCCGGGCCAAGAGGTGGGGCTATGTGACGGTGAGCCCCGGGAACACAGGACAAGGACATTCAAATGAAAGCTATTACAGCTCTCTGCTTGTACGCACAGCGCGCCTCTTCCTCTCCTCACTTCCCCTGGCTGGGGGACCGTGCGGGCGGTGCTCGCCCCCCGGCAATATGCATTCCTCCTCCTCCCCACGGGCCCCTCTCAGTTGCGGGCCCCATAGCAGCCGCGTGTGTCGCTATGGCGGTAGTTATGCAACTGGTCACTATAAATAGTAGCAGTTAAGGAGAACACAAATTCAATATTTATATAAAGCTCCAGTGTTTTTTAGAAGGCAACAACAAAAGGGAAAAAAAACAAAAAACAGTAATTTGAGTTTAACCACTTCCATACCGGGGGGCACTTATTCACCTTCCTGCCCAGACCAATTTTCAGCTTTCTGCGCTGTTGCACTTTGAATGACAATTGCGCGGTCATGCTACACTGTACCCAAACTAAATTTTTATCATTTTGTTCCCACAACTAGAGCTTTCTTTTGGTGGTATTTGATCACCTCTGCGATTTTTATTTTCTGCTAAAAAATAAATAATTTTTTTTTTGAAAAAAATACATTTTTTTTGTTTCAGTTACAAAACTTTGTAAATAAGTACGTTTTCTCCTTCACTGACGGGCACCGATGAGGCGGCACGGATGGGCACGATGAGGCGGCACGGATGGGCACCGATAGGCGGCACGGATAGGCGACATGGATGGGCACTGATAGGCGGCATGGATGGGCACTGATAGGCAGCATGGATGGGCACTGATAGGTGGCACTGTACTGTGGCACTGTACTGTATTGTGTTGTACTAATGGATGCCAATCAGTGCCAAACAATGCCTGCCAATCAGTGGTGCCCATTGTGGGCACTGATTGGCATCCATTAGCCATTTCTAATTGACATCCCTGGTGGTCTAGGGTGGCATACCTTAAGATGGGCAACCCTGGTGGTCTGGTGGCATCCCTGGTGGTCCAGTGTGGGCATCCTCGGGGGGGGGCTGCACTGATAATGGATCAGTGCAAACCCCCCCTGTCAGAGGAGCAGCTGATCGGCTCTCCTCTACTCGCGTCTGACAGACGCGAGTGAGGAAAAGCCGATGACCGGCTTTTCCTGTTTACATCGTGATCAGCCGTGATTGGACACGGCTGATCACATGGTAAAGAGTCTCCGTCGGAGACTCTTTACCTAGATCGGTGTTGCGGGGTGTCAGACTGACATCCCACAACAACGATCGCCACGATGCTCGCCCCCGGGGGCGCGCAGCGGCTCAATATCCTGAGGACGTCATATGACGTCCAGTCAGGATATTGAAACCACTTTGCCGCCGTCAATTTGCTATAGGGCGGGCGGCAAGTGGTTAACATATGTTGACCATTATCTGGAGACTTGCTAAAATATATGCTTAGTGTTGAATTTAGTAATTACAAAACAGATTTAGTAATAATATATAACATGTAAGGTAATATAAGGATTTATAAAGAAAAAAATGAAGGGTCATAATTTCTAGACCTCATATAATGTTGGGGTAATATAGAAGGTAAACGGGGATTTATCGTATAGACATTAGGTTTGTATTGTTTCAATGGAGCTCTAAAATTGAAATATACTGATAAATAAAAAACATAAAAAAAAAAAAGGAATGCTGCTACCATTTTTGCATATAATAACAATGTATGGTAAGAAAGAAAAAACAAAAAAAAAAAGAACTAAAGAGACAAGATAGAAGAGAGGGAAAGGTAAGAAGAAGAAGAGGAAAAAAAATAAAGATAGTAGGTAGATAAGATAGAAAAGGTCCCCGGGTATCTTATTATGTTGGTCTTATGTGATTAGTATATTAAATAGCTATTAGTAGTTAGATTACCAAGCTCTTAATAATGTGATGTCAAAGTTGGGAGGGAAAAAATGAGTCACCCGAGGATTCCAGATTTGTTCAAATTTTCCAATATTATCATTGGTAATGGCTTCCGTTTTTGAGTGCGTCATGGCTTGGATTATTCTGGTTTTGGCTTCTGAGTCCTTTTTCTAAACATTACTTGAGATGGACTTGTTTTGGTATCATCACACCTCCAGTACATGCCAACTAAATATGGTATTTCAGAAAAAACGTGACTGGTAAATAATCAGCCTTCAGACACCTTCAGAAAGAAGCTGAAATGTGCCTATTCTGATCTACTCTACAATATATACTTGAGTATAAGCCGAACCCGAATATAAGCCGAGGCACCTAATTTTACCACAAAAAATCGATTATAGGCCACCTCTTGGAAGCGGCAAGGGCATGTATTCCTCTGAGGTGGAAATCAGTACTGCCACCAACGGTAAGGATGTGGCTAGATAAGGTTAAAGAAATTAGTAGATTGGAATTATTTGATAGAAGGTGGGTGAGAATGGAATGATTTTGTAATATCAGAAGAAGGGAAAATTCTCTGATAATAATTAGGAGGATCCTCAGGAATCTTGGTCTCTGATGTGTTTGGTCCCCCTCCTTTTTTTTTTTTTTTTTTAATGTTTTTTTTTTTGGGGGCTTGTTTTTAGTTATTTATAAGTTATCTCATGGACTTTAAACTAAACTGTTAAAGTTGAGTAAATGATACATGTATATCTTGAAAATGTCCAATGACCAAATAAATAAAAATAAAGAAATTTGAAAAAATTATTTTTTATAATTTTACCACAAAAAACTGGGAAAACGTATTGACTGGAGTATAAGCCTAAGGTGAGAATGAAGCAGCTACTGTAATGCCTGCGTACACACGGTCGGAATTTCCAATGGAAAAAGTCCGATGGGAGCTTTTCATCGGATATTCCGACCGTGAGTATGCCCCATCGGACTTTTCCCGTCGGAATTTCCGACGGACTTAGAGAGCAGGTTCTCTATTTTTCCATCGGAAATTCCAACTGAGTTTTGCCCGTGGCAAAGTCCGGCCGTGTGTACGCGGCATTAGTGGAAAAGAGGATCAACAATGCCCATTTGCACGCCTCACTGTGCCCATTTGCACGCCTCACTGTGCCCATTGCAGCCTCACTTTGCCGATCTCCATACCTGATTATCCGTGACATGCAGAGTCAAACTGCGGGCATCCAGTGTAAAAAAGCCGTGCCTCCTCCTTGTCCTGGGACGAGAACGTCCATGATAGGTAGAACACTGAAAACAGTCTCTGCTGGCAAACTGAGTGTTCTGCCTATCATGGAACAGGACGAGGAGGAGGCGCGGCTTTTTTTTTTTACACTGGACGCCCGCAGTCTGACTCTGCATGTCACGGATAATCAGGTACACAGACTCGAGTATAAGCCGAGGGGGGCATTTTCAGCACAAAAAAAATGTGCTGAAAAACTCGGCTTATACTCGAGTATATACGGTAATTGATCGAGTTCAGTGCTCTCCAAACTGCAGCCCTTTGCTTGCTCTTATCTGGCCCTTGGGGCATTATTTCCCCCCCCCCTACTGTATGTCCCCCGGACATACAGTGGGGGAAATTATTATTTGATCCCCTGCAGATTTTGGAAGTTTGCCCACTTACAAAGAAATGAAGGGTCCATAATTTTTTTATCACAGGTGTATTTTAAATGATAGAGGCAGAATATCAACCAAAAATCCAGAAGAAATACACGATACAAATGTTTATAAAGTGAGTTGCAGTTCATTGAGTAAAATAAGTATTTGATCCCCTTAGTAGTTGGTGGGGAAACCCTTGTTGGGAAGCACAGAGGTCAGACATTTTTTGTAGGTGGTGATCAGGTTTGCACACATCTCAGGAGGGATTTTGCTCCTCTCTTCTTTACAGATCTTCTCTAAATCCTGAAGGTTTCTTGGCAACTCAAAGTTTCAGCTCCCTCCAGTAATTTTCTATAGGATTAAGGTCTGGAGACTGGCTGGGCCACTCCACGACCTTAATGTGCTTCTTCTTGAGCCAAGCCTTTGTTGCCTTGTTGGTATGTTTTTGGTCATCGTCATGCTGGAAAACCCATCAATGACCCATCTTCAGAGGGAAGAAGGTTCTCATGTCTTTTTTTCTGGATTTTTGGTTGATATTCTGTCTCTATCATATAAAATATACCTATAATAAAAAAAATTATAGACCCTTCATTTCTTTATAAGTGGGAAAACTTACAAAATCTGCAGGGGATCAAATATTTATTTTTCCCACTGTAGTTCCTGCCACCAACACCAATGATGGGACACCATTAATCCAACGGACACGAACAACGGGGCACTACTCTTCCCAATGACACCCTTGATGGGGCACTATTTCTCCTACTGATACCAACGATGTGGCACTTTTCCTCCCACGGATACCAATGATTGGACACTATTATTCCCATTGACCCCAAAGATTCAGCACTATTCCTCCCACTGACACCAATAATGGGGCACTATTCCTTCTAATGATGCCAATGATGGGGCACTATTACTCCCCCTAATGGCAATCATGGAGCATTGTTTACTCCCACTGATGCCAGAAAATTTTCTTCCCCCAATGGCTACAGTACGGGAACCCTTAAAGTCTGAAAGTCTTTAAACTGGCCCTTTGTTTAAAAAGTTTGGAGACCCCTGATCTAGTTGATTTAATTTTGATCGGATAGTTAATGACAAGCAAGTTTGCCAGTGTATATATGATCACCATATGACTTTTTCCTTGATACCACCATGATACAGAAGTTCTTCAGTAGCTCCAAAAGGCTACAGCGTTGACCAAGTTATGCCCAGGCTGGCCATAAACAGAGCTCATTGAGGGGAATATAGTAGGACTGGAGCAAACAGCAGCCAATTTTTTTTTTTTTATGATCCACGAGGAGGTTAGTGGGTATCGGGGGAAGAAAGGGATACCAGTGCCCCCTATAAATGAATGAAATAATTTTAGAGGTCACAAAAGTTAAATACAGAATAAGATTTGGGAAACGGAGCACGATGCGTTTAAAACGACATAGGTGGTTTGGTTTTTTTTTTTTTGTTTGTTTTTTCCACAAAGGAGGCTAGTGGGTACTGAGGGGAAGAAAGGGACACCCTTGCCCCTTATAAATAATACAATATTTTTATATGACACAAAAGTTAACTACAGAATAGGATTTGGGAAACTGAGCACAAAGTGTTTAAAACAATATAGGTGGCAGCACCCCCCTGGTCCTCCTCTGCTCCAGGGGGCCCATGCCTGAAGCTGTGTAAGGGGCCCCAAAATTCCTGATGGCGGCCCTGAGGAACCCCTTAGCAACTTGTGGAAGAACCCTAGGGTTCTATGGAACTTTGGTTGACAAGAACTGGGCTAGATGATGCTGGAAATCCTCCGGGCTCTATCTGACTTGCTGCAGCTTCTAATGCACATTGTGAGAATCGGAGTAAGCCATTTCAGTCCAGGAGAAGAGCCTGTACAAATGTGCAAGACTGAAGGGAAGGCTGGAATTCACCTTTAAATTTCTAAATGTAAAATATTGATAAAACCCAAACCTCACAAAAGGTATTTTTTTTTCATATGAACTATAATACGACTTTTAGCAGTACGTTTTCAATCAGATGCTGTTCGTTGTTTGAGAGAGGAGCGGGGTTGATGGACAGTCTCCCGGTGGATGTTCAGCTCTCGCCGTATTACAGAATAACTCAATAAGCAGTCTAGAAGTCTATAAGAATAGCTGCTGATTGGTGTTGAAGTGTCGTCTATATATCTGTACTCCTCCACAGGTCTGCTTATCATTTCTGGACGTTTGACTGGAAATCTTTCCAGCTCATCATCTTTTTAAAGAAAAAAAAATAATTCCTCGATGATCAACTATGTGCGAGTGTGTCATAGTCAAGATCTCCTGGGATCTATTCAGAACCAAGAGAAACATTTGATCTACAGACACGAGCGCTATCTAGTTTGTGATATGAGGAAGAAGAAATTTAAAACCAGAAAAAAAAAATAACAACTTGAAACAAAGTCACAGAGAAGAGGTGACAATGAACTTCCCTGAGATTTTCTCTCATTATTATGACGGATTCATCAAACCAAGTCTGAAGCCAACGTCTTCCTGAGATACGCGGAGAGATTAATCCTCCGACAGAAATGCAATATGTCACTGACAATCAGCACAAGTTTCCAAGAGGAGGGCTTCCAATTTTACCGAGCAGATGGCAATAATTGACGGCATATTTTAAAGTCAATGTACACCAACAAAATCATGTCAAATGTTACAGTTCAGACATGGCAAAGATAAAGAACTCCATTCTAGTGCGGAAAATCTGCAGCTTAGGAAAAAATGTAACCCTTTCCTGTCAAACTCTGCAAGACCATTAACAGGAGGAACCATTCAAAATATGATGGATGTACCAAAAGTAATGCAAATGAGGACATCATTTTTTTTATTAATTTACATAGGTTGTTCAAATGTTGGTAGAGTAACCCCTATAGTAACACTTCCTCTTCTTTTTTTATTGCAGGTAAATAATGGATTTAAATCCAAAGCAATGTGTCGTCATTGAGTTCTTGATGAAGGAGGGGTGCAGGCGGTGCGACATCCACAGAAGGCTACAGATTGTTTATGGCGATGGCACCATTGACAAGAGTCACCAATGACAAGACATTGCTCTTGGTCAATGGTGCCATCTCCGTAAACATTCTGTATACTTTTGTGGATGTTGGACAGCCTGCCCCCCTCCTTCATCAAGAACTCAATGACAGCACATTGCTTCTGCTTGGAATCCATTATTTACCTGCAATTAAAAAGAATTAGAAATCCTATGAAGTTAAAGTTACTCTACCAACGTGCAAAATTTGAATAACTTATGTAAGTTAACCAGTTCCGGACCAGCTCATGCTGATATACGTCGGGGATATCGTTGTTATGGCAGCAGCTAGCTACCATAACCCCGGAATCCTCTTCTTCAGTGAGCGGTCCGGTTTCCGATAAAAGTGGTCTCTGCGGCGGAATCGCCGCAAGATCACTTTTATCGGCGGTGGGAGAGGGCCCCCCCTCCCGCCGCTTTCCGGTGCCCTCCACCGCTTACCGTAGCCACCGGCAATTGGATACTTTTCCCTGTTAGGTATGGAAACGAGTGAGGAGAAGATGGCCCCCACCCGTCTCCATATCATTGCAGGGCAGAAGTGACGTCAAAACGTCACTTCCGCCCATAGCTCTTAAAGGGACTTTTTTTTTAGGAGTTCAATACAGAGGAGTTGTCAGCCCAAATAGGATATTAGGAGCAGACTGGACCAGGTGGTGGTGGCAGTGGGAGGCACAGGAATGGTAAAGGCACACTAGGACAGGCTACTAAAGACATGAGGTCTTTATTAGGGCAACCTTTGCAAGGCCTTCTGTTCAAGGAGTACGCTAGTCAAGGGGCCCTAATAGATATGAAAAAATGTGCAGCTTTGTAAAATGTTTATTTTACTGTCATGCCTATAGGCCACTTGGGCTTTCTCTGGAAGCCTGGTTGAAAGACCTTCAGTTAGAAAGTCTTGCCTTGCTGAACAGACCATTGGATGCTCCTTATGATGGAATCACATCCTAGCAACAGGACACGTAGGGGTTGCCAACTAGGGGTTGTTCAGCTCGGTTTCCAGGGGGTCCTGTAATTGAGGGAGTGAGCATCCAATGGTTTTCATGTCTTGGCAACAAGGCAGGACATGGGGGTTGCTAACTATGAGTTCTTCAGCTAGGCTTCCAGGGGGTCCTGTGAGAGTGAGCATTCAATAGTTTTCACATCTTGTCAACCAGGCAGGATGTGGGGGTTGCTAACTGGGAATTCCTCAGCTAGGCTTTTAGGGGGGTCCTGTAATCCTGGGGATGAGCATCCAACATTTTCACATCTTGGCAACAGGACAAAACATGAGGATTGCTAACTGGGAGTTCTTCAGCTAGGCTGGGGGGGTTCTGTAATGGTGGACGTGAGCGTCTAATGGTTTTCACATCTTGGCAACAAGGCAGTACGTGGGGGTTGTTGAGCTCTTCAGCTAGGCTTTCATGGTGGGAGTGAGCATCCACTGTTTTTCACGTCTTGGCAACAAGGCAGGACATGGGGGTTTCTAACTATGAGTTCTTCAGCTAGGCTTCTAGGGGGGTCCTGTAATCCTAGTGGTGAGCATCCAACATTTTTTGCATCTTGGCAACAAGGTAGGACATGGGGGTTGCTAACTGGAAGTTCTTAAGCTAAGTTTCCATGGGGGGCCCAAATGGCCTACAGGTAGGACAATAAAATGAATGACCTTTCTACAAAGCTGATCAGTTTTTTTTTTTTTTATATATATCTACTGGGGCCCCTTGCCTACATATGCTATTTTCTGAAAAAGGTGAACTAAACCTTTAGGAAAAACGGAGGTGGTGTTTTTTCTTGGTAACCAATCAGATGCTTGCTTTAAATTTCAAACGTAAAAGGATAAAAAATGGTCAAGTGGTTGTTATGGATACATAGTTAGTCAGGTTGAAAAAAGACACAAGTCCATCCAGTTTAACCATAAAACCTTTACTTTCCTTTTACAACGGCCTTTATTAATGAGCATGAATTCTGACCTTTAATCCAGTTAATGTGAAATAGTATCTTAAAAAAACAACGCAGGAAAGAAGGGAACTAATAAGATAAAAATTTGCATTTTGGTCAAATCAGTACTATTCATCTTAAAATGGCCACAAATGAATAGAGACCTTAGAAACTACGTCATTGCAGAGACCACTATTACCGGGAAGCTGATGTACAATGAGGCTTGCATTTCGCACACATTTTACCAACCACTAATGTCTGGGCGGGCTAAAAATGTTCCAGAGGAGACCGTAGATTGATGGAAGCGGCAGAGAGCTGTAGAGATTAAATCGCAGCCCTTAGAATAGGGAGCAGAGATGAGGGACGCTGACCTCTTGAGTGCATCCAATTACTTCCACACAAAACAAGTTTGCGGGCCAATTAGCCTAATGGTGAACAAGACATTCAGATCGCAAGGCAAACAAAGAAAGGAAAAGAGATGAGATAAAAGCTGGTCTTAGAGAGTCTGTTTTTTTTTTGTGGAAGAAATGAAAAGTTCAGTCTTGCTGATGCCAAGCCATCACCAGAGTACCAGCAACGGCTAACCTTTGAAATAATGACAAGCTCTGTTCAGTCACAGTGTTGTTGTCATCTTGATGTACCCTTCTTTCCATCCCATAATACCTCCACTGTAAAGTCAGCACATGTTTTCCTCCAACTAAACCACCTAAGCCAACTTTATCATTCCATATAGCTGGATTTTACCATACAAAATGGTGGCCGTCTGCACATGTGAATGAGATTGGTAAAAGATGGCTTTAGCTCCTGTTCTCCACCTGTAAATAACTCTTCAGACAAGTTTCTCCCTTTTCGGGGCTTAATCGTAATCATTGCATCTACGATTAAGCCCCAAAAAGGGCAAAACACATCTGAGGAGTTCTCTACAGGTGGAGAACAGGAGCTGAAGCCCTGTTTTACCAAACCCAATCACATTTATGCAACAGGGAGTCTTTGTCTGCAGACGGCCACCATTTTGTTGAAGTCTACTAGACCCCGACAAGCTGATCCTGTCTGTGTTGCACCAATCTATTCACATGCTGATCCGACTGACACTCGAGCGGTACTATTTTCATTGTTTTGGGCCTGATTGGACCAACATTTCATATTGTAAAGTATTCTAATCACAGCCTGTGTGGAACTTTTTTAACATGGGGAACACCTGAAAATTCTTTCCAAGCTAAGGGAACCCCTGCTGCTAATTACTATATCTACAGCTCACACAGTGCATTAGTGTGATGGTTACTAGGAAGAATGTTCCTTACATATGTGGTCATTAGGGGGAATTTCCCCTTACAACACGTGTCAAACACAAGGGCTCTGGGCTGCATCCAGCCCACCCGGCCATTTAATATGGCCCTCACTCCTCTCCTGCAGCTGCAGCACCCCCTCGTATACACCCCCACCTTGTCCCAGCAGTAGAGAGGACAGAACTCCTCCACCAGATTCTGCACTTCTCTGTGCAGCAGCGGAGAGGCTCGTCTCTGCCCCCCCAGCAGTCGGCAGCAGATCGGAGGGCAGAACTCTTACAGATTCTGTGCCTCTCTCATTTCTGTCTCCCCTAGTCTCAGCATTCAGCAGACTTTGGCAGTGAACTCCAGCCTTCCTCCAGACCCTGCACTTTCTGCTTTCCATATCCACCCCCAGCTTCTTCCCAGAAGCAGCACAAGGTAAGGGGGTGTGCACTGTAATGAAAGTAAGGGTGGGAGACTCGACTTCTGATGGTAGGGGGCTATTGACGTCTGATGTAAGAGGGGGTGGGGGGCTCTGAAATCTAGTTTTACAGATACAACCAGCCCTCTGAGGGCAACCATAATGCTGATGCGACCCACAATAAAATGGAGTTTGACACCCCTGCCTTACAAGATAGTTAAAAAGATCATTGGTGTTAGTGCTTGCTCTTCTGAAAGGCATAAGTGCTCATTCTTCAAGGAACCCCTAGAAACCTCAGAAGACATTCTGGTTGAGAACTTATGCTCTGGACATTTGTAAAAAAAAAAAAAAAAAACCTGGGGAAATCCACGAGGATGAGCAAAGAAGCAAAATGCAAGAACATAAATTGGAGCAAAGAAAACAAGGATATTGCCCAAATCATCCAGTTAGATTGCCGATGCAGCATAAAAACTGAAGCCAACCTTGGCCGACTGTTTAAACCAAAACCTAGTTGGTTGTTACCACCAACTAAATTCTGTGTTTTCTGTGCGTTTAGAACAAACCCAACAAGTCATTGGTGTCAGTGGTTACTCATCTGAAAGGCAGAAGTCCTCATTCCTCAAGGAACCCCTAGAAACCTCAGGAGGAACCCTGGTTGAGAAAGGCTCTTCTGGACACATTTGGACACCTGGGGAAAATGCTCGAGGAGGAGCGATGAAAGCAAAATGCAAGAACAAAAATTGGAGCAAAGAAAACAATGATATTGTCCAAATCATCCAGTTAGATCCCTGGTACAGCATAGAAACTGAAGCCAACCTTGGTCAACGGTATAAACCAAACACCTAGTTGCTTGGTATGACCAATAAACACTCTGTTTTCTACGTGTTTAGAACAACATGAAAATAAGCAAGCAATGGAGGAGAGAAAAGCTATGGTCCATGAGGTCACAAAGAGTCGGACACGACTAAACAACAAGAACAAAGCCAACCCAATAAGTCATTGGTGTCAGTGGTTACTCATCCGAAAGGCAGAAGTACTCATTCCTTAAGGAACCCCTAGAAACCTCAGGAGAGGTTGAGAAAAGCAGTTCTGGGCATTTGTAAGACAGCTGGGGAAAATCCACGAGAATGAGCAACGAAATTGGCGCAAAGAAAACTATGTTGCCCAAGTCATCTGGTTAGATCCCTGGTGCAGCATAGAATCAGGCAAATATTACATGTTTCCATGCAATATATTACATTTTATTTTGAGATAATACTTCTTTTCTGGTACACTCTTTTTTATAATTTTTTTTTTTTTTTTTTTGTCGAGAAGTAAGAACAACTGCAAAAATTCACACGCAGATGATATAAACAATAAGCATGACATGGCACAACTGAATAGTGCACATTAAAAGCATATTCGATAGTGGGAATTGTCAAACATCAACAGCCCTCCGGCCTAGGCCGGAGGTCAACATAGGGTAACTGAGCATTATTGCTTAGAGGGTAAGGCGTGGAAGTAATCCACCAAAATTTGGAAAGTAAAACTAAAATCGGGGTCATACAAACAAAACTAGAAAGGCATAAATAAAAACAAATGGGAAATGGGAGAAATAAATGTGAAAGAAAAAAAAAAGAGAGGAGGAAAAAAGAGAAAGAGAAAAAAGAAGAAGAAAGGGGGAGAAGAGGCCAAATGGCGAAAAAAGGGGACATATAAAATAAGAAGGAAAAAACGGAGGAAAAGAAGAAATGCAGAACAAGGAAAGTGGGTAGGGAAAGGGTACCACCAGGTCGGGAGGGTGGAGGAGGTCAATTAGCGAGGCCTAGGCTGGTCGGATGCAAAGTGGGAAGAGCGTAGGACCACCACGGACCCCAAACCTTGAGGAACTTGGCGTGGGAGTCATGAAGAATACTGGACATCTTCTCATTAATCATGAGAGTCGTTAGAGATGATACCTCTTTTAACCTCCCTAATCATGTACCTGGAGCAAGGTAGATTGGGTTTCATTCAATGAGACCATATGAAGGCAAAACAAACAAAAATATTTTGCAGAGCTGACTGAAGTCCCTCAAAAAGGTCTCCTGGTTGGTGGACAATAAACAACAAGCATTTAAATACACCACCATCGCATGGCTTGCAATTAAAGTGTAGCCATTTGCTTCATGTTGATACGTTTCTTCCTGCTGAGTGTGCGCAGAACTAAAAAAGCCGGCATGACGAGCTCCTGTCTGACCTTCTCCTTAATTTGTGAGTTTTTGTTTAGTTTGGCCATAAATGACATGGATTTTTTTTTATTCTTGTTTGTGGGAGATAATGATTGTTTGCAGGGAGCATCCTTTATGTTGGATGAATATGTCTTGATCTCTGCAGCCAATTAAAGATTGTTACAGTCTTCCATAAAAAAGGGAGCGCACCTCCAGCCACATACCCTACTGCTATTTTTAATTGAACTCCGTAACAAAAAACGTCAGGTTTAGGTGTGAAACAATGAAGATGAAAAGATATCTCCGCGCTGTCTAACGCAGCTATTCCATAAAGCAGTTATAAACCACCAAAGAAAAACTAATTAAATCCTTCCAATTAACTTTTTAAAACTCTGTGTGCTTATAAGTTTGTGTTAAATGACTTACATTTTGATGAAGCTATCTGTTGATCCTGCAGGTGAGTTGCTTTTCCTGGTTGGCGGTGGCAACGATTTGTAGGGTCATGCTGCCTCTGCAGCGTTGCCACCCCCATCACACAAACCAAAATGGTCTCTATGTGCGGGTTACGATGCCGATGTCACAGGGCGGACTGGAGCATTTCATTGTGATCACAGTGTAAAGCAGTCTGGTGGCACATATGATCCACTGCAACTTAAAGTGGGTGTAAAGTAGGGTGACCACATTTCCAAACTACCATTCAGGGACACCCTCCTTTCCCAAAAATCAGCTTGTGCTGTAACGAATCGCAGCACAGTAATTGGACACAAGAGGCGGGATTTATGATGTCTCCAATCACAAGCAGGGGGCGGGGATTGTGCTCCTCCAGGCATTCCCGGCCAGGACAAGTACTGTCAGTGAGTAAAGAGGTGATGTGGCGCCCTTTTTTGGGGGCATCAGATTGGCCCGGGGGGTGGCTGTGTCAGTTCCATTCCGGGACACTGTATTGTCCTGGAATGAATGTGCCCGGGACAGACCTGCAAAATGCGGGACTGTCCCGGGCAATCCGGGACACATGGTCACCCTAGTGTAAAGTCACTAATCCTGGATGGGGGGTTCTGGAGGGGCGAGGGGGCTCTGCAGCAGAAGTGGTGGCCCTGTAGGGGAATGAGGTTTCTGGAGTGGGATGTGGTCTCTCCAGGAAGCTGGGACTTAGGAAGGGGAACTGTGGGAGACTGGAAGATGCTGTAGGGTCTAGGGGAGCTCTGTGTGGGCTTGGGGCCATGAGGGACACTATTGGTGGTTGGGGGCACTATGTTGGGGCTGGAGGCTCTGCAGTCGGCTGTGTGGCACTGTGTGAGATTGGAGGGCACTGGGGTGGAACTGTGGTCCACTATGGAAGTTTGGAGGGCACTATGGGAGGATGAGGTTTCTAGCGTGAGATTATTATTATTACTATAAGGGATTTATATAGCACCAACAGTTTGCACTTGACAACATGAGGACAGACAATACAGTTACAATATACAATTCAATACAGGGGGAATCAAAGGGCCCTGCTCCTTAGAGCTTACAATCTAGGAGGGAGGGTCAAGTGAAACAAAAGGTAATAGCTGTGGGGGTTGAGCTGATGGAGAAAATAAAAGTACAGTTGTTAGGTAGGGGTAGAATAGGTTTCCCTGAAGAGGAGGGTTTTCAGGGACCATCTAAAAGCAAACAGAGTAGGAGATGGTCAGACAGATTGGGGTAGGAAGTTCCATAGGATCGGAGAGGCTCGGGAAAAGTCCTGGAGGCGAGCATGGGAGGAGGTGACAAAGGAGCTAGAGAGCAGGAGGTCTTGGGAGCAATGAAGAAAACACTGGGGTCTCTCCAGGAAGCTGGGACTCATAAAGGGGAACCGTGGGAGACTGGAGGGTGCTGCAGGGTCTAGGGGGCTCTGTGGGAGCTTGGGGCAATGTGGGACACAGTTATAGGGAGAGGGCACTATGATGGGGTCAGAGGCTGTGCAGTAGGGTGGGTGGCACTTCAGGTCACACGGTGTGAGATTGGAGAACATGGGAGGGGACACTGCTGTTCACTATGTAAGTTTGGAGGGGCACTATGGGAGGTTGAGGAAATGTGGGGCACTGTTGGAGGTATTATGGGGGCCTGAGGCTCTGCAGTAGACTGGGTGGCACTGTGTGAGATTTTAGAGTCCTGTAGGGGTGGGGGTGCTACAGTCCACTGGGGGGGCACTATGGGAGCTGGGGGAGGTTAGGGAGTCTGCAGCTGGCTAGAGAAGTGGTAGAAGAGGTCATGGTTCCTTGGTTGAGAACCACCAATCTATGGGCAAAATGATTTGACAAGGTTTTCTAACACCCCTACAACCCCACCTCCCAGGTGACCTATAGATGTTTTTATTGTTTTGCCCAGAGACCGCCATGCAGAGGCAATGAGTGCCTCTAGTTAATGGCTTTAAGTCATCTGGTTGGGGTGAACAGCAGGACTACAGTTCCAAGTGGGATTCAGATGTTTTAGGTGGCAACATCACCCTGAAAACAAGTATGCAAACAGGAGCTGAAAATAATTTTAATGAAGTGCACAAAAAGTATTTTTAAGACGCTCTTATGGAATGAGTCCAAGAATGGCTCTAACAAGCTGGATATAATTATTTTTCCAGAATTGTCTGATAATGATGCAGCTCCTCTCAGAATGAATGTCTTACTTATTGCTGCTTTCTGAAAGGCGAATATGAAGATTTTCTTGTTGAGAACACTGGATTGGAACGCACAAGCTACTTACATTTCCGTTTTGATTAATGAATGCACCAAAATTAACTTGTAAACAAAACACAGAGGAAATCACACAGTTTACTCCAGGCTTTACTTCCGAAGGAGCCGAGTCAGCAGAAACTCATAGAGAAGTAATGTACAGAAGGCTCAAATCCTATTCCACATCCGTATCATATACGCTCTGCCATAGCTGCAGAGATAGTGCCAAGAGGATGAATTACATAGACTCCGGTAATGTACTGGCGTAGGCAGAGGTGCCGCTTTTTCCCATGGCAACCATTTTAATGCTTGTCTCTAAAAATATGTAAAATCTAGGAGGAACCCCAGTTTAAAATATAAAACTTATAAACGTTAATTCTCATTGGGAAGCCTGAACCTGGGATGATGCACACAACTGAGGTTCCCCATGAAATCAGAGCCCCTTCATTATATCAGAGGTTCCTCCATTACATCAGAGGTTTCTCGTCACATCAGAGCTCCCCCCCCATTACATCAGAACCCCCTCATCACATTAGAGGTCTCCCATCACATCAGAGGCCCCCCTCATTAAACCAGAGCCTTCCATCACACCAGATTTCCCCCCATCACATTACAACCCCTTCATCACAACAGTGGTGCCCCCATCACATCACAGACCCCTCATCACATCAAAAATGCCCCATTACATCACAGATCCCTCATCACATCAGAGGTTCCCCTATTACAACAGAGCCCCTTCATCACAACAGTGGTGCCCCCATTACATCACAGATCCCTCATTACATCAAAAATTCCCCTATTACATCAGAGCCTTCCATTACAACAGAGGTCTTCCATCACATCACAGACCCCTCATCACATCAAAGATTCCCCATTACATCACAGACCCCTCATCACAACAGTGGTGCCCCCATCACATCACAGATCCCTCATTACATTAAAAATTCCCCTATTACGTCAGAGCCTTCCATCACAACAGTGGTGCCCCATCACATCATAGATCCCTCATCACATCAGAGGTTCCCCTATTACAACAGAGCCCCTTCATCACAACAGAGCTGCCCCCATCACATCACATCAACGTAGACAGAGCTCCGAGGGCGGCCACGAGGCCCGTGCGGCAGCTGGAGTCGGAGAGTGCGGGCACCGCCCCCAGAGTGACGTCACCGGGGACGGCTCCTCATCACGGGAGATATGATGTTGCGGTGGCCGGGCCTTCTACCTCCTCGGCCGGGGACCTGGCACCCATGGAAGGGGCGCGGAGGACTGTGCCGACAGCAGCGGATGGTGACATCAGGGCAGGACCTAGCCCCCTCGGTCCGGGGAAAGCGTTGCAGAAATCAGAAGGCGGAGTCTGATGGCGGCAGGACCCTCGGCATCCAGGGATCGTTCGTCTGGAGGGCTTTCGTCTGGCGAGGAGGGCCTGGTGGAGCAGAGGTCAGAGGGGGAAGTGTCGGA
Source organism: Rana muscosa (assembly GCA_029206835.1). Lineage (NCBI taxonomy): Eukaryota > Metazoa > Chordata > Amphibia > Anura > Ranidae > Rana > Rana muscosa. The sequence continues at coordinate 89,634,170 of CM055124.1, read as the reverse complement.
ATCGGAGGAGGATCATGGGCTTCCTAGACAATTGGCGGCGATGGAGACGGGACGGTCGGCTGTTGGGTCACTTCCTAGGCAGCCCGGTAAGTCTGTTTTACCTTTACCTTCTCCTGAACAGTCGGTGTGATTGTTCATGGGGGTCACAGGGGTAGCCAAGATTGGGGTTGTGCGGGGGCTGCGGGGTAGGGGGTCCCGCACGGGGAGTCTGCTCAGGTGGGCTCGGGACAAGGTTCAGCAGTGGGGATGGATGCAGGTTTGGTGGCGGTGGCCAGTAAGGCAGCTGTGGCGGGGGACGCAGGCAAGCAAGACATGGTTAGATTGGCAGACGCGGCTACGTGCGAGGACTATGTCTGCTTTGAGGGGCCGTTGGGGGCGCACTTGAAGGCTGAAGTCCGGGACAAGATTTGGAAGGGTGAGATTTTCTCACTACTGCCGTTAGATTCCTCCGGCTTGACCCTGTCCAAATTGAACTTCTCTAAGGAGGATGAAGAGAAACGTAGGTATCGGCTGATTCCACGGACATTTACGAACTGGCTACAGGCGTTTGCCATTCTGGCAAGTGTGATTGGGGAAAAGAAGCCGGAGCACTGCTCGGACCTCTTTTTCTATCAGGATGCAGAGGGGGAGGCGTATAGGGTCTACGGGGGCACGGCCTGGTTGAGGTATGATGAACAATTCAGGCAGAGGATGGCGGTGTGCCTGGCGTTGAGGTGGGATCACAAGGACATCAGTTTATGGATGCACTTGATGACTTCGGTGAGGGCCCCCGAACCAGTTTTTTCAGGGAGGGGCCGGTGGATAGTCTTCCCCTGGACAACCGGCCGGTAAGACAAAAGGGGTTTGTTGGCAAAACAATGCAGGGACCTGCAGGTTCGGGGGTACATGCCGATAAAAACATGAGTGTTCTGGCTGCGGGGGTTCCCACACCCTGTCCAGATGCTTTAGGCACGGAAAAGGTTGTTCCGGAGAGTCTGCGAACAAGAGGGAGGACGCCGGTGATGGTGGAAAGGATGCGGCCGTTTCTCGGTAGGTATCCAGATAGGAAGGCAGCACAGTTGTTGGAGAGAGGTTTTGCAGAGGGGTTTCGGATTCCATGCTCTTTACGGGGGGTTCCTCCGGTGCCTCGCAATTTGCGATCGGCTTTGCAACATTCGGATGTAGTTTCTGAGAAACTGCGTAAGTAAGTTGCGTAGGGTCGCATGGGGGGCCCTTTTCCGGGAAAGCTCCTTTACCTGATTTGGTGGTGTCCCCACTGGGGGTGGTGCCAAAAAAGGAGCCAAATAAATTTCGGCTAATTCTCCACCTTTCTTTCCCAAAAGGGGGGTCGGTCAATGATGCCATCGATCCCGACGCTTGCACGGTGAGTTACACGTCATTTGATACAGCGGTCTTTTGGGTCCGCCATTATGGCCAGGGGGCTCTAATGCCAAAAGCTGATGTGGAGGCGGCTTTTAGACTTCTGCCGGTTCAGCCCGATAGCTTCAGGTTATTGGGGTGTCACTGGAATGGGGAGTTCTACATGGATCAATGCCTGCCAATGGGCTGTTCCATATCGTGTGCGCTGTTTGAGAAGTTTAGCTCCTTCCTGGAATGGGTGGTCAGGGACGTGTCGGGGGTGAATTCGGTCCTACATTATTTGGATGACTTCCTCTGCGTGGGTCCAGCCTCCTCCAGGAGCTGCGCGATTCTACTGTCGCCGCTGGAACATATGGCGGAACGTTTTGGCGTCCCGTTGGCACCTGAAAAAAAGGGAAGGACCAAGTACGGTCATTACGTTTTTGGGGATCACTCTGGACTCGGGCGCCATGGAATGCCGTTTGCCGGAGGACAAACTTACAGCCCTTAAAGAGGAGATTAGAGGCATGTTAGGTTTACGCAAGGTGCAGCTGCGGGCGTTGCAATCCTTGTTAGGGAAGCTTAACTTTGCATGTTGCATTCTGCTGATGGGGAGAGTATTTTGCCGGCGGCTGTCGGCAAGTACGGCTGGGGTGCAGTCGCCACAACACTTTGTTCGCCTGGTGAGGACTCACAGGGAAGATCTGCAGGTTTGGCATCCATTCTTGGAGTCCTTCAATGGTAGGGCGCTGTGGATGTCTGGACCGGTCAGTGCAGCTACCTATTTCTTCCTCTATATATCCTTTTTTACCTGGCCGTTGGCGGGCAGAAAAGCAGACAATCGGACCGATCTGTGTTCTGATCGGCTGTATTGGAGACCAGAGGAGAGATTTGGGATCTCTCCATAATCACGGCCCATGCTTTCACAAGGGATGTTGTTCATCATCCCTTCTGAAAGCAATAAAGTTTAAAGTGGTTGTAAACCCACTTTTTAAACAAAGACCTACAGGTAAGCCTAGATTAAGGCTTACCTGTAGGTGCATGAAATATCTCCTTAACCTACACGGTTAAGGAGATATTTGTATGTAAATGCAGCGACGCTGACGTCACCCCATTCACAAATTCGGCTAGGTCGCAACATTCAACGACGTAGCCGAATTCGACAGCTCATGCGCGGAGTCACGTCTTCTCCGCTCAATCACAGTGCCGGAGCGGCGCTGTGATTGGCTGCAGCGGCGATACCCGGAAGTAACATTCCGGCTATCGCCGCAGCGATGGATGCGGCTAGAGGAGGGACACGGACGACTTCGGGGGCCCCGATCGAAGGTAAGTGGTACATAATGAGCTAGTATGCTAGTCATACTAGCTCATTATAGCTTTGTCTTGTAGGTAAGTAAAAAAAAATAAAAAATTGTCTACGGGGTTTACAACCACTTTAAAATAAAAAATAAAATAGAGTGTAAAAAAAAAAAAAGTTTAAAATAAAATAAATTAAAAAAAAATTAAACGGACTCAAAAGCACAAAGACTGAAAAGCGCAAATCGTCTCACTAAACTTTTACTAACACGAGGATCAGCAAAAGCAGCCCAAAGGGTGGCGCCGTTCGAATGGAACTTCCCCTTTATAGTGCCGTTGTACGTCACCGCGCTTTTCTCAAGCTTTTTTTTTTTTCCTGAACGTGTGTATGCAAGGCAGGCTTGAGAGGAATCGCGGCGAGAAAAACTTCGGTTTTTTGCACGACAGGGAAAACGGTCATGTGCACGCGGCATTACTCTAAACTGGTAACATGTAAAGGCTTTTAAAGCATCACTACTGGAGATTTTTAAGTCTCGTAGTTGGTCGCCATTCTACGGGCGTACACAATTTTTAAAGCGTGGCATGCAAGGTATCTAACTCGGTGCAACATCAAATTTTAACAAAAAAAAAATTGCCATTATATAGTGTTTGTGTGCAATAAAATTAAATAAAAAGTGTATTATTTCCGGAAAAAAAAAACGCGTTTAAAAAAACGCTGAGCAAATACAGTGAGACATAAAAAATTGCAACACCCGCCATTTTATTCTCTAGGCTTTCTTGAAAAAAAAAATAACAAATATAATGTTTGGGGGTTCTAGGTAATTTTGTAGCAAAAAAAATAGATTTTTACATGATGGGAACAAAGTGTCAGAACTGGATATTTAGCATTTGTAGAAATCTCCTGGTGGGATTTTTGAGGCACAACTTGCACAACATTCCAATATAAAATACAAAAACTTTTATTATGTAATTACAACAATAAAAATGTATCCAGATAATTTATAAGAAAACAAACCTGTAAAAAAAATTAAAAAATAATTGGATACATTTTAATTGTAATCATGTAATAAAAGTTTTTGTATTGTATTGGAATGTTGTGCCTCAAAAATCCCACCAAAAGATTTCTACAAAATGCTTAAAAGAGGAACTGCAGTCTGCTCACATAATTTGTAAGAAAAAAACATCTTTGCCATTCTGAAGCTTCCCTCCAACCGCTTTGCATATTATTTTATATATACACCGTGATTCTGTACTTTCCAAATATGCTGCAGAAATCTCCCTCCGCTGAGTCTGGCTGCAGCCATTTTAACTGTGGGCAGCTGAAGCTGCTGCCTGTTCACTTCCTGGATTTACACAGAGGTACACCTCCAGCTCTGCAGCTCTCATTGGCCCTCGTATGACTCATCTCCCTCCCTTCCTGGCAAACTCGCACATGAGAGAGCTGTACATTATGTCATAAGCCTAGGCTAATGACCAGACAAGAAACAGGAAGTGGGCTGTATAAGGGATTTACTGGCAGAAAAATAATGTTTTACTATCCAAAGTTAAAACAACAACAACAAGGGCAGAAGATTTAATAGATGGAAAGATGAAAAAATTACTGAAGTTCCGCTTTTAAAGTGGCTGTATTGCCTGCTTTGTGATTTTTATGTACAGGTTTAGCCTATAATAAGGCCTAGAATAAAGTTTACCTGTAGGTAAAATTATCATCTCCTAAACCTGCACCATTTAGAAGGGATTCATCCTACATGCAGCCGCTGACGTCAGCGATGCCTGCACTGTGAAGGTCCGGGGCATCGTGCTGGAACTTCAGAGCTTCTTCCTGGAATTGTAGGCTCCTGCGCATGCGCGGGAGTGACGTCACTGCAGCTCCGGCCACTCACCGCGCCGGAGCCTGCTAACCCGTAAGAAATGGTTATTTTTTTTATGGGGGTCTATTGTTGCTGGGGGGGGGAGGGGGTTGTTGTTGCTGGTTACAATATTTTACAGCGGCGGTACTGGGAGGTGGGTACCAAGGGACAGTGCTTGCAGGTGGGTAGGGGCGGAGCAATGGGTGACTCAGAAGGAAGGGGGGGGGAAGTACCTACACCTACTCTCTGTGGGGGGAAAAAAAATCCTGATAGGCTCCCATCCAGGGGAGGGCTGGGGCAGGGTGGCAATTGCCTCCCAGGCCGCCCTAACTTTTGTTCAAAATGTCCGGCAGCCGCTGCCCGCTACCATTTTCTTTTTTATTCTGGTCTAGGAAGTCTGGCCGGGGGCACGGCCATGGCGGCCGACCACTATCTGTTGCAATCCGGGAGTTGTAGTCCGCACTCAAGCTTCTGGTGGGTGGAAAACACAGCAGCGCAGAGGAAACTACAACTCCCTAGGACCGGATTCTTGGAAGCAGACAGAGGCAGGGCATGCCAGGGAGTCGGAACGCAGGGCTGCAGGGTTGGGCGCTGGCTGCAACTTGACCCCAGGATCAGGAGCGTTACCCCCCCAGGAGACCATGACGTGCAAGGACCTGCTGAGCTGAGAGACCCTGACACCCCTAGCTGACCCCCCATACACCCCATATAACCTGCCCCAGTGATCAGGCTTCATTGATGGGCACTGGAGTTGGCTGCACTGATAAGCACTGGTGAGGCTGCATTGGAAAAACCAGGTGGGCCATGGATGGTGAGCTGATTCGGCGGCTCAGTGGGCCACTTGACTGGACTTGCCCCCCAGGCCTAAGGCTACCAGCCCTCCCCTGCTCCCATCAATGCTTATATGAAAAGACATTGATGGGAGCCGATTCCCATGCTTGGCCAACCCACGCCTGTGGATGGGTAGGGGGCAGAGCCAATGCGTGACTTAGAAGGTTGGGGGGGGGTACCTACACCCTTTCTCAAAAAAAAAAAAAAAACATGATCAGCTTCCATCAATGCTTATACTATATTGTCAAAAGTATTGGGACACCTGCCTTTACACGCACATGAACTTTAATGGCACCCCGGTCTTAGTCCGTAGGGTTCAATATTGAGATGTGCTCCAGGCCTGGGCAGAGCTCTTGTACCTGTAGAGGTGGGTGATGGATGCAGCTTGTAATGATCCATTATGGAGACTTGGCGGGAGCTGCCGCTTATCCCTCCTCCGCTGAATGAGCCACAAGGACAGTTTATTTCTGGCCACCACGTGCACCTCCGGGACACTAGCAGATCTGATGCTGGCACAAAGTAGTCTCTCTGATCAGCCATTACTCATTTCCTTTTTAAATAATTGTATTCCGGTTTATCAGCTGCCGTGATTTATGCTTTTCTATGAGTGTGCCAGAGCTTTATTAAATGTTCCAATCTATCGTGTCCTGCAGAGGCTCTTGCAGCGCGCGGCGGCGGCGGCGGCGGGCTCTCGCAGCCCTCTGGAGCACTCCCCCTCTCCCTCAATGGACATTTATCTTTATCAGGCATCAGATCGAGATTTGCGGCCACGGCGTCTTCTGCATTTACTTAGCTTTGGAGAAGGAATTAATTCCCCACTCGGAGACAATGGCGAGAGAGGCCCTAAAAAAAATTGTCACTTTGAATAAATCACGGGCAAAGGTAGAGGAAGACGAGAGCGCCGAGATCACGCCGGACTGAAAATGAAGGTTATTAAAGGATCCTGACAGTGAAGGTTGTAATGTTTGTGTTTTATAGTTACGCGCTTTGCTGTGCGAGGGATAACTCCTTCCCCCGCCAGCGACCACTTCCCCAGCCGGAGCGTGCCTTCCCCCACCAGCGACCACTTCCCCTGCCGGTGACCACTTCCCTGCCAGCGACCACTTCCCCTGCCGGAGCGCACCTTCCTCCGCCGGCGACTACTTCCCCTGCCGGAGCGCACCTTCCTCCGCCGGCGGTGGGGCACTATTCCTCCCACTGACACCAATGGTGGGGCACTATTCCTCCCACTGACACCAATGATGGGGCGCTATTTCTCCCACTGACACCAATGATGGGGCACTATGCCTCTCACTGACACCAATGATGGGGCGCTATTTCTCCTACTGACACCAACGATGGGGCACTATTCCTCCCACTGACACCAATGATGGGGCGCTATTTCTCCCACTGACACCAATGATGGGGCACTATTCCTCTCACTGACACCAAACGATGGGGCACTATTCTTCCCAATGAGGGGGCACTATTTCTCCCACTGACACCAACGATGGGGCACTATTCCTCCTGTAACAGCCAGGGAATGATGGCTCTGAAGCCAAAGCGACAAAATGCTCACCACTTCCTGATTCGTTCAGCACAGAGGAGATGGGGGAACAGATGTTCCTCCATCTCCTCTGCAGGAAGACATCCCAACTGCGATCCTGGGCTCCCCAGTGGCGTTGGAGAGCCCAGGAATCATAATAGCAGGTGCTGACGGACAGACGGGGGGGGGGGGGGTGGTGGTGTTGTAATAACCTCATGCTGACTGGATGTTTATATATGTACTTGATGCAGCAAGTGGTTAAGATGACACTATGGCCAAAATAAAAAATTACATATATAATACCTATCAGTAGCATTAACACATCAGTCTTTGTTTTCTGAATTCCCCCTGTAACATAGTTTTATTATCTGGTGATCTAAGCATGTCCTGTTGGGCTCTTTTATGTGCTCCCAGACCCGCTCGGGAGGTCTTTTGTGCGTAGGGGCTATGGCGCTAAGGTACATCTTATACAATGACTATATCTATGTGGGATTTAAACATGTTTGTTCTATACTATATATAAATACTACTGTTTCTCTTTAGATAATTGTTTTGGTGCCTTAATGCATCCTGATGAAGAAACTTTGGCGAAACGCGTCAACACAGAAGGACCTGTAATTAGTTATACAGACCTAGGAAATACTGTCAACGATCATCGTTGTATATACATATATGTCTTACTCCAGCCATAAGCACAATTATACCATTGTTTTTTATTTGATATATACAACACTATATTACCAAAAGTATTGGGACACCTGCCTTTACACGCACATGAACTTTAATGGCCTCCCAGTCTTAGTCCGTAGGGGGTCAATATTGAGTTGGCCCAGGCCTGAGATGTGCTCAGTGAGCTGCTGAAGGGTGCAAGAGCTCTTCAGAAAGCCCAGAGATTGTCATTACAGCAAGACGAAACCCCTACAAGAAGCTTTAGATGTCTCCCTCTAAATCCCAACTTGACAAACAGGCACGGGGTAGTGAAGTAATCCACAGGCATGGGTTTGCTATTAATGGCTTAGCCTGGGAATCGGCTCCCATCAACTATTGGGAAGCCTGCCTTTACACACACATGAACTTTAATGGCATCCCAGCCTTAGTCCGTAGGGTTCAATATTGAGTTGGCTCACCCTTTGCAGCTATAACATCTTCAACTCTTCTGGGAAGGCCGTCCACAAGGTTTAGGAGTGCGTCTATGGGAATGTTTGACCATTCTTCCAGAAGCCCATTTGTGAGGTCCGGCACTGATGTTGGACGAGAAGGTCTGGCTCGCAGTCTCCACTCTAATTCATCCCAAAGGTGTTCAATCAGGTTGAGGTCAGGACTCTGTGCAGGCCAGTCAAGTTCCTCCACCCCAAACTCGCTCATCCATGTCTTTATGGACCTTGCTTTGTGTACTGGTGTGCAGTCATGTTGGAACAGGAAGGGGCTGTCCCCAAACTGTTCCCACAAAGTTGGGAGCATGAAATTGTCCAAAATGTCTTGGTATCCCTGATGCCTTAAGAGTTCCTTCACTGGAACTAAGGGGCCAAGCCCAACCCCCGAAAAACAACCCCCCACCATAATCCCCCCTCCACCAAATGATTTGGACCAGTGCATAAAGCAAGGTCCATAAAGACATGGATGAGCGAGTTTGTGATAGAGGAACTTGACTGGCCTGCACAGAGTCCTGACCTCAAACCGATAGAACACCTTTGGAATGAATTAGAGCGGAGACTACAAGTCAGGCCTTCTCGTCCAACATCAGTGCCTGACCTCACAAACGCGCTTCTGGAAGAATGGTCAAACATTCCCATAGACACCCTCCTAAACCTTGTGGACAGCCTTCCCAGAAGAGTTGAAGCTGTTATAGCTGCAAAGGGCGGGGCCAACTCAATATTGAACCCTATGGACTAAGACTGGGATGCCAAGTTCATGTGCGTGTAAAGGCCGGCGCCCCAATACTTTTGGTAACAGTGTATATGTATGTTTTTCTCTCTTTTTTTTTTTTTTACATTTGATGTATAATAAAATTTTATAATTGTTTTATACATATGATGTGTACTCTCCATTAGAGCTGCACGGTTCTGGCTAAAATTAGAATCGCAATTTTTTTGCTTAGAAGATAGATCACGATTCTCTCACGATTCTCGCGGCGTAACATCATCTTTCACATTTAAAAAAAAAATAATAATTGGGCTAACTTTACGGTTTCATTTTTTTAATTTTTTTTTATTCATTGAAGTGTATTTTCTCCCAAAAAATTGCATTTGAAAGACCGCTGGGCAAATACAGTGTGACATAAAATATTGCAGCAATTGCCATTTTATTCCCTAGGGTCTCTGCTAAAATATATATAATGTTTGGGGAGTAATTTTCTAGCAAAAAAATATTGATTTTAACTTAAACAAGAGTCAGAAAAAGATTTGGACTAAAAGGGGTTAAACTTCCTGCATTTACACACAGAAGTTTGATCTAAGAAGGAAGTTAGTTACAATGTTTCAATGTTGTTACAAACTTGGCAGACTGCCTACACACAGAGAAGTTTATCCCTTTTGATCTAAGAAGGAAGCATTCGTTACAATGTTTCCTGTTAAAAACTTGTCAGACTGCCCGGATTTTTTCTTTTGACAGCTGATAAGTCTCTCCACTTGTTATATGAAAGAAACGGCAAACTCTGCATTGGAGATCGTCAGGGGGGGTTGAATCGAGATCACAATTTTTTAACGATTAATTGTGCAGCTCTACTCTCCATGTCTGGCCTATGTAGTCCGATTTTTTTTTTTAACCACTTCCCGCCCGGAGGCTTTTTACCACGTGATCAGCCGTGTCCAATCACGGCTGATCACGATGTAAACAGGAAGAGCCGTTGATCGGCCCTTCCTCACTCGCGTCTGACAGACGTGAGTAGAGGAGAGCCGATCGACGGCTCTCCTGACGGGGGGTTCGCGCTGATTGCTTATCAGCGCAGCCCCCCCTCGGAATGCCCACACTGGACCACCAGGATGCCGCCCAGGACCACCAGGGAAGCACCTAACATGTGGCTGGCCAGGTAAGTCCCCCATGGCCAGCCACATGTATAATTAGATGCCTAACTTATGCCAATCAGTGCCCACAAATGGGCACTGACTGGCACCATCTTGGCACAACATTTTTTTGTGATGCACAGCAATGCCACCCACCAGTGTCATCAGTGGCACCCACCAGTGTCCATCGTTGCTACCTATCAGTGCCCATCCGTACCCACCTATCAGTGCCCTTCCGTGTCACCTATTAGTGCCACCCATAAGTACCCATCAGTGCCACCTATGAGTGCCCATCAGTGCAGCCATATAAGTGCCCGTCATTGAAGAAGAAAACATACTTATTTACCAAAAAAATGTACAGAAACAAAGAAAAACACATTTATTTTTTCAAAATTTTCGCTCTTTTCTTATTTATTGTGCAAAAAATAAAAATTGCAGTGGCGATCAAATACCATCGACAGAAAGCTCTATTTGTGGGAACAAAATGATAAAAAATTTGTTTGGGTACAGTGTTGCATGACCGCGCAATTGTCATTCAAATTGCGACAGCGCTGAAAGCTGAAAATTGGCCTGGGCAGGAAGGTGTATAAGTGCCAAGTATTGAAGTGGTTAAATCTGTTGTTTTTCAGCTATCCAGCAATTAAGTTGTTGTGAAAAAAAGATGGCCAGGCAGTTCTCTCAACATGGAAGGAGACTTTTCAGGTAAGCTTATATTGGATTGTCAAATATAACTATTGTTTGTATTGTTATTGAGACTGTTCCACAGTATTGGTTATCAGGACTTCATCCGAGTCCGATGCCTCAAAAGGCTCCAGCGGCATCGTTCCGACATCTCCATTGCCCGGAATATTCTCTGAAAGGATCATTTAATATGCACAGAAAATGTGACACTATCTGTGATGGCGCACTGACGAGCCAAACGTAGCGGAGCCCCCCACTATTCATTACACGAAACTTTGATATTACCAGAAAATAAATGTGTCTTATAAATATTCAGTGTTGTGTTCTACTTGTCAGAATGCAAAGCTGTCCAAGATGAAAGAGGACTCACCAGAAGAGGTGGAACTGTCTACAAACACAAATTGCCTCAATTCCACCTTAACGCCGGTGCTAGACCTGGTCTTCCACTATGGATTATGTTGTGTCCGAAGTGGAACCTAAGAGGAGCCATCGTAGTCTGTAGAGGAAGATCTATCGGCGGTGAGGTGACCTAGAGGGCGAAGAGGAGCTGATATTTTGCGTGTTAATTTGCTATTTTTCAAACACGGCAGATATGACTCCCCCTTAAATCATACGTTAAAACTGGTGTTGCAGCAAGGGAAAGTTTGAAATTGATGTTTTTTTGTCTAGCCAGGAGGAAGGTTAGGTGGGGTACCCCGATTTCATGTCCAACGTACCTCTATGCTGAGGTTGGCCCTAGTGGTTTAGTGGACAATTTAAAGTGTCTAGTTTTTCAGGTTATTTGGGAATCTCAAGGTGCGCCGTGACTGTATTGTTAAAGAAAGGTTGAGTCCCAGATTCGATTCCAATGGCGCCACCCCTTGGGCTGCTTTTGCTCATCTCGTGTTACCGCGTGTTGGTAAAAAGTTTGGGGGGAGACGATTCGCGCTTTTTAGCCTCGTGCTTTTCAGTCCGTTACAGCGTGACGAATGTGCTATCTCCATTACGAACGCTAGTTTTACCAGAAGGAGCGCTCCCATCTGATACTTGATTCTGAGCATGCGCGTTTTTTTTTAAGGACTCGGAAAAGCCTACACACGACCGGTTTTCTCGTGGGGGGGGGAAACAGGCCGACGAGAATTCCGACGAGAAAAAAGAGAATGCTGACGAGAAAATAGAGAGCAAGTTCTCTATTTTTCTCGTCGAGATTCCCGGCAGTTTTCTCGACAAGAAACCATACACACCACCGGTTTTCTCGGCAAGAAAGCTCTACCAAGCAGTTTTCTTGTCGTTTCTTGCCAAGAAAACCGGTCGTGTGTACAAGGCTTAACTCTCCAAAACAACCTGTACAGGTCCGTCCAAACATTTACCAGCTTGATGACATCACTATCCCGCTTACCCCCCCAAACGCATCGTTATCCTCCTCTCCACGTCACAGCAGCAATGGACACATAAAAGGCTTTGATCTCCTACTGTGATGTGAATTTATAAAGTTTAGGCACTTCGAAGAACAGACAAGTTTATAATAAGGTGTAAAAGTAATAGTCGGGAAAACATATCAGACAGATTAAAAAAGAAAAAAATCTGTGAAGCAAACTGCATCTCATTTTCTTCTGTAGGTGGAAAAGTGTGAAAACGGATATAAATACTCATCCCAGAGGCAGATTTTATATTTATTTACCGTATTATTTTTAAAGCGCCCCTCCACCAGAGCCGTGACTAAGGGCCTCCCAGTGAACAGCCAATAAAACAAGCACGGTCAAGCTGTCTGCTGGTCTCCCCGTCTGCATAATGGAGGCCCATAACTCAGGCCCGAGCCTGCGCTTTTTCATTCTATCACAAATCACGCCGCATAATCGTTGGAGAGCCCGTGGAAATGAATTTGGGATGTCATCTGCCATGTAATGATAAAGCCAAAGGCCTTGAATTATGGATCTCAATTACAGTACAGGAGCACTTCATTACGACGCGGTAACTCCCACCACCGCGCTTTTGCTCGTCACCCCCCCCAACGCCGGCACATCTGCTTTTATTCTTTCTTCTTTTTACAAATGCCGAAGACAAATTCTCATCAGACGATGAGGAATAAGGCGGGGGGGGGGGGGGAGAGGAATGAGTCACCTAACCATAATCGGTCATTTCTATACTTTCACACCAATTACTGTGATCTATGATGTTACTTAAAAGCCGCCATGGCAGCCGTCCAGCCACATTTAGATAATGAAACATGCAGCCCCGGCATTTAACCCCCATCTCCGACGGAAGTCAACCTGCGAGGTCCAACGACGCAACCCAACGGCAATCCCTGGCGGAACCAAAGAGGTTAAACCCGGCGCTTCTAATGGATTCCAAATTAAGTTTGTATTTTCTTTTTTCCTTCTCTTCCCCTTTTTAGTATCGGAACACATTTCCGCCTGGCATTTTCCAATAGAATTATACTTTGCAGAGGCACTTATGTTAAACCTTTTATAGATTCCCTTTTAAAACGATGACCTTTCGTGATTTCCCAAACCGCCGGAGCTGCTTGCTTACTATGGCGGAGACTTTACTTGTGGGGCTGAGTGATCTTTCTGGCCGATCTGAGACTTCTAATGTGAACGCAGGCCGGAGCATATCAGGACAAGACGGAGAAGTGATGATGGACGTCTTCACTCGCCTCAACAGTTTTTATAAAGTGGAGGAATGGCGTACATTTCTGTCAGACTTACTAAGGCAAAAAGCAATGTGGTATTTTTTCTTTTTTTATAGACCTGCTTTAAAGTAAAACTTTGGCCAAGCTATACTTCCATATCCTTTAGGTCAGGGGTCTCAAACCTGCGGCCCTCCAGCTGTTGCGGAACTACAAGTCCCATCATGCCTCTGCCTATGGTAGTCATGCTTGTAACTGTTTAGCCTTGCAATGCCTCATGGGAATTGTAGTTCTGCAACAGCTGGAGGGCCACCAGTTTGAGACCCCTGCTTTAGGTGGAACTCCACTGTATGGACTAATTTACACTTGCTTCGGCTTCAACACACATTTTCGGCTAGTTTACACTTGCTTCAAAACATGACTTCGGACAGGCTTTGTTAAAGCGCTCTGAAAGCCAGTCAAAGCTCCTGTCGCTAAATAAAATGGTTAGCTTACAGTCCTGGTTTACACCTTGCTTTTGCTTTGCTTCAAAAATGATACCCCATGTAGCTTCAGTGGTGCTTCAAAGCCTCAAAGACCCACCAAAGCCTCATCGAAGCTCCACCCAAAGCCTCATCGAAGGCCCACCCAAAGCCTCATCGAAGGCGCACCCAAAGCCTCATCGAAGGCGCACCCAAAGCCTCATCGAAGGCGCACCCAAAGCCTCATCGAAGGCGCACCCAAAGCCTCATCGAAGGCGCACCCAAAGGCGCACCCAAAGGCCCACCCAAAGCCTCATCGAAAGCCCACCAAAGCCTCATCAAAGGCCCACCAAAGCCTCATCAAAGGCCCGCCAAAGCCTCATCAAAGGCACACCCAAAGCCTCATCAAAGGCCCACCCAAAGCCTCATCAAAGGCCCACCCAAAGCCTCATCAAAGGCCCACCAAAGCCTCATCGAAGGCCCACCAAAGCCTCATCGAAGGCCCACCCAAAGGCGCACCCAAAGGCCCACACAAAGGCGCACCCAAAGGCGCACCCAAAGGCCCACCCAAAGGCTCATCAAAGGCGCACCCAAAGGCCCACCCAAAGGCGCACCCAAAGGCCCACCCAAAGGCGCACCCAAAGCCTCATCGAAGGCGTACCCAAAGCCTCATCGAAGGCCCACCAAAGCCTCATCGAAGGCCCACCAAAGCCTCATCAAAGGCCCACCAAAGCCTCATCAAAGGCCCACCCAAAGGCTCATCAAAGGCGCACCCAAAGGCTCATCAAAGGCGCACCCAAAGGCGCACCCAAAGGCCCACCCAAAGGCCCACCCAAAGGCGCACCCAAAGGCGCACCCAAAGGCCCACCCAAAGGCGCACCCAAAGGCCCACCCAAAGCCTCATCGAAGGCCCACCAAAGCCTCATCGAAGGCCCACCAAAGCCTCATCGAAGGCCCACCAAAGCCTCATCGAAGGCCCACCAAAGCCTCATCGAAGGCCCACCAAAGCCTCATCAAAGGCCCACCCAAAGCCTCATCAAAGGCCCACCCAAAGCCTCATCAAAGGCCCACCCAAAGCCTCATCAAAGGCCCACCCAAAGCCTCATCGAAGGCCCACCCAAAGCCTCATCGAAGGCCCACCCAAAGCCTCATCGAAGGCCCACCCAAAGCCTCATCGAAGGTCCGCCAAAGCCTCATCGAAGGCCCACCAAAGCCTCATCGAAGGCCCACCCAAAGCCTCATCGAAGGCCCACCAAAGCCTCATCGAAGCTCCGCCAAAGCCTCATCGAAGGCCCGCCAAAGCCTCATCAAAGTCTCATCGAAGGCCCGCCAAAGCCTCATCAAAGTCTCATCAAAGCTCCGCCAAAGCCTCATCAAAGCTCCGCCAAAGCACCAAGCAAAAGCAAGGTGTAAACAGGACTGTAAGCTAACCATTTTATTTTGTGAGCAGGAGCTTTAACCGGCATTCAGAGAGCTTTAACAAAGAGTGTCCGAGGCCAAGTTTTGAAGCAAATGTAAATTGGCCCTATCTAAAAACCTCAAATTGAATGTAATACATTTTTTTATAGTCACCGCAAGCTCACTCATCCATCCATGTCTCCATGCTTTATTTTGCTGAGAAATCACTTTGAAACCCCCCCCCCCCCCCCAGCATTTCTAGCCGCGGCCATCTTCAGGTAGGTTTTTATATGGGCTCATTTGCACTTGCTTCGGCTTCAACACACATTAAGGTCTAGTTTACATTTGCTTCAAAACATGACTTCCGACAGGCTTTAATAAAGCTCTCTGAACGCCGGTCAAAGCTCCTGTCAGTAAATAAAATGGTTAGCTTACAGTCCTGTTTACACCTTGCTTCTGCACTAGACCTCCTGTGTAACTCTAAACTGGTAACCTGTAAAAATGTTTAAAGCGTTGCCTATGGAGATTTTTAAGTACCTTCGTTTGTTGCCATTTCAGCGTGCACAATTTTAAAGCGTGACATGTTCGGTGTCTATTCATTCGGCGTAACGTCATCTTTCACATTATACAATTCATGATCCTTTATTTATTTTTTTCAATAAAAACACATTTGAAAAATTGCTGCGCAAGTACCGTGTGACATAAAAAGTTACAACGATCGCCATTTTATTCCCTAGGGCCTCTGCTAAAAAAACATATATGATGTTTGAGGGTTCTGTGTAATTTTGTAGCAAAAAAATAATGATTTTTACATGTAGGAGAGGAGTGCCAGAATAGGCTTGGGCGGAAATTGGTTAAACCTTTTTTTCTTTTTACATTTTTTCTCTTTTTTTTTTTTACATCCTGTCACTGGAGTAGTTCAGTGTCACCATAGTGGGTAGATGCTGTAATAAGGGATTTTTTTTTTTCTACACCGTTATTTCTTTCTGTACAAGCAATCGTTTTAGCTGTCATGAATGGGTTGACCATTCATAAACATCTTGCTTTTGGTTGTGATCTGTGATTGGCTACAGCTAATCACATGGTAAATGTAGCCAGGTACCATGTAATTGCTGTGAGCCAATCACAGACCACAACAGTAAACAAGCTGGAAAGCCATTCATGACCGGTTGTTTACATTAGTATCATATGATCTCTATGACCAATTACTGACTACCAGTAACTGTACTCTGTTGTGTCCGGTGAACACAGCAGTCACAGGAGGGGTGCGCTGCACATTCCTAACCCGGAGCAGGCACAATGACCAACATGTACGTGATTGCACATGCCGCTCTGCTGCAGTGTAATTACCGTGGCAGGTCGGCAAGTGGTTAAAGTCTTCCTCTATAGTAGCTCCTCTTCTACTTTTTCACTGCATGTAAAATAATGGATTCCAAGAAGAAGCAACTTTCCCTCATTGAGTTCTTGACGGAGGGGTGCAGGCCATCCAACATCCACAGAAGGCTACAGAATGTTAACAGACATAGCACCACTCTTGTTAATGGTGCTATCTCTGTAAACATTTTGTAGCCTCCTAGTCTGCAGGGGTCAGGACTGATCAAAAATGGTCCATGGAAGGAAAACCAGCGACAGGGTCATGGGCGGCCAAGGCTCATTGATGGAGGTGGAGGTAGGGAAGGTTTATTGATGAAGGTGGGGAGGGGAAAGGCTCATTGATGGAGGTGGAGGGGGGAAAGGCTCATTGATGGAGGTGGGGAGGGGAAAGGCTCATTGATGGAGGTGGAGGGGGGAAGTCTCATTGATGGAGGTGGGAAGCGGGGAAAGGCTCGTTTATGGAGGTGGGGAGCGGGGAAAGGCTTGTTTATGGAGGTGGGGAGGGGAAGGCTCATTGGTGGAGGGGGGAAAGGCTCATTGGTGGAGGTGGAGGGGTGAAAGGCTCATTGATGGAGGTGGATGGGGGAAAAGCTCATTGATGGAGGTGGGGAGGAGAAGGCTGGCCTGTGAAGTCCAATTCAACAGAAGAGGTACTAGAGCTCAAATTACTGAAAAAGTAAATGCTGGTTCTGATAGAAAGGTGTCGAAACACACAGAGCATCGCAGTTTGTTGTGTTTGGGGCTGTGTAGCCGCAGACCGGTCAGGGTGTCCATGATGACCCGTGTCCACAGCCAAAAGTGCCTACAATAGGCACGGGAGCATCAGAACTGGATCACGGAGCAATGGAAGAAGGTGGTCTTGTCTGAGGTGTTCAAGAATGGTTTGAGGAACACAACAAGTTCGAGGTGTTGACCTGGCCTCCAAATTCTCCAGATCTTAATCCAATTGAGCATCTGTGGTATGTGCTGGAAAAACAAGTCCGATCCATGGAGACCCCACCTCACATCTTACAGGACATAAAATATCTGCTACTGACAGCTTGGTGCCAGGTACTACAGCATACCTTCAGAGGTCTAGTGGAGTTCATACTTCGATAGATTATGGTGGGTGGACATAACGTTATGGCTGATTGCTGTGTTTTTTTTTTCTCACTTTTTTTATATATAAATGCCTCAAGAACTATATTGGACTTGGCTCAATGACATTCTGTAAATGAGGCTCTCAAGTGCACGCATGTTGGGTAGATCCACCATATTGCATCTCACTCCTTCCCAAGGTCAGCCTACAAAGATGCGCCAAACCCACACCTGACAACAAAGGCAGCACACTTCTGCTATCAGACCCCAAAAATCAATGAGGATTTACTCCGCATTGTACGCCTGAATTGGTTCATTAAGGGTTTTCATCCAACAATGTATGCCAATTACACCAAGATCCATTGTGAAATTAGTGTAGAAAAGATTTATTCTGATTCTGTGACAAATTTATCAAGTGTGTTTTATTTTACATCATGAGCACCAGAAAAAAAAAAAAAAAAACCCTGGCTCCATCCATAGAACTTTCCGCTATGATGGAACAAATACCGCACAGAAGATTTGTGATGATAAGCACGCCATTACATAAATTAGCATTCATTTAGAAAGAAAAATAAGACTTATTTTGATAAACGACCCGGTTAGTCTTACAGGTACAGAGCCAGGAAGACGGCTGAAGTGTGGATTGAGGTTTCTGCAATGGACCAAGGCTTTGTGTCCGCAGTGCCGATACCTGGCAGCAGTGCTGGGGCAAGGCAATTTGGTGCCCAGGGCGAAGATGGCAAACTGCGCCCCCCCTCGTTTTTAAGAAAGCATCAATGTCGTTTCAAAACAAGAACCAAAGAACCTTTTTTAGCACATTGGGACTTTGTGTTTATCGCTGGCGTTTGACTAAATTTGTAAAATGCAGCATGAGGGAGTTAATGTATTGCCACTGGTTTCTGATACATTAGCGACCAGTGCCAGTTAATTAACCCCTTTGTACTGCATTAGTGGCACCAGTGTAACACTGACACTGGTGCCATTTATGCAGCACAAAGGGGTTCATTTACTGGCACTGGTCATCTGAATGTGAATGAAGACTGTAGCTGAAATACTTTCAGAGGTAATATTATCCATTAGGTAGAGAGTCAGAAAACTAAATTTTCTATGTTCTAATTAGAATCCTCCTCCTCTCAGCCAGCGGCCAGCCAGACACCCCGCCAGCTCCACCCCCCCCCCACTGACCCCCACCAAACCCCTCCGTCCCCCCCTCAACCCCAAAACAAAGTAGTTGATTCACTAATATGTATTAATACTAGTGTAGTGGGGTCTCCTTTAAGGCCCCGGGACTACGTTACCCAGAACCCCGTTCGGCACCTAGAGTGCAGTCGGCCACCGCAGAGACTCATGGGAGGGGTTATTTAAGAAGGAGGGGAGGCGGAGCTCGGCCTCTTTGGACACCGCGCTACAAGCAACAGCTTCTTCCTGTGCGGATCTGCTAGAGCACAAGGCCTGAAGCCTGGGGCCTTGTGCAACTTCCAAAGAGCCTTCCACCCCACTGCGGAGCCTGGGTGGCATCTGACTTGCCGAGTAAGGACATCAGTTGGATCGGGGACCCGATCGTTGCAGACGCTGTGTGCGGATACACAGCGGGTGGATGTCCCGGATTGGGATCGCGTCCGGAGTGGTGAGCGGGCACATGCCCAAAACCAATAGACTGTACTGAGTTCAGACCTACGGCCTGTATTGGCCCACCGTTCGTTTGTTTGTTGTTTGACTGGGGACCGGTAGCAGGACAGAGTTGAAGTGTCCCCCAGTATAGTGTTCCAAGTGACTGCCATATTGCAGATTACAAATATCATTCATCAAGTGCACCACCGAGAGTTTGCATGCAAAGAAATACCTAGGAGAAAGACTGAGATTTCTTGTATGTCAGGCCTGACTCGGGAGGGGTGGTAGAGGATTGTTTAATGCGCCATAGGGCGCGTACACCACAATAGCTGCGCGCGGTGGGTTACCGCGTGGGGCCATTGTTGTGTGCTACACTTATTGCTGCAGGGCTCTGTGAGCAAGTTGTATGTGTTCTGTTCTGCTTATGCCCATTTGATGAAAGTAAAATTGTTCTATTTAACCTTTCACATCAGTGTGTCGTCTTACTGCAAGGAGGTTACACCTTGCAATACTACTGTTTATGACAAGAGTTAACCCTAGACTAACTGTGCCAGAGTGGGTCGAGTAAGATTGCCGGGGGTTGGCGGTGCTGTACACAGGGCCCAAAATCAAACCAGCGGCTCTCTTAACTGGGGGTAACACTTCACTGCGCCCCCCCCCCCACCCCCAATAAAATGTACCACCCAGGGCATCCGCCCCTTCCGCCCCCCCACCTGGAAACCGGCTCTGCCTGTCAGACTGCATATACCAACTCCATAATGTTTCTACACTTAAAGTAGTTAATTTATTAAACCCTCAGTGTTTTTGGCTCAACACATGGAGCACAATAAAATAACCAATCCCCAGTAAACTACATTATTTGTTAAAATGTAAAAAACATAAATGTTACTAATCAATGGGAAACCTGAGCACACCACCAATGCACACCACCTTGCTAAATTCACTTCTCATCAGAAGCCATCCTTCATATTAGAGGTCTCACCTTTGTCAGAAGTCTACCCTTCACATTAGAGGTCCCCCATCACACCAGAGGCCCCCCTATGCATAACAGCCCTACCTCTTTACATCAGAGGTCCCCCCTTCGTGCCAGAGGCCCTCCCTTCACATCAGAGGTCCCCCATCCCATCAGAGTCCCCCTTTTACACCAGAGACCCTCCACCACATCAGAGGCCCTCCTATACATAACAGTCCTGGCGACTCAGACCCCCCCCATCACACATTCTCCCACCGATCCTTTGCAGCGCCCCCTAATCACATAGTTTCCTCTTCACATCAGAACCTTACCCTTTAGCTGCAGCAGTGAGGCAAAGGATGGAAGGTGGAGGAGACAGTGGAGCAGATCTAGAGGAGGCGGTGGAGCAGGTCTAGAGGAGGCGGTGGAGCAGGTCTAGAGGAGGCGGTGGAGCAGGTCTAGAGGAGGCGGTGGAGCAAGTCTAGAGGAGGCGGTGGAGCAAGTCTAGAGGAGGCGGTGGAGCAAGTCTAGAGGAGGCGGTGGAGCAAGTCTAGAGGAGGCGGTGGAGCAAGTCTAGAGGAGGCGGTGGAGCAAGTCTAGAGGAGGCGGTGGAGCAAGTCTAGAGGAGGCGGTGGAGCAAGTCTAGAGGAGGCGGTGGAGCAAGTCTAGAGGAGGCGGTGGAGCAAGTCTAGAGGAGGCGGTGGACAGTTCTAGAGGAGGCGGTGGACAGGTCTAGAGGAAGCGGTGGAGCATGTCTAGAGGAAGCGGTGGAGCATGTCTAGAGGAAGCGGTGGAGCATGTCTAGAGGAAGCGGTGGAGCAGGTCTAGAGGAAGCGGTGGAGGAAGCAGGTCTAGAGGAAGCGGTGGAGCAGGTCTAGAGGAAGCGGTGGAGCAGGTCTAGTGGAGCCGGTGGGGCAGGTCTAGAGGAGGTGGAGCAGGTCTAGAGGAAGCGGTGGAGCAGGTCTAGAGGAAGCGGTGGAGCAGGTCTAGAGGAAGCGGTGGAGCAGGTCTAGAGGAGCCGGTGGAGCAAGTCTAGAGGAGGTGGAGCAAGTCTAGAGGAGGTGGAGCAGTTCTAGAGGAGGTGGTGGAGCAATTCTAGAAGAAGCGGTGGAGCAGGTCTAGAGGAGGCGGTGGAGCAGGTCTAGAGGAAGTGGAGCAGGTCTAGGAGGCAGTGGAGCAGGTCTAGGAGGCAGTGGAGCAGGTCTAGAGGAGGTGGAGCAAGTCTAGAAGAAGCGGTGGAGCAGGTCTAGAGGAGGTGGAGCAGTTCTAGAGGAGGCGGTGGAGCAGGTCTAGGAGGCGGTGGAGCAGGTCTAGAGGAAGTGGTGGAGCAGGTCTAGAGGAAGTGGTGGAGCAAGTCTAGAGGAAGTGGTGGAGCAAGTCTAGAGGAAGTGGTGGAGCAAGTCTAGAGGAGGTGGAGCAGTTCTAGAGGAAGCGGTGGAGCAGGTCTAGAGGAGGTGGTGGAGCAATTCTAGAGAAGGCGGTGGAGCAAGTCTAGAGGAGGCGGTGGAGCAGGTCTAGAGGAAGTGGTGGAGCAGGTCTAAAGGCGGTGGAGCAAGTCTAGAAGAAGCGGTGGAGCAGGTCTAGAGGAGGTGGAGCAGTTCTAGAGGAGGCGGTGGAGCAGGTCTAGGAGGCAGTGGAGCAGGTCTAGAGGAGGTGGAGCAAGTCTAGAAGAAGCGGTGGAGCATGTCTAGAGGAGGTGGAGCAGTTCTAGAGGAGGTGGAGCAGTTCTAGTGGAGGTGGAGCAGTTCTAGTGGAGGTGGAGCAGGTCTAGTGGAGGTGGAACAGGTCTAGAGGAAGTGGTGGAGCAAGTCTAGAGGAGGTGGAGCAGGTCTAGAGGAAGTGGTGGAGCAAGTCTAGAGGAGGTGGAGCAAGTCTAGAGGAGGTGGAGCAGTTCTAGAGGAAGCGGTGGAGCAGGTCTAGAGGAGGTGGTGGAGCAATTCTAGAGAAGGCGGTGGAGCAAGTCTAGAAGAAGCGGTGGAGCATGTCTAGAGGAGGTGGAGCAGTTCTAGAGGAGGTGGAGCAGTTCTAGAGGAGGTGGAGCAGTTCTAGAGGAGGCGGTGGAGCAGGTCTAGAGGAAGTGGTGGAGCAGGTCTAGAGGAAGTGGTGGAGCAAGTCTAGAGGAGGTGGAGCAGTTCTAGAGGAAGCGGTGGAGCAGGTCTAGAGGAGGTGGTGGAGCAATTCTAGAGAAGGCGGTGGAGCAAGTCTAGAAGAAGCGGTGGAGCATGTCTAGAGGAGGTGGAGCAGTTCTAGAGGAGGTGGAGCAGTTCTAGAGGAGGTGGAGCAGTTCTAGAGGAGGCGGTGGAGCAGGTCTAGAGGAAGTGGTGGAGCAGGTCTAGAGGAAGTGGTGGAGCAAGTCTAGAGGAGGTGGAGCAATTCTAGAGGAAGCGGTGGAGCAGGTCTAGAGGAGGTGGTGGAGCAATTCTAGAGAAGGCGGTGGAGCAAGTCTAGAGGAGGCGGTGGAGCAGGTCTAGAGGAAGTGGTGGAGCAGGTCTAGAGGAGGTGGAGCAGGTCTAGAGGCGGTGGAGCAGGTCTAGAGGAGGTGGAGCAAGTCTAGAAGAAGCGGTGGAGCAGGTCTAGAGGAGGTGGAGCAGTTCTAGAGGAGGCGGTGGAGCAGGTCTAGGAGGCAGTGGAGCAGGTCTAGAGGAGGTGGAGCAAGTCTAGAAGAAGCGGTGGAGCAGTTCTAGAGGAGGTGGAGCAGTTCTAGAGGAGGTGGAGCAGTTCTAGTGGAGGTGGAGCAGTTCTAGTGGAGGTGGAGCAGGTCTAGTGGAGGTGGAACAGGTCTAGAGGAAGTGGTGGAGCAAGTCTAGAGGAGGTGGAGCAGGTCTAGAGGAGGTGGTGGAGCAATTCTAGAGAAGGCGGTGGAGCAAGTCTAGAAGAAGCGGTGGAGCAGGTCTAGAGGAGGGGGTGGAGCAGGTCTAGAGGAAGTGGTGGAGCAGGTCTAGAGGCGGTGGAGCAGGTCTAGGAGGCGGTGGAGCAGGTCTAGAGGACGTGGAGCAAGTCTAGAGGAAGCAGTGGAGCAGGTCTAGAGGAAGCGATGGAGCAGGTCTAGAGGAAGCGGTGGAGCAGGTCTAGAGGAAGCGGTGGAGCAAGTCTAGAGGAGGTGGAGCAAGTCTAGAGGAGGTGGAGCAGTTCTAGAGGAAGCGGTGGAGCAGGTCTAGAGGAGGTGGTGGAGCAATTCTAGAGAAGGCGGTGGAGCAAGTCTAGAAGAAGCGGTGGAGCAGGTCTAGAGGAGGTGGAGCAGTTCTAGAGGAGGTGGGGCAGTTCTAGTGGAGGTGGAGCAGTTCTAGTGGAGGTGGAGCAGTTCTAGTGGAGGTGGAGCAGGTCTAGAGGAGGCGGTGGAGCAGGTCTAGAGGAGGTGGAGCAGGTCTAGAGGAGGTGGAGCAGGTCTAGAGGCGGTGGAGCAGGTCTAGAGGAAGTAGTGGAGCAAGTCTAGAGGAGGCGGTGGAGCAGGTC
Source organism: Rana muscosa (assembly GCA_029206835.1). Taxonomy (NCBI): domain Eukaryota; kingdom Metazoa; phylum Chordata; class Amphibia; order Anura; family Ranidae; genus Rana; species Rana muscosa. Next base: position 89,610,713 of record CM055124.1, on the reverse strand, counting down.
TAGAGGCGGTGGAGCAGGTCTAGAGGAGGTGGAGCAAGTCTAGAAGAAGCGGTGGAGCAGGTCTAGAGGAGGTGGAGCAGTTCTAGAGGAGGTGGAGCAGTTCTAGAGGAGGTGGAGCAGTTCTAGAGGAGGTGGAGCAGTTCTAGTGGAGGTGGAGCAGTTCTAGTGGAGGTGGAGCAGTTCTAGTGGAGGTGGAGCAGTTCTAGTGGAGGTGGAGCATGTCTAGTGGAGGTGGAGCAGGTCTAGAGGAAGTAGTGGAGCAGGTCTAGAGGAAGCGGTGGAGCAGGTCTAGAGGAAGCGGTGGAGCAGGTCTAGAGGAAGCGATGGAACAGGTCTAGAGGAAGCGGTGGAGCAAGTCTAGAGGAGGTGGAGCAGGTCTAGAGGAAGTGGTGGAGCAAGTCTAGAGGAAGTGGTGGAGCAAGTCTAGAGGAGGTGGAGCAGTTCTAGAGGAAGCGGTGGAGCAGGTCTAGAGGAGGTGGTGGAGCAATTCTAGAGAAGGCGGTGGAGCAAGTCTAGAGGAGGCGGTGGAGCAGGTCTAGAGGAAGTGGTGGAGCAGGTCTAGAGGAAGTGGTGGAGCAGGTCTAGGAGGCGGTTGAGCAGGTCTAGAGGAGGTGGAGCAAGTCTAGAAGAAGCGGTGGAGCAGGTCTAGAGGAGGTGGAGCAGTTCTAGAGGAGGCGGTGGAGCAGGTCTAGAGGAGGTGGAGCAGTTCTAGAGGAGGTGGAGCAGTTCTAGAGGAGGCGGTGGAGCAGGTCTAGAGGAAGTGGTGGAGCAGGTCTAGAGGAAGTGGTGGAGCAAGTCTAGAGGAGGTGGAGCAATTTTAGAGGAAGCGGTGGAGCAGGTCTAGAGGAGGTGGTGGAGCAATTCTAGAGAAGGCGGTGGAGCAAGTCTAGAGGAGGCGGTGGAGCAGGTCTAGAGGAAGTGGTGGAGCAGGTCTAGAGGAGGTGGAGCAGGTCTAGAGGCGGTGGAGCAGGTCTAGAGGAGGTGGAGCAAGTCTAGAAGAAGCGGTGGAGCAGGTCTAGAGGAGGTGGAGCAGTTCTAGAGGAGGTGGAGCAGTTCTAGAGGAGGCGGTGGAGCAGGTCTAGGAGGCAGTGGAGCAGGTCTAGAGGAGGTGGAGCAAGTCTAGAAGAAGCGGTGGAGCAGTTCTAGAGGAGGTGGAGCAGTTCTAGAGGAGGTGGAGCAGTTCTAGTGGAGGTGGAGCAGTTCTAGTGGAGGTGGAGCAGGTCTAGTGGAGGTGGAACAGGTCTAGAGGAAGTGGTGGAGCAAGTCTAGAGGAGGTGGAGCAGGTCTAGAGGAGGTGGTGGAGCAATTCTAGAGAAGGCGGTGGAGCAAGTCTAGAAGAAGCGGTGGAGCAGGTCTAGAGGAGGGGGTGGAGCAGGTCTAGAGGAAGTGGTGGAGCAGGTCTAGAGGCGGTGGAGCAGGTCTAGGAGGCGGTGGAGCAGGTCTAGAGGACGTGGAGCAAGTCTAGAGGAAGCAGTGGAGCAGGTCTAGAGGAAGCGATGGAGCAGGTCTAGAGGAAGCGGTGGAGCAGGTCTAGAGGAGGTGGAGCAAGTCTAGAGGAGGTGGAGCAGTTCTAGAGGAAGCGGTGGAGCAGGTCTAGAGGAGGTGGTGGAGCAATTCTAGAGAAGGCGGTGGAGCAAGTCTAGAAGAAGCGGTGGAGCAGGTCTAGAGGAGGTGGAGCAGTTCTAGAGGAGGTGGGGCAGTTCTAGTGGAGGTGGAGCAGTTCTAGTGGAGGTGGAGCAGTTCTAGTGGAGGTGGAGCAGGTCTAGAGGAGGCGGTGGAGCAGGTCTAGAGGAGGTGGAGCAGGTCTAGAGGAGGTGGAGCAGGTCTAGAGGCGGTGGAGCAGGTCTAGAGGAAGCGGTGGAGCAGGTCTAGAGGAGGTGGAGCAGGTCTAGAGGCGGTGGAGCAGGTCTAGGAGGCGGTGGAGCAAGTCTAGAGGAGGTGAAGCAAGTCTAGAAGAAGCGGTGGAGCAGGTCTAGAGGAGATGGAGCAAGTCTAGAAGAAGCGGTGGAGCAGGTCTAGAGGAGGTGGAGCAGTTCTAGAGGAGGCGGTGGAGCAGGTCTAGGAGGCGGTGGAGCAGGTCTAGAGGAGGTGGAGCAAGTCTAGAAGAGGAGGTGGAGCAGTTCTAGAGGAGGTGGAGCAGTTCTAGAGGAGGTGGAGCAGTTCTAGAGGAGGTGGAGCAGTTCTAGAGGAGGTGGAGCAGTTCTAGTGGAGGTGGAGCAGTTCTAGTGGAGGTGGAGCAGTTCTAGTGGAGGTGGAGCAGTTCTAGTGGAGGTGGAGCAGTTCTAGTGGAGGTGGAGCAGGTCTAGAGGAGGTGGAGCAGGTCTAGAGGAAGTGGTGGAGCAAGTCTAGAGGAGGTGGAGCAGTTCTAGAGGAAGCGGTGGAGCAGGTCTAGAGGAGGTGGTGGAGCAATTCTAGAGGAGGCGGTGGAGCAGGTCTAGAGGAGGTGGAGCAAGTCTAGACGAGGAGGTGGAGCAAGTCTAGACGAGGAGGTGGAGCAGCTCTAGAGGAGGTGGAGCAGTTCTAGAGGAGGTGGAGCAGTTCTAGTGGAGGTGGAGCAGGTCTAGTGGAGGTGGAGCAGTTCTAGAGGAGGTGGAGCAGGTCTAGAGGAGGTGGAGCAGGTCTAGAGGAGGTGGAGCAGGTCTAGAGGCGGTGGAGCAGGTCTAGGAGGCGGTGGAGCAAGTCTAAAGGAGGTGAAGCAAGTCTAGAGGAGGTGGAGCAAGTCTAGAAGAAGCGGTGGAGCAGGTCTAGAGGAGGTGGAGCAGTTCTAGAGGAGGCGGTGGAGCAGGTCTAGGAGGCGGTGGAGCAGGTCTAGAGGAGGTGGAGCAAGTCTAGACGAGGAGGTGGAGCAAGTCTAGACGAGGAGGTGGAGCAGTTCTAGAGGAGGTGGAGCAGTTCTAGAGGAGGTGGAGCAGTTCTAGTGGAGGTGGAGCAGGTCTAGTGGAGGTGGAGCAGTTCTAGAGGAGGTGGAGCAGTTCTAGTGGAGGTGGAGCAGTTCTAGTGGAGGTGGAGCAGTTCTAGTGGAGGTGGAGCAGGTCTAGAGGAGGTGGAGCAGGTCTAGAGGAAGCGGTGGAGCAAGTCTAGAGGAGGTGGAGCAGGTCTAGAGGAAGTGGTGGAGCAAGTCTAGAGGAAGTGGTGGAGCAAGTCTAGAGGAGGTGGAGCAGTTCTAGAGGAAGCGGTGGAGCAGGTCTAGAGGAGGTGGTGGAGCAATTCTAGAGAAGGCGGTGGAGCAAGTCTAGAGGAGGCGGTGGAGCAGGTCTAGAGGAAGTGGTGGAGCAGGTCTAGAGGAAGTGGTGGAGCAGGTCTAGGAGGCGGTTGAGCAGGTCTAGAGGAGGTGGAGCAAGTCTAGAAGAAGCGGTGGAGCAGGTCTAGAGGAGGTGGAGCAGTTCTAGAGGAGGCGGTGGAGCAGGTCTAGAGGAGGTGGAGCAGGTCTAGAGGAAGCGGTGGAGCAGGTCTAGAGGAAGTGGTGGAGCAAGTCTAGAGGAGGTGGAGCAAGTCTAGAGGAGGTGGAGCAGTTCTAGAGGAAGCGGTGGAGCAGGTCTAGAAGAAGCGGTGGAGCAAGTCTAGAAGAAGCGGTGGAGCAGGTCTAGAGGAGGTGGAGCAGTTCTAGAGGAGGTGGAGCAGTTCTAGAGGAGGTGGAGCAGGTCTAGAGGAGGTGGAGCAGGTCTAGAGGCGGTGGAGCAGGTCTAGAGGCGGTGGAGCAGGTCTAGAGGAGGTGGAGCAAGTCTAGAAGAAGCGGTGGAGCATGTCTAGAGGAGGTGGAGCAAGTCTAGAAGAAGCGGTGGAGCAGGTCTAGTGGAGGTGGAGCAGGTCTAGTGGAGGTGGAGCAGGTCTAGTGGAGGTGGAGCAGGTCTAGTGGAGGTGGAGCAGGTCTAGAGGAGGCGGTGGAGCAGGTCTAGAGGAAGCGGTGGAGCAGGTCTAGAGGAAGCGGTGGAGCAGGTCTAGAGGAGGTGGAGCAGGTCTAGAGGCGGTGGAGCAGGTCTAGGAGGCGGTGGAGCAAGTCTAGAGGAGGTGAAGCAAGTCTAGAAGAAGCGGTGGAGCAGGTCTAGAGGAGATGGAGCAAGTCTAGAAGAAGCGGTGGAGCAGGTCTAGAGGAGGTGGAGCAGTTCTAGAGGAGGCGGTGGAGCAGGTCTAGGAGGCGGTGGAGCAGGTCTAGAGGAGGTGGAGCAAGTCTAGAAGAGGAGGTGGAGCAGTTCTAGAGGAGGTGGAGCAGTTCTAGAGGAGGTGGAGCAGTTCTAGAGGAGGTGGAGCAGTTCTAGAGGAGGTGGAGCAGTTCTAGTGGAGGTGGAGCAGTTCTAGTGGAGGTGGAGCAGTTCTAGTGGAGGTGGAGCAGTTCTAGTGGAGGTGGAGCAGTTCTAGTGGAGGTGGAGCAGTTCTAGTGGAGGTGGAGCAGGTCTAGAGGAGGTGGAGCAGGTCTAGAGGAAGTGGTGGAGCAAGTCTAGAGGAGGTGGAGCAGTTCTAGAGGAAGCGGTGGAGCAGGTCTAGAGGAGGTGGTGGAGCAATTCTAGAGGAGGCGGTGGAGCAGGTCTAGAGGAGGTGGAGCAAGTCTAGACGAGGAGGTGGAGCAAGTCTAGACGAGGAGGTGGAGCAGCTCTAGAGGAGGTGGAGCAGTTCTAGAGGAGGTGGAGCAGTTCTAGTGGAGGTGGAGCAGGTCTAGTGGAGGTGGAGCAGTTCTAGAGGAGGTGGAGCAGGTCTAGAGGAGGTGGAGCAGGTCTAGAGGAGGTGGAGCAGGTCTAGAGGCGGTGGAGCAGGTCTAGGAGGCGGTGGAGCAAGTCTAAAGGAGGTGAAGCAAGTCTAGAGGAGGTGGAGCAAGTCTAGAAGAAGCGGTGGAGCAGGTCTAGAGGAGGTGGAGCAGTTCTAGAGGAGGCGGTGGAGCAGGTCTAGGAGGCGGTGGAGCAGGTCTAGAGGAGGTGGAGCAAGTCTAGACGAGGAGGTGGAGCAAGTCTAGACGAGGAGGTGGAGCAGTTCTAGAGGAGGTGGAGCAGTTCTAGAGGAGGTGGAGCAGTTCTAGTGGAGGTGGAGCAGGTCTAGTGGAGGTGGAGCAGTTCTAGAGGAGGTGGAGCAGTTCTAGTGGAGGTGGAGCAGTTCTAGTGGAGGTGGAGCAGTTCTAGTGGAGGTGGAGCAGGTCTAGAGGAGGTGGAGCAGGTCTAGAGGAAGTGGTGGAGCAAGTCTAGAGGAGGTGGAGCAGTTCTAGAGGAAGCGGTGGAGCAGGTCTAGAGGAGGTGGTGGAGCAATTCTAGAGGAGGCGGTGGAGCAGGTCTAGAGGAGGTGGAGCAAGTCTAGAAGAAGCGGTGGAGCAGGTCTAGAGGAGGCGGTGGAGCAGGTCTAGAGGAGGCGGTGGAGCAGGTCTAGAGGAAGCGGTGGAGCAGGTCTAGAGGAGGTGGAGCAGGTCTAGAGGAGGTGGAGCAGGTCTAGAGGAGGTGGAGCAGGTCTAGAGGCGGTGGAGCAGGTCTAGGAGGCGGTGGAGCAAGTCTAAAGGAGGTGAAGCAAGTCTAGAGGAGGTGGAGCAAGTCTAGAAGAAGCGGTGGAGCAGGTCTAGAGGAGGTGGAGCAGTTCTAGAGGAGGCGGTGGAGCAGGTCTAGGAGGCGGTGGAGCAGGTCTAGAGGAGGTGGAGCAAGTCTAGACGAGGAGGTGGAGCAGTTCTAGAGGAGGTGGAGCAGTTCTAGAGGAGGTGGAGCAGTTCTAGAGGAGGTGGAGCAGGTCTAGTGGAGGTGGAGCAGGTCTAGTGGAGGTGGAGCAGGTCTAGTGGAGGTGGAGCAGGTCTAGTGGAGGTGGAGCAGGTCTAGTGGAGGTGGAGCAGGTCTAGTGGAGGTGGAGCAGGTCTAGTGGAGGTGGAGCAGGTCTAGAGGAGGTGGAGCAGGTCTAGAGGAAGTGGTGGAGCAAGTCTAGAGGAGGTGGTGGAGGTCTAGGGGAGGTGGAGCAGTTCTAGAGGAGGCGGCGGAGCAAGTCTAGAGGAGGCGGCGGAGCAAGTCTAGAGGAGACGGCGGAGCAAGTCTAGAGGAGGCGGCGGAGCAAGTCTAGAGGAGGCGGCGGAGCAAGTCTAGAGGAGGCGGCGGAGCAGGTCTAGAGGAGGCGGCTGAGCAGGTCTAGAGGAGGCGGCGGAGCAGGTCTAGAGGAGGCGGCGGAGCAGGTCTAGAGGAGGGTGGTGAAGCAGGTCTAGAGGAGCTGAATGCTGCCCTGGATCACTGTCATGCATTATCACGGTATGGGCGGGTTGGCCATTAACACCATAGTGACGAATGACATCTGACCTAGAATATCATTGGCCAGCCCGCCTGCACCATGGCAATACATTACACTGATCCTGGGTAAACTGGGCCCTGTGCTCGCAGCACCCTGGATGAGAAACACTGCACTGTACTGTAGATGAATGGACTAGAAAGAAACAAGACTGTTGGAAAATAGCTATAAAGATGAGGCTGCGTTTGAAATTTTGTTGAGCCAAATTTAACGGAACAGCAGCACAGGAGTTTACCATGCTTCAGTAGATATATACAATATACACACGTGTGTTTGGGCTTTGGGGAGCGCGCCCTAATACAATAGGCTATGAATAGCAGTATGAAAAAACAAAAACATTGGCGTTTGTATTGGTCCAGCAACGCACCAACACCTTTGCAGCCATTGAGCTATTTGCTGGGTGTTTGGTGCGCCCCTGTACCTTTAAGAAGGGGTGGGCTCCCCTTCAGTCCACCTGCCCTCATCTATCCATCAGAATGCATGTGCCTCCACTGTGGGGACACTCATAGTTTAGTGTTAGGACCAGAGATATTAGGGTGCCGTGACAAGGCTCTGTGGCTTACGCATGCGTTTGCAAATGCGTGTGGACTAAACCCCTGTTTTTAATGCATACTGTTAGACAGGTTTATTTGGTTTTCTGCGAGCTGGTCGGTAAGTAGGCTTGGGTCATTCCTGGGCATTCCCCATCCCCAGTCTTTGCTGTTATGGATAGTAGTATGGTGATGCAATGGAGACTACCTCAAGTAAAGCATTGTACCTTCGGCCTAGTCTTCGGATCCGGCGGCCATCTTGCTCCTCCCGGCCTCTCCACCAGCACTGTATCCCCGCCTCCCTGGTGTCTGGCTCCCTCACCGCACGCAGATGCTGCTCCATGGGCTTCCGACTGGGCGGGGGTCTGAACGGAGCGCTGCCCTCCCACACGGCGGCAGCCCCAAATCCAGACTGAGGCTTCGGCATAGTCCCGGGCTCCAGCGGCCATCTTGGTACTCCCGGCCTCGCTACCAGTGCTGCATCCCTCCTTTTCTGGCTTCTGCACTCAGGCCTACGGACACTTCCTGCATCCTCCAGGTGAGTGGCACACAGTGAGGTTGCAATGGGCACAGTGAGGTTGCAATGGGCATAGTTGACCCTCTTTTCCGCTTACAGTAGCTGCTGCATTCTCACCCTAGGCTTATACTCGAGTTAATAAGTTTTTCTCATTTTTTGTGGTAAAATTAGGTACCTCGGCTTATACTCGAGTATATACGGCAGCGCTCAAATTTTCCACTCGCCTACTCGCATTTTGCGAGTGAAAAATGAGGTCTGGCGAGGAGCTGGGCTGCCTGAGAGAGGGGGGGGCAACCACCGCCGGTAGGCGGGGTTTATCGGGAGACGTTCTCCCAGCGCGATGTGAAAGAGAGCATATAGGAAGAGGAAAGGCGCGGAATCGCAGAGCAGTAAAACACGCTGCAACAGCTGACATTGTCTCTGCTTACTCTCACACAGCTCCGCCTCCTCCTGACCCCACGCTTGTAATAGACAGAACACAAGTCCAATGCAGGGATGTATTCTGTCTCACAGGCGCGGGGGGTCAGGAGGAGGCGGGGCTGTGTGAGAGTGAGCAGAGTGGAGACAAAGTCAGCTGTTACAGCGTGTTTTACTGCTCTGCGATCCCGCGGCTTTCCTCTATGCTCTCTTCCACAGGGACAATCACGCTGGGAGAACGTCTCCCATGGCTCTAATCTTCCTCCAGTCATGTCCTGGCCGCCCTCTCACTTCCTCCACCCTGGGGAGGCTGCAATTTGGGGCACAGTGAGGCTGGATTTTGGGGCACAGTGAAGCTGCAATTTGGGGCACAGTGAAGCTGAAATTTGGGGCTCAATGACATTGCGGCTGCAATTTGGGGCACAATGTGGGGCACAGTGAGGCTGCAATGTGGGGCACGGTGAGGCTGCAATGTGGGGCACAGTGAGGCTGCAATGGTGGACACAGGTCATGCTGCAATGATGGGCACAGGTGAGCCTGCATTGAGGGGAACTGATAAGGTTGTTGTTAATATTTATTTTTGTAATGTAATTCTGCATAAAACATTTAAGTGTCATTTCTTGAGATAATTTATGAGGGCGTGATTAGGGGCAGGGCCGGGTAGGGGTTGGGTGGGGCAACTGGTGGCGAGTAACCCTTGAGGCCTGGCTAGTAGGTCAGGACTTGCAATTTTGAGCCCTGATATACAGTATATATTTTACAATACAAATAAAGCAGCACAAGGAGTGAGACTCAGTAAGGAGGACAGTAACTTTGGAGCTGACCAATATGATGGCTGTAAAATAAAATGCACCCAGTTATTCCCATTAATAACTCCCCCCCAACGAAGTGCTATATAACACCTTGTGATGAAACACGCATCCCCAGCCACTCCGAAGTTGTTCCAAATTACTCAGCATATTGCTTACATAAATTCATTTCTCTCTACGTCGTTCTGCATACATTACCACCAAAATGAGTTGCAAGAATGCAGCGGGTTCACTGATTTACAAGCAGAAAAAAACAAAACTGAATGCGATTATTGGTTTTACTGCGGCTCATACTCGTCGTGGCATCGGAGAGGCGGTTCCCCTCTAAACCTTATTAAGAACTAATTATCTCGTTATGCGAGCGGCGTAAAATTATCGTCCACTCCGAGCTCCGAATATTGTGTGAAGAAATGCTTGTGGATGAGTAGACGTCTGCGGGAAAAGGCGGTTTGTGAGCCGAGGAGGACCAGGAGGGGACATAGGCAGATAAACAATGAGAGATACTTAGTTCTCCTTATTCATCATGGTGACTAATAGAGGGTGTACTTACCCACTGAGCCACAGGGGTCTCTATACAGGCATAATTGTAGTAATATCTCTGTGCAAACCAACGTGAAAACCCACTCACCAAACAATTGTTTTAATATGTGATTTATATATATATAAAATTATACAGTGTCTCACAAAAGTAAGTACATCCCTCACATTTGTGTAAATCTTTTCATGTGACAACACTGAAGAAATGACACTTTGCTACAATGTAAAGTAGTGAGTGTACAGCTTGTATAACAGTGTAAATTTCCTCTCCCCTCAAAATTACTCAACACACAGCTATTAATGTCTAAACCGCTGGCCACAAAAGTGAGTACACCCCTAAGTGAAAATGTCCAAATTGGGCCCAAAGTGACAATATTTTGTGTGGCCGCCATTATTTTCCAGCACTGCCTTTAACCCTCTTGGGCATGGAGGTCACCAGAGCTTCACAGGTTGCCACTGGAGTCCTCTTCCCCTCCCCCATGACGACATCACAGAGCTGGTGGATGTTTGGAGACCTTGCGCTCCTCCACCTTCCGTTTGAGGATCCCCCACAGATGATCAATAGGGTTTAGGTCTGGAGACATGCTTGGCCAGTCCATGACCTTTACCCTCAGCTTCTTTAGCAAGGCAGTGGTGGTCTTGGAGGTGTGTTTGGGGTGGTTATCATGTTGGAATACTACCCTGCAGCCCAGTCTCTAAAGGGAGGGGATCATGCTCTGCTTCAGTATGTCACAGTACATGTTGGCATTCATGTTCCACTCAATGATCTGTAGCCCCCCAGTGCCGGCAGCACTCATGCAGCCCCAGACCATGACACTCCCACCACCATGCCTGACTGTAGGGAAGACACACTTGTCTTTGTCCTCCTCACCTGGTTGCCGCCACACACGCCTGACACCATCTGACACCAAATAAGTTTATCTTGGTCTCATCAGACCACAGGACATGGTTCCAGTAATCCATGTCCTTAGTCTGCTTGTCTTCAGCAAACTGTTTGTGGCTCTTTCTTGTGCCTCATCTTTAGAAGAGGCTTCCTTCTGGGACGACAGCCATGCAGACCAATTTGATGCAGTGTGCGGCGTATGGTCTGAGCACTGACAGGCTGACCCCTCCCCCACCCCTTCTACCTCTGCAGCAATGCTGGCAGCACTCATACGTCTATTTCCCAAAGACAACCTCTGGATATGACGCTGAGCACGTGACCTCAACTTCTTTGGTGGACCATGGCGAGGCCTGTTCTGAGGGGAACCTGTCCTGTTAAACCGCTGGATGGTCTTGGCCACCATGCTGCAGATCAGTTTCAGGGTCTTGGCAATCTTCTTATAGCCTCGGCCATCTTTATGTAGAGCAACAATTATTTTCTTCAGATCCTCAGAGAGTTCTTTGCCATGAGGTGTCATGTTGTACTTCCAGTGACCAGTATGAGAGAGTGAGAGCGATAACACCAAATTTAACACACCTGCTCCCCATTCACACCTGAGACCTTGTAACACTAACGAGTCACATGACACTGGGGAGGGAAAATGGCTAATTGTGCCCAATTTGGAAATTTTTACTTAGGGGTGTACTCACTTTTGTTGCCAGCGGTTTAGACATTAATAGCTGTGTGTTGAGTTATTTTGAGGGGAGAGGAAATTTACACCGTTATACAAGCTGTACACTCACTACTTTACATTGTAACAAAGTGTCATTTCTTCAGTGTTGTCACATGAAAAGATACAAGAAAAGATTTACACAAATGTGAGGGGTTATATTTACTTAACTGTAATTCATATTTGATTATATGGACCGCTAACAAAAAAGGACACTTTCAAAAACTTTTTTCACAATTTTTTAATTTGTAATTTTGTTACATTTTTGGATTTGGAAGCGCACATTCCTCTATAGACATGTTTTATATTATCTATGTTGGGGATTTCAGTTTATTTTTATTTTTTTCTTTATCGTTACATTTGCAGCAGAACCTCTCAGGGAAATAACGCCCGGTAATTAGAATCCTGACCACCAGAAGACGAGGTGGCAGCTGACGACGTTCCCTTGCCAGCCCCTGGCATGATGTTCCTGACAGCGCCGACACTAACAATTATGGATCCTTCACTGCGCCTTTATACGGGAGGAGGAAGTGACACCCTAGGCTGGCACCTGGGCTTTCCTCCTGCCAATCACCCGCTCCTAGCCATGGCGGTAATCAGTGTTATGCGGCGTAGGACGCCAGGGTCCTGGGCACAGATGGACAGCTTTGGCTAATAGCAGATTCCAATTTGTCTTTGACTATCGGAGAGACAGAAAAAAAAAAAAAAAAGGAGTTCCGAGCCTGCAGCTGTGTAAGCTGATTAAAGTAGAACTCCGTCCGCAGTCTGTGCAGCTCAACTGGATCCAGATGCATATAGACAAAGAGTGGAACATTGACTAGTTTTAATTCTTATACTGTGGACATTAGTAAATAATAAGGAGGTATATTATATTTGTTTTAAACTTTTTATTTTTTTATTTATTTTTATTTTCAGTTGCTTCCTGGTTTGTGGCCTAGATCAAAATGATGTCATACATCCAGGGCTTTTTTTTCCCCCTTAGAGAATAGGTGCAAGTACCCCCCCCTCCCACACACACACTTTGGAGTGACCCTTTATCTCCCCTAACTAACCAGACCCCCCCCACAATGAAATACCTCTAAACAACAATAGACCCCCCCACAGCAAAATACCCCCCAAATGACAACAGACCCCTCCCCCCCACCAGCATCAATGCAGTAAGATCACCCCACAGCTGGCATCAATAGATCCTTCAGCAGCCAGCAACTGTACTACCCACCTTTAAGGCAGAATCCCCTGCAGCCAGCAACAATAGACCCCTCTCCAAGCATTAATAGAACCCCCCCCCCCAGCAACAATAGAACCCCCCAGCAGCAATAAATCCTCTCAGCAATAATAGATCCCCCAGCAAAATACCCTCCAACAGCAATACAGTACGATCTCCCAACAGCTAGCATCAAGAGACCCTCCAGCAGCCATCAACAGTACTACCCACCTCTGAAGCAGAATCCCCTGCAGCCAGCAACAATAGACCCCTCCCTAAGCAACAATAGAACCCCAAGCAGCAATATAACACCCTCAGCAAAATACCCCCCAAATGACAACAGACCCCCCCCCCCCACCAGGAACAATGCAGTAAGATCTCCCAACAGCTGGCATCAATAGATCCTTCAGAAGCCAGCAACAGTACTACCCCACCTTTGAGGATAATCCCCTGCAGTCAGCAACCATAGACCCCCCCAAGGCAGCAATAGATCCCCTCAGCAACAATAGACCCCCGCACCAAAATACCCCTCCCCCAACAACAATAGGCCCCCCCCACCAGCAACAATGCAGAAAGATCTCCCAACAGTTGGCAGCAATAGACCCTCCAGCAGCCAGCAATAGTACTTTTGAAACAGAATCCCCTGCAGCCAGCAACATTAGACCCCTCCCCAAGCATCAATAGAACCCCCCAGCAACAATAGAACTCCCCAGAAGCAAAATATCCCCTTAGCAATAATAGACCCTCTCAGCAACAATAGACACCCCCTAGCAATAGACCCCCCCCCCCCTAGCAAAACACCCTCCAACAATACAGTACAATCTCCCAACAGCTGGCATCAATAGATCATTCAGCAGCCAGCAAGAGTACTACCCACCTTTGAGCAGAAGCCCCTGCAGTCAGCAACCATAAATCCCTCCTCAAGCAACAATCAACCCCTCCCAGCAACAATAGACCACCACACGAAAATACCCCAAAACAATAGACCCCAACCGGCAACAATAGAGTAAGATCTCCTAACCGCTAGAATCATTAGACTCTCTGGCAGCCAGCAACAGGAGATCTTTCCCAGCAACAATTTGGCCTCCAGCAACATAAGATCCCCCCCAGCATCAAAAGACCTCCCCTGCAGCAAAATATCAATAGACCCTCCAGCACACCCCAACATCCCATTCAGTGCTGAAAGTTTTCTGGAACTGAGTTCCCCCATGTTCCTGCTGAAGAAAAAAAAAAGCACCAGGAGTCATCAGGAGGGGCTTTCTCGGCTAAGCACACCCTCCTGCCTGCATGTCTAAACTAAAGGCAGATGGATTCCAGGAAGTAAATGCTACATGAATCATCTGCCCTTACTTAAGATGGCCGTGGATAGACATGCTAGGGGGGTGTTTTTCAAAGTGATTTACCAACCAAATAAATCATGGAGACATGGGGGAGTTTGCTTTGAATAATACAAATGAATTAAAAAGCCTTTTCGATTGTGGTGCTCAGATATAGTTTAGTTCCACTTAGTTTCCGATAACCAGAGACCCCCGCTATCTCACAGTCAAATCTTCTATACATAAATCCGTTATGCGAGATATATATCTATATATATATACATATATGTCAGATAGAGACGGCCCAGAAATAAGCACAATATGTGACTAATACCCTCACTGCCCCTCTCATCATTCACAGAGGAAAAGCAATAAAAATAACATCTTACTCATCTTCCAGACAGGTCCGTCTCCTACAAATCACAATGAAAAACTAAAACAACTTGGAAATGAAATACTGCAAGATCTGCATAACCGCTACACAACACAAGTGTCATAAACAAGAAGTATCCATTACTGTGAAAGGAAATTGCAGAAAGGCGAAGTTCATAAAGAAGAATGTACGTAGCCACAGGTGTTGCTAGGGGGGTGCGGGGGGTGCGGTCCGCACCCGGGTGACACCCGCTAGAGGGGTGACACCCTCCCGATGGTGAGGAGATTTTATTTTATTTTTTTTACAGCTGACCCCTTCGGGCTGGAACAACACCTCCAGCGCAGCGGTCGCGCCTGGTGTGTGTCCTCCGCCGCCTCCGGCTCCTTATGCTTCTTCCTCCTCTCTACAGAGTCAGCGAGCGACTCAGCCTGTCACATCACACTGCACTGTGATGATGTGAGTGACGTCACTACAACACACACACACACGCAACTTTCTCCGCCCGGGCGGCACGGCTGCACGCTGTGACGGTCGCTGCCCAGCCCAGCCCTCCTCCTCTCCAGTACAGACTCCAGCTGGCAGCGCCCAGAATAAGAACAGGTGCGGGGGGGTTTGGGTCTCCATCGCCGGCCCGAGCACAAGATGAGGTAGGTGTGTGTGTGGGGAGCAGTTGCCATTGTAAGAGAGCTAGTGTGGGAGGACTCAGTTTCATTAGGGGGATTGTACAGAGAGGGGGGGTGTTACATTACTAATGTAACACCCCCCCCTCTGTACAATCCCCCTAATGTAACCCCCCCTCTGTACAATCCCCCTAATGTAACCCCCCTCTGTACAATCCCCCTCTCTGTACAATCCCCCTAATGTAACCCCCCTCTGTACAATCCCCCTAATGTAACCCCCCCCTCTGTACAATCCCTCTAATGTAACACCCCCCTCTCTGTACAATCCCCCTAATGTAACACCCCCCCTCTCTGTACAATCCCCCTAATGTAACCCCCCCTCTGTACAATCCCCCTAATGTAACCCCCCCTCTGTACAATCCCCCTAATGTAACACCCCCCTCTCTGTACAATCCCCCTAATGTAACCCCCCCTCTGTACAATCCCCCTAATGTAACACCCCCCCCCTCTCTGTACAATCCCCCTAATGTAACCACCCCCTCTGTACAATCCCCCTAATGTAACACCCCCACCTCCCTGTACAATCCCCCTAATGTAACATTAGGGGGAATGTACAGGGAGGTGGGGGGTGTTACATTAGGGGGATTGTACAGAGGGGGTGGTGTTACATTAGGGGGATTGTACAGAGAGGGGGGTGTTACATTAGGGGGATTGTACAGAGGGGGGGGTTACATTAGGGGGATTGTACAGAGGGGGGTTACATTAGGGAGATTGCAGGGGGGTTCCATTAGTGGGGTTTGTACAGAGAGGGGGTTACATTGGGGAGATTGCAGGGGGGTTCCATTAGTGGGATTGCAGGGGGGTTCCATTAGGGAAATTGCAGGGGGTTCCATTAGGGGGATTACACAGGGGGAGAGCTGTGCTTATGCTCTAGCCTGCTCAGTGCCCCGGATTGAACAGTGACCCGGGGGGGTGATGCCAAATTTTGCCGCACCAGGTGACACCAACCCTAGTGACGCCACTGGACGTAGCCTACAAGAACATAAAATATCATTTACAGGGAAGATTCTGACATTAGGATAAAGAGCCAAAACACTTTTGATACATTAAAGTGGACCAGACCCCAAAATGTAAAGATTTGCCATCTTTCTGAAACATCTGAGTTTTGTCTTCAATGCCTTCCTGTGCCTAGCCACTCGTGTTCTGTAGCCTCTTAGCTGTATATTTGCAGCGTGAGATCATTCTAAGGCAACTCTTACCAGATTTTGAGTGAGGTTTGGTGATGTCGGTTTTCCTTGCTGGAGAGGAAGCTGTACCTAAAGACTTACAATGAAGGATCTCCCTGCTTCTATCATTCTGTGGTTCATCCACCTCTCCCGCTGCTCCCCAATCAATCATTTTTCACCCAGTCTTCGGATCACTAGATTTGGAGATGTCACTCCTGTGCTGATCACTGTTTTACTTGCTGGATAGGGAGATCCTTCATTGCAGGTGTAGCGCCCACCCCATTTAGGGGTGCTATATACCCAAATTTAGGGGCTGGTCTGAGATAGTAGTTAGGCTCAGACCGTTCTCAATTTATAGGTTGTGCTGTTTTATTTCCAGGTGGTATACTGGTGTGCAGTTCCCTGTGGCCTGTAGGTGGCACTGCCATAATGGGTCAGGGTTGAACCACTGGTATTAGTGCTGTGCCTTGGGGTGTCCTCTCTCGGCAGCGGTACAGTGGGCGTGTTTGGCCTGCTGTGCATGCTGGGAGAGGATACATAAGGGGCAGACGCCGCCTGGGAGGGGTCTTCGTTTCAGAGGAGGAGAGGAGTCGGAGTCCAGGTGCGTGGCGCATGGCCCTCCAGGCCATGGGGCCACGTGTGCATCAGTCCCAGGCACCTTTAGTCCTGGGGCTGCATCTTCAACATTGGGCCCAGCACCTTTAGCTGGAGCCCACTTCTGGGAAGAGGAATCCCAGGGTGTCCCTCTCGAGGGAGTCCGCTTCTAAGAAGAGGAGGCCGGGGGAGAACCTTTCTGACGGAGCGGTGAGAGTTCACGGTGAAGGAAGGGGCCCGGTAACTTTCTGGAGGGATTCATCTATCCACCAAAGGGTCTACTTATGTGCTGCTGCTGGCACTTGTCCTTACATACCAAAGGCCAAGAGGCTCGGGGTTCTGATAGATTCTGTGGCAGAGAGTCTCCCAATCGCATCTAGGAAAAGAACCTGATTGATCGTTCGAGCATCACTTCGGCTGCTAGGATCCACTCTGTAGGAGACTATCCAGGTGAGCTAAACCTACTCAGGGATAGAGTAGTAATTGTGATATCCATTTGTGCCTGGACTAACCTCCCAAACCTTGCTGTCCTGTCTCTTATCCACCCTTTCCTATCTGCTGAGCATTGAGAAAATAAACTCAACGTTGGAGTTTAAAGTGGTGTGGACATTGGAATTACTTGGGGGGGAAAACAGAGACCTGTCCCTATATCCTAGGAGACGAGAACCAACTGACGGAAGAACTTACCTGTGGGACCCAAATACATAACACCGCTCAACCTCCTCAACCAGGAGGGTACGGGCATATAGTACGGTGTGCCTTTTTCCTGCAATTGAGCCAAAGCAAGGGAAAAGGGTCCGTGTGCAGCTTCTATCATTCTGTGAATCTGTGGTTCATCCATCTCTCCCACTGCTCCTCAATCAATCATTCTTCACCCAGTCTTCGGATCACTAGATTTGGAGTGAGATTTGGAAATGTCACTCCTGTGCTGCTCAATGTTCTCCTAGCTGCAGAGGAAGCTGTACCTAAAGACCTGCAGTGCAATTATCTCCCTGCTCCTGCTTCAAATATTCTGTGGTTCATCCACCTCTTGTGCTGCTCCCTGAACAGTCTTCCTCCACTCTTCAGATCACCAGATTTGAAGTGAGATTTGGTGATGTCACTCCTGTGCTGCTTACTATTCTCCTTGCTGGAGGAGAAGCTGTACGTGAGGACCTGCAGTGCAAGGATTTCCCTGCTCCTTTTTCTAACATTCTGTGGATTTGTGGTTCATCCACCTCTCATGCTGCTCCCCAATCATTCTTCCTTTAGCCTTCAGATCCCTAGATTTGGAGATGTCACTACTATGCTGCTTACTGTTCTCCTTGCTGGAGAGGAAGCTGTACCTAAAGACCTGCAATGAAGGATTTCCTTGCTTCTATAACTCTGTGGATCCGTGGTTCATCCACCTCTCCTGTTGCTCCCCGGTCATCCTTCCTCCACACTTTAAATCACCAGATTAAGTAATGTCACTCCTATGCTGCTTACTATTCTCCTTGCTCATACCTCCCAACTTTTTGAGATGGGAATGAGGGACACCTATCAGCAAAAGTATGCAGGCATAGGACACACCCCTTGCCACGCCCCCTTAAAGGAGAATACTCAAAAAAAAAACAAGATTGGTTAATACCACAAGTTCTTTTTTTTTACCACTACTATTCCTTTATATTGGCTTTTGGAATTTACAAATGCAGCAATTTCGAATTTAGATGAAAGGCTTAGCGCTGGAAAACACTTTTTGATAGGTAAAAAGTGCATTTTATATACATCTATATAGATCAGACCAAAATTAGGGACAAAACCGGCGGAATGAGGGACAGAGGGACGTTGCTCCAATTCAGGGACAGTCCCTTGAAATCAGGGACAGTTGGGAGCTATGCTTGCTGGAGAGGAAGCTGTACCTGAGGGCCTGCAGTGCAAGGATCTCCCTGCTTCTGCTCCATCCATTCTATGGATCTGTGATTCCTCCACCTCCTCTCCTGCTGCTTCTTAATTATTACCCTATCGATCATCAGAGGGTAGCTCTGACTTAAAGAAGCAAAGCCCGCCTCTATCAAGATGGCTCTCCGCACACAGAGACACAGAACAAGACATGCTTGGGGGAAAATATGACCAACCTTACCCCAGCTCAACTGCTGTATTCAAGATTCGAAAGTTGGAAACCCGTGCTTAGGCTGGAGCGTTCATCTCCCAAAGCATAAGTCCACAATGTATAAAGCCGGCCACTCGGTGTACCCTTGATAAAAAAAAATCCTTCTATTGGCTACATGTAAATTGACACAGCATCATAAATACAATTCATTTTGGCTTATACAGCCTTCCTCATAGCATACCATGTATGTAGCCAATAAGAAGGATTTTTTTTTATCAATCGTGGGCTTATACATTGTGGACTTATGCTTTGGGGGGAAAGTTCTACTGCAGCGAGCTTACGTGCAATATTGCTGACTAGTCTGTTGACTTCTCCTTGCCTTCTTTGGTCACATTGTCCAGTCTTCTTTACCAGGACATTTATACATTCTACTTATAAGAAATAAAAGATGGATACTTTTAGTGAAAAAATTATATTGACATTCCATAGGAAGGTTGGGTGAGGTGTTCCCTGATGTAAGGTGGTTTCCAAGGCCAGTGTGGCTTATTTTAAGTTGATTCAGATGAAATGTTCCAGTTTGCTTTCCTGGCTCCTACTGCAACCAATAATTCATGGCTTAGGCAAGACTGATGGGGCTCCAGTTAGTCTAATGCGGGGTTTCTCAACCAGGGTTCCATGGAATCCTCCAGGTTGCTAAGGGTTTCTTGAGCAATGAGCAATTTTCCCTCTCAGATAAGTTCCCAATGACACCACTGATCTTTTTAGCTATCTGGGGAGTAATTCTTCCTAATGATTACAAGTGTAAGGAGCATTCTTCACACTGATCCTTACCCTAATGTATCATGAGTTGAGGATAGAGTAATTTAGTAGCAAGTGTTCCCTGAGACCGGAAAATTATTTCAAGGATCGGTGTTGAAAAGGTTGATAAAGGCTGATCTCATGTCTTAATACAATAGTAGTAGTTGGCCTTGACTCAGGAAACGGTTAAAAATTCCCATACTGGAACACCCAGACAGATGTAAAGAGTTAATTACATCTGATAATCATCTGAATTTGCTATATTGAGCACATGGAAGATTTAAATCAGCAACGGAGCAGCTGTATAGAGAACACTCAAAAGATTACCAGCCAGGTGGTCGCGGAACACATCGAGTACATAATATGCATCTACATACGACACTCTTGTGCTCTTCAGCGGCTGTGCGAGCTGATGGAGGTGTCTGAAAAGTTTGAAAAATGTTATGAATAAGTAAACAGGGCTTTGACTTCTGAGCTCAGTTTATAGATTGCGTTCTTTAAACAACCACCAATTACAGGTCTCGGTAGAAGAGGCAGAAAACCTCACTCTACAGATCTGAGACCGAGTTTGGACAATGGGCGCTTTGGGTGAGATAGAAAACGATTACATTTATATATTGGATGTACTTATCAGGAACACTAAAGCTGGCCATTCAGGAGTAGATGGCTTATTCTAGAAATAAGCACCATAGTTCCGCAACTTAGTTCTGCATCATATTACGACCCTGGCACCAGTTCTCAGATGTTGTTGATGGTTAGCCATATTGGAAGCAGCCCCTGACATGTGCCTCGGTAGCCTAGGCTGAGAACCATTGCCCTAGAGCACAAGCGTCAAGTGGAGGCAAGAGACGAGCTCCATTCCAGCTTCACGGCCCAAATTCCTTGACTTTTAGGTTTGAATCTATCAGCACATGAAAATGCTGCCATGAAATATGATCCAGCAAAGGTCCTTCATTGTACGGCACTGAAGCACCTCTCCATAGCACCCCTGACCACCACTCCTTTCTCCGTCTCAGCTACCACCAAAATAACCAGTGTTGGTTAGTATGGAGGCTTATGCCACGTACACACGACCGTTTTTCATGTCGAGAAAAATGCAATTTTTTTAGTTGGTCATTAAAAACGATCGTGTGTGGGCTCCAGAGCATTTTTCGCGATGTGAAAAATGGCCATTAAAAATTTCGAACATGCTCTATTTTTTCTCGTCGTTTTTCACGTCATGAAAAACGGTCGTGTGTAGGCTTTAACGACGTGAAAAAAATGCGCATGCTCAGAAGCAAGTTATGAGACGGGAGCGCTCGTTCTGGTAAAACTAGCGTTCATAATGGAGATAGCACATTCGTCTAACTGTAACGGACTGAAGAGCACGAGGCTGAAAAGCGTGAATCGGCTCTCACCAAACTTTACTAACATGAGGATCAGCAAAAGCAGCCCAAAGGGTGGCGCCATTCGAATGGAACTTCCCCTTTATAGTGCCGTCGTACATGTTGTACGTCACCACACTTTAATCGAGCATTTTTTTTCACGATAGTGTGTAGGCAAGGCAGGCAGAAGAATCACGTTGAGAAAAACTTCGTTTTTTTCAATGACATTAAAAACGGCCATGTGTACGCGGCATTAGAGTAGGTGGTGAAGTCCTCTCTGTTAACCCCCCATATCTCTGGGAGTACCTACACGCTGGGTCCACAGGTTAGCTCCCCTTGGGTCTAGCGGTTGACCCCTAGGCACATGCACTGCATTGTGGGTGGAGGTCACATACTGCCATACCCCCTCATATTTTGCGCCAGCTTTGACAGAGTAAGAGCCATTGGGGGAGCCCTGGAGAGGTATCTATGGGTCGTGGGGCAGTTTTCCACTGAACAGACAATGACAGGGCCTCTTTATGGGATTTCAAACTTCAGAGTCCCTCTGCAACCTACCATATTATACTCGAGTATAAGCCGAGTTTTTCAGCACATTTTTTTGTGCTGAAAATGCCCCCCTCGGTTTATACTCAAGTCACCTTTTTGTGCCTGATCTTACGGACTTTGGGGACCTGGTACTGGCAAACATGTAACCCCCCTCTTCCTCTACAAGTGTGCAAAGTTTCTTGTCCGGAGGACCTTCGGCCGGGGAGCACCGATTTTTCAAAGCCGGGCACCCCTTCCATAGACTCCCATGTTAAACCATAATTTCTCTGGTGACTTTGGGGACCCGGTACTGGCCGTTCGTAGGTACCCTGGACCCAGAACTTGGCACACATGTAGCCTCATTTCTCCTCTACAAGTGTGCAAAATTTTTTGTCTGGAGGATCTACGGCTGGGGAGCACCGATTTTTCAAACCCGGGCACCCCTTCTATAGACTCCCATGTTAAACGTCAATCTAGTCATGGGCACAGTGAGGCATGGACACAGTGAGGCATGCAGATGGACACCCTAGGCTTATACTCGAGTCAATACGTTTTCCCATTTTTTGTGGTAAAATTAGGTGCCTCTGCTTATATTCGGGTCGGCTTATACGCGAGTATATACAGTAATTATACACACTCCTCATTCGCCCATGCTGTCAGAACCACAAATCAGCCAAGAGACTGGAATCCTACCCAGAGGCCTTCCGAAAGGTCTGCTCAATCTACCAAAGCCAAAAACCATATAAAACTTGAAACAAGTTAATCAATCTAATGCCGGGGATTAACCCGTTTAATAACAGCAGCTCATCAGTGCCAGCACCGCGGGGGAGCAATAGAGGCTCAGGGGTGACGGAGAGAAGCAGCAACTGGAGTTACTTTAATGACTTTCCTTAAGAGATTAAAATGCCATGTCTGATGGGGCCGCTATATTACGACTTGCCGCCACTGGAGGGTGACAGTTTGTCTCAATGCCGCTCGCTGCTGGCGATAAAGCAGTGAATAAAATCCATCATATTTTAGGATTTATACATCCCGGCAATGTATAGAATTATGGAAGAGATACATTTGTAGGAGGATCCCGAATGTTACTGCAAAACCGTTTATCTGAAAAATGATCATCTGTAAATAAATAAGTCTTTAAAAACTGTCACTAGGTGCTGCGGTGTAAATGCTTTTACAGAAATCTTCGGGAGGAAGGCAAATACAAGAAGTGCCTAGAGTCCTGTCAGCTAAAGAGTATACCGAGAAGGAATAATGAAAGTTAAAGTAAAGATGAAGCAGTCACCAAGGCCGACCAGTTGGGTTCCATCTTCCTAAAGGCAATCATGATGGGACATAAACAGGCATCCAAACTCTATAATATAACTATGAAGGCTTATTTATGAAATGAGCTACATGGACAACCTCTGTGGACATCTGTCCGATAGACCTAGGTGAGCTTGTTGGACTTCTCATTCAAAAAAGCATGGCCATTAATATGATGTTGCCCCCTTTGCGACTATAACATCCTCCACTCTTATGTGAATGCTTTCCACAAGATCCTGGAGGGTGTCTGTGGGAATTTGTTCCCATTTGTGAGGTCAAGTACTGATGTAGGGTGAGAAGACCTGGCTCACAATTGGCATTCCAGTTCATCCCATAGGTGTTCAGAAGGGTTGAGGTCAGGGATCTCTGCAGGACGCTCAAGTTCCTCCACACCAAACTGGTCAAACCATGGCCATTTATATGGAGTCCCCCCCCCTTTCATGGCCATTAAGATGGAGTTGCACCCCCCCTTCCCATGGCCATTAATATGGAGTTTCCCCCCTTTCCATGGCCATTAATATGGAGTTTCCCCCCTTTCCATTGCCATTAATATGGAGTTTCCCCCCTTTCCATGGCCATTAATATGGAGTTTCCCCCCTTTCCATGGCCATTAATATGGAGTTTCTCCCCTTTCCATGGTCATCAATATGGGATTATCCGCATTTATGGCTAAAACAGCCTCCACTCTTCTGGGAACAGCGGCTAGCACTAACTGCATGTAAAATCCGACAAGCTAGTTTGTACCCAAGTTGATCGATCAACTTTGGTACATTCAGCCTGCCCATCCATGGTTCAAATCTCGGCTGGTCCCTGCTGAACTGGCCGGGATTTGTACCATCTATGGCGAGCTTAATTAACGACTTGCCACTCGTAGTACGTCCATGGACGTCCTCGGGTTTCAGTAGTTATACTAGGATGATGCCTACACCTACAGGCATCATCCCAGTATGGATCTTTTCAGCCGGCGATTTTGTAGCAGAAGTGATTAGAGTGGCTAATTAGATCACTTCTGCAGGTTCCAGAAAGGGCGTCCCACCCTGCTCCCGCCGCCGCCGCCTTTCCTGGGATCTACCGTCCCATCGCGGAGCCCGGTAGCGATGCACATGGCAGCGATTGCTGCACTGAACAGAGAGAGAGGAACTGACAATGTTCCTCTCTCTCTGTAAACCGGGAGTAACGAGTATTTCGTCACTTCCGGTTCCGCCTCTGTTTACCTGCCCGCTAGCGGCCAGGAAAGCAGCCGGTCAGATGGATTTTTATCTGTAATCAGCCTGCATGGGAGGCTAGAGGAGAGATTTATCCATAAAGAGGACATGTCATGGTCCATGCCGTCACAAGGGATGTTGTACATCCCTTGTGATAGCAATAAAGTTGATCCAAAAAGAAAATATTTAAAGTGCCCCGTCCCACCGCGCTTACGCGCAAACGCATATGTTTCTCACACACGTATATGTAATTGGTGACCACACATGCGAGGTTTTGTCGCGAACGTCAGAGCGAGAGCAATAATTCTAGCACCAGACCTCCTCTGTTAGTCTAAACTGGTGACCTGTAAAGGCATTTAAAGCATGGCCTATGGAAAATTTTAAGCACCGTAGTTCGCCGACATTTCACGGGCAGATGCAATTTTAAAGCCACAATTAGTTTGCCGCCATTCCACGGGCAGAGACACAATTTTAAAGCATGACATGTTTGGTATCTATCTACTCGGCGTAACATCATCTTTCACATTATACAAAAAAAAATTGGGCTAACTTTTTTTTAAATTCATGAAAGTATATTTTTTCCAAAGAAATTGCGCTCGATTTTTTACAAAAAAAATACAACGCCCGCCATTTTATTTTATAGGGCCTCTGTTAAAAAAAAAAAAAAAACATGTTTGGGGGTTCTAAGTAATTTTCTACCCAAAAAAATTTGATTTTTTATTTCTTTATTTTAGTTGTCATACATACAGAGAAGAAAACAATTTTAATTACCGTATATATACTCGAGTACAAGTCAAGTTTTTCAGCACATTTTTTTTGTGCTGAAAATGCCCCCCTCGGCTTATACTCGAGTCATCTTTTTGCGCCTGATCTCCCGGAATTTGGGGACCCGATGCCGGCTGTTAGTCCCCTGGACCCCAAACTAGGCACACATATAGCCCCACTCTTCCTCTACACGTGTGCAAAGTTTTTTGTCCGGGGGACCTACGGCCGGGGAGCACCGATTTTTCAAAGCCGGGAACCCCTTCCATAGACTCCCATGTTAAACTGTATTTTCTCTGGTGAATTTGGGGACCCGATACCGACCGGCCATAGGTCCCCTGGACCCCAGACTTTGCACACATGTAGCCCCATTTCTCCTCTACAAGTGTGCAAAGCTTGTTGTCTGGAGGACCTACGACTGGGGAGCAGCAATTTTTTATAGCCGGGCATCCCTTCCATAGACTCCCATGTTAAACGTCAGTCTAGTCATGGGCACAGTGAGGCATGGGCACAGTGAGGCATGCACATGGACACAGTGAGGCAAAGTGAGGCATGCAGATGGACACCCTAGGCTTATACTCGAGTCAATAAGTTTTCCCATTTTTTTGTGGTAAAATTAGGTGCCTCGGCTTATATTCGGGTCGGCCTATACTCGAGTATATACGGTAATCCATCAATCATATAAGCTCCAGCGAGTCCATTCAAAATCCTGTTAACAGCATTACTCCTATCCTAAATATATCCACAAAAAAAAAAAAGAAAAACAATAACTATTTATTTGAGATAGTCCCCATTCTATCTTCCGTTAGACCTGCTTCTCTTGTATGCCAACATACTTTACTAAGAAGAAAAACCTCTACCTATCTGAAGAGGCAAAAGGACAAAGTAAGAAGCCCCATAAGGGAAAAAAATCCTAAAAAAAAAAAAATATAAAAAAGGAAAAAAAAAAAAAAAGGAAGAAGAGAAGATAGAAAGAAAAAATAGGATTTTTATAACAGCTTACCTGTAAAATCCTTTTCTTGGAGTACACCACGGGACACAGAGCTAGTCATTACATAATGGGTTAAGGGTCACCAGCGGTGATTGGACACTGGCACAACCAATGGAAGACAGTTCCCCTCCATATAACCCCTCCCATCAGGGAAGTACCTCAGTTTTGTAGCAAAGCAGTAAGGTTCCCATAAGAAGGGGGGGACCTCTGTGTCCCGTGGTGTACTCCAAGAAAAGGATTTTACAGGTAAGCTGTTATAAAAATCCTATTTTCTTTATCGTACACCACGGGACACAGAGCTAGTCATTACATAATGGGACGTCCCAGAGCAATGCTCATATGAAGGGGGGGAGACACAGATCAAACAGGCCGCTTGCGGACCAGAAGCCCTATACTGCTGCCTGCAGCACACTTCGCCCAAAGGCGGAATCCTCATGTCCTTTCACATCTATTTGATAGAATTTGGAAAATGTATGGACTGAAGACCAAGTTGCAGCTTTACAGATCTGAGCCATCGAAGCCTGGTGGTGCACTGCCCATGAAGCACCTATCGCCCTGGTAGAGTGCGCCTTAACAGGAAAAGGAGGAGTCCTGTTCTTTAAACCATAAGCTTGAATAATTACTTGTCTAATCCACCTGGAAATGGTGGATTTTGATACCGCTTGGCCCTTCTTGGGCCCATCTGGTAAAATAAACAAAACATCTGTTTTACGTATCTGAGCGGTTGCTTGCAGATACACCTTTACCGCTCTCCCTAGATCTAGAGAGTGTAATAATTTTTCCCCCGCCGTCCGCGGGTTTGGAAAAAAGGAAGGCAGAACAATGTCTTGATTCAAGTGAAAAGCCGACACCACCTTAGGTAGAAAAGCCGGATGGGGTCGTAGTACGATTTTGTCCTTGTGACAAATTAGACAAGGCTCTTTACAAGAAAGAGCTGCTAGCTCTGATACTCTCCTAGCAGAAGCTATAGCAATCAGAAAGGCCAACTTCCTACTTAATATAATTAAAGGAATATGGCGAATAGTTCAAAAGGTTGCTTTTGCAACACTGACAATACCAAATTCAAATCCCATGGACACAAGGGAGTCCTAACTGGAGGATTTATCCTCAGTACCCCCTTAATGAATGTCCGAACTAGGGAGTGAGATGCCAATGGTCTCTGAAAGAAGACTGATAGAGCCGATATTTGCCCTTTGATGGTGCTAAGGGCTAAATTCATATCCACTCCTAACTGGCAAAAAGCAAGAATCCTACTTATTTCATACTTCTGAGGATTCCAACATCTGGATTCACACCAGGAAACGTATGCTCTCCAGACTCTCAGATAGATGAGTCTGGAGGCTGGCTTTCTAGCATTAATGAGCGTAGAAAGAGCCGGACCAGAGACCCCACTCTTTTTAAAAATGTGGGTCTCAGCAGCCAGGCCGTCAACTTTAGCCTTTGTAAGGAAGGGTGGAATACTGGACCCTGTGACAGCAGGTCGTGTCGGAGTGAAAACTTCCAGGGCCTTCCTATCGCCGTTTTTACAATCTCGGCGTACCAAGGCCTCCTGGGCCAGTTTGGGGCCACTAGGATTACTGGTATTCCCTCCTCCTTGATCCTGCGAAGTAGTCTTTGTAGAAGAGGGATCGGAGGGAATGCCTAGATCAGTGAGAACTGATTCCATGGAGTTATTAGAGCGTCTGTATTATTAGAGCGTCTGTCCCGTAGGCTAGAGGATCCCTCGTTCTGGACACAAAGTTGTCCAATTTCTTGTTGAACCTGGCAGCTAGCAGGTCTACATCTGGGTTTCCCCATCTCAGACATATGGCCTGAAAGATCTCGGGGTGAAGAGACCACTCCCTGGTAGCAGCTGCTGACGACTCAGGTAGTCTGCTTGCCAATTTTCCATCCCTGGAATGAAGATTGCAGAAAGGCAAGGTACATGCTCTTCTACCCATGCCAGGATCCGGTTCACCTCTCTTTGGGCTGCCCGACTGCGGGTGCCTCCTTGGTGATTGATGTAAGCTACTGCAGTAGCATTGTCGGATTGAACCCGAACTGGGTAGCCCTGTAACCTGTATGTCCAGGTTTTGAGGGCTAGATATACCGCCCGGATCTCTAGCACATTGATGGGCAGGATCCCCTGAGTCTTGGCCCAGGTTCCCTGGGTAGAAGCCTCCTCGAATACTGCACCCCAGTCCGATAGGCTGGCATCCCTAGATACCACCTTCCAGGCCACTGGGAGGAAGGACTTTCCCTTCCGTAAATTCCTGGCTTCTAGCCACCAATCGAAGTTGTGGCGTACTTGTGAGGACAGGCGCATGGGTATATCCAGAGCTTGGCTCTTCCT
Source organism: Rana muscosa (assembly GCA_029206835.1). NCBI lineage: Eukaryota > Metazoa > Chordata > Amphibia > Anura > Ranidae > Rana > Rana muscosa. The sequence continues at coordinate 89,583,388 of CM055124.1, read as the reverse complement.
ATTCCAGGAAGCTAAAATATTGCCTTGAAGTAGTCTCGAATGAAACTGGGCGTAAGGGACCGCCTCGAAGGAGGCTACCATCTTTCCCAATAGTCTCATGCAAAGGCGAATAGACGGCCTCTTGTTTGCTTTGACCTTGTGGATCAGGTCTTTCAGAGACTGTATCTTCGGTTCTGGCAGGTATACCCCGTTTTGGGCTGTATCTATGATCATGCCCAGGTACACTATCCTTCTTTGGGCCTGGAGAGAGGATTTTTGTAAATTTATAATCCATCCTAAATGCTCCAGGTATCCTACTGTAGTGTGTACAGCGTGACCCAATCCGTCCTTTGACTGATCTATTACTAGTAGATCGTCCAGATAGGCTGTTACCGCAATGCCCCGTGTTCTTAGGTTACTAACAGAGGAGCTAGCACCTTTGTGAATACTATGGGCGCGGTGGCTACACCAAACGGCAGAGCCACAAATTGAAAGTGGCGATCTTCTACCGCAAACCTTAGGAATCTTTGGTGAGCGGGGAGGATGGGTATGTGTAAATGTGCGTCCTTGATATCTATGGACGCCATGAATTTTCCGCCCTTTAAAGTGGCGGCCACGGATCGGATCGTTTCCATTCGAAAATGGCGATCGTTCAGGAACCGATTTAGGGATTTTAGATCCAGGATGGGTCTGACATCTCCATTTGGCTTTGGAATCACAAAGAGGTTTGAGTAAAAACCTGAACCTCGCTCTTTTTCGGGTACGTCTGTAACTACCCCTTGAGCCATTAAGTGATTCAAACCTTTGAAGAAGGATTCTCTTTTTTGTGGATCCTTGGAGAGTCTTGAACCTCGGAATTGAGAAGATGGGATCTCTCGAAATTCCAGTTTGTACCCTGAGGATATTGTGGATACTACCCAATTGTCCTGGATTTCTGACCACCAAGTCGCTCAGAACTGACAAAGCCTTCCTCCCACTCGGCCGAGCGGGGGCGCCCCTTCACTGAGAGGCTTTGGGGGCTTGCTTATTAGCTCTTGCACCCCACAGCTTCTTGTTCTTCTGAGCTTGCCCCTTGGCTTTTGTGGGCGGCTAAAACAGGCCGCCGCCACTGGTTGGAGTCAGATTTCCCGGGAGCTGGGGAGAGAGCGTTTAAAACAAGATCTCTTGTTTTTCTTTCTCTCAGGTAAAAGTCATTTTACCACTTGATCTTCTGTATATATTTTTCTAAATCTTCCCCAAATAGGCGTTCGCCATGGAACGGGAACTTGCCAACAGCTTTTTGCATGGGGTCTCCGCTGACCAATGCTTAAGCCAAAGTACTCTGCGCATCTGTACCAGCTGGAGTGTAAGGCGTGATGCCTGTATGATAGAATCTCTCATGGCATCCACTGTGAAGCATAAGGCTTTAGGCAAATTTTTCCCAATTTCTAGCCTGCTCTGAAGGCAGTTCCTTCAGCCCCTGCTTTACCTGTTGGCTGATGACCTGACCCATACCGACTGCTGCTACTGCAGGTTGGGTAATTGAGCCGGCCAAAAGGAAGGAGGATTTCAACTTCCTCTCAGAAGGATCTTTTAAACCCTTGTACATTATCCACCGGACATGTCAGGTTTTTATTTACACAAGAAATAGCCGCAACTACCGCAGGCAGGCTCCATTTCTTAAAAAAAAATTTTTTCCCCCATAGGATAAAGAATGTTAAACCTTTTTGGAGGTGAGAAACGCTTATCTGGATGTTGCCAGTTTGCGTATATTAGATCCTCTAGTAACGGATGAACCGGGAAGGAGCATGCACCTTGCAGGGATCTTAATGACCCTAGGGAGGAGACAGGTAATTCCGTTACCTCCGCAGAGGTTAACTTAAATGCACTGCTATAGCATTGTACCTGTGACCTTAAAATCTGGCTCCTCATCCTCTGCTGATGTAGCCTCCTCCTCCTCATCCTCCTCCCTCAGGTACTTCTGAAGGGAGGTCCAATACTGGAAGAAACCTGCTTCGCTTATTGTTCCTTTTTAGAGGACTTAGCGATTAAGGTAGCAATTTTTTCCTCCAGATTATTTAGGGCAGCTGATAAAGTGTCCTCAGTGACATATACAGGCCCAGGCTCCACTGGGGAAGCCGCCATACCTGACAGAGGTAATGGCTCATCCTGAACAGGTGCATTTAGCAACACAGGAGAGAAAGGTACCGAGTCAGCACAGTTAGAGCCTCCTCTCAGGCGGTGGTGCTTTCTTATCTCTTTTTGTCCGTATTACTTCCCCTGGAAGGCTTACCGTTTAGACAAAATACAAGGTACCTAAATGCATATACTACCGTGTTCAGTTTAGCAAATACATTAAGTATGCAACTTTTAACACATAACTATGCATAACATGGATGTCTTCTAGGAAGTACCCAATCCAACCACATGGAGTCTTACGTCCCTGTATAGCTGCTGTGTTTCTCTGCCAGGAATAAGAGAACTAACGAGCTTGCTTGCTGCTGCAGTGCTTCTCACACTGACAGTCTTTTAAATTTGGCGCCGTTTCTGTGCCTGCGCGCGCCACGTGCCCGCGCACGCCTCGGCCCCCCCCCCTCCGATAAAGCGCGCTCCCGGCCTTTAGCGCTATGGTGGTGGCCATAGTGAGAGAGGACTCTCATCAGCCCCTGTCCCCACTTACCTGCATCTGCAGGTGTCTGTATCGGCCACCGGAAGGAGGAGCGGGGTGCTCAAGCAAGCTCAGCAGCGGAGGTGACGAGCAGTGTACTTCGCCGAAGCCGACACTGAACAGAGTGAGGTGAGTATATTCAGCTCTTTACTCCCCCCAGTGGTGGAAAAAAAGAAGACATCCACTTTTTGAAAAAGGTCCCAACCTAGTTATGGACCTTCTAATCTCACCTTATCCACGCCGCAGGTTTTTCTGCTGAAAGATTTCAGACAGATACCAAACTTCACCCTTCACAGTGGGCTATGTGTGCCAACCTTCAGGGATATGGGTTCCTATTTAAAGGATACCTCTCCCCTGGGCCTTGTACAAGACTCTTACCAGGACTTTATAGCGAAATAGCGAAAGTGCTGGATCTTAGAGCCCAGTCCTCCGAAGAGAGACATTACAGGCGACGCCTCATGGATGAGGCCCGGATCCCATCCAGATTCAGCTAATTTGTAGGCGTCTTGGATGGATCCGAAAGCATAGCTCTTTTACCCCCAGAGGGTCTCTTTGGTAGAGCTTTCCTTTAGCACCTCCTAACGCGTCCAACACCTTTCGACACTGGCGAAAAAACTGAGGTACTTCCCTGATGGGAGGGGTTATATGGAGGGGAACTGTCTTCCATTGGTTGTGCCAGTGTCCAATCACCGCTGGTGACCCTTAACCCATTATGTAATGACTAGCTCTGTGTCCCGTGGTGTACGATAAAGAAAAATCAATAAAAGGGAGGAGGAAGAAAACACCGATAGGGGAAGGGGAAAATTTCGATTTTTACATGTAGGAGCGAAGTGTCAGAATTGGCCCGGATACGAAGTGGGGTTGTAAAGGTTCGTGTTTTTTTTATTATGATTATTATTATACACGATTTATATAGCGCCAACAGTTTACGCAGTGCTTTACAATGCATAGGGAGGACGACACAATTGCAGTACAGTTCAATACAAAAGGTACGGCGTCTATGGAGGCTGAGTGTATGACTCGGGAGCGCGCCCGCAAGGTAACCCCCTCGGGAGAGCTCTTCTCCAATGGGGTTATCTAATGCGGGGAGGAGCCACCGAGGGACCCCAGAAGAGGATGTTCGGGGCCACTCTGTGAAAAACGAGCTGCACAGTGGAGGTAAGTATGACATGTTTGTTATTTTAAAAAAATTAAAAAGGAATCTTTAGTGTCACTTTAAGGCAGCTGATATATATTTCACGTGTAAGCCTGCAGAAGTTTAGTAATATAAGACTGAATATTTAAATCCTGCAAAAGTCCAATTGTGATTGATTCTCTTCAAAGTGCCTTTGTGGGTAATCCAATGTTCTCTTTTTTTTTTTCATCCCAGCACTGGGAACATGGGAAGTCTACCTGGTTCTATATACAGCCGTGGCCAAAAGTTTTGAGAATGACACAAATAATGATTTTCACAGAGTCTGCTGCCCCCTGTTTTTATGATGGCAATTTGCTTATACTCCAGAATGTTATGAAGATTGATCATTGCAAATTGGAAGGTCCCTCTTTGCCATGAAAATTAACTTAATCCCATAAAAAAAAATGTCCCCTGCATTTGTGAAGAAGGCTTCAGTGCACCCAAGAAAGTCCAGCAAGCGCCAGGGCCGTCTCCTACAGTTGATTCAGCTGCGGGATAGAGGCACCACCAGTGCAGAGCTTGGGATGGGGGGCACCGCCAGTGCAGAGCTTGGAATGGGGGCACCACCAGTGCAGAGCTTGGGATGGGGGGCACCACCAGTGCAGAGCTTGGGATGGGGGGCACCACCAGTACAGAGCTTGGGATGGGGGGAACCACCAGTGCAGAGCTTGGGATGGGGGGGCACCACCAGTGCAGAGGGGGAGATTGGGGCACCACCAGTGCAGAGCTTCCCAAGGAATGGCAGCAGGCAGGTGTGAGTCCATCGGCACGCACAGTGAGGAGAAGACTTTTGGAAGATGGCCTGGTGTCAAGAAAAGCGGCGAAGAAGCCACTTCTCTCCATAAAAAACATCAGTGACAGACTGATACTCTGCAAAAGGTCCAGGGATTGGACTGCTGAGGACTGGGGGAAAGTAATTTAATCTGATGAATCCCCTTTGCGATTGTTTGGGGCATCCAGGAAAAACCTTGTCCGGAAAAGAAAAGGTGAGCGATACCATCAGTCCTGTATCACGCCAACAGTAAAGCATTCTGAGACCATTCATGTGTGGGGTTGCTTCTCAGCCAAGGGAGTCGGGGGCTTACTCACAATTTGGCCTAAGAACACGGCCATGAATAAAGTATGGTACAAAAACATCCTCTGAGAGCAACTTCTCCCGACCACCCTAGAACAGTTTGGTTGCTTGTGAGCCCCTATTCATAGCCAGTGAGCTTTTCAATTGACTGACATTCCCGAATGCCCATTGGAAAGCTGTACTTTTTGCATGTGAGCCACCTATCTAAAGCCAGTGAGATTTTGGTGAGGATCAATGCCTTTTCCAGGATAATGGAGCACCTTTCCAAAAGGCAAAAGTGATAACTAAGTGGCTCTGGGAACAAAACATCGAAATTTTGGGTCCATGGCCAGGAAACTCCCTTCACCTTAATCCCGTTGAGAACTTGTGGTCAATCCTCAAGATACGGACAAAGAAAAAAAAAAACCACAAATTCTGACAAACTCCAAGAATTGATTATGGAAGAATGGGCCGCCACCAGTCAGGATGTGGCCCAGAAGTTGATTGACAGCATGCCAGGGGGAACTGCAGAAGTCTTTAAAAAGAAGGGTCATCAATGCAAATATTGACTCTTTGCATAAACTTCATGTCATTGTCAATAAAAGCCTTCGACACTTATGGAATGCTTGTAATTATAGTTCAGAATTCCATAGTAACGTCTGACAAAAAGATCTGAAAATACTGAAGCAGCAGACTTTGTGAAAAATAATATCTGTCATTCTCAAAACTTTTGGCCACGGCCAAAGGTCGTTCCCCATCAGGAATTTTGGGGCCCCTTACACAGCTTCAGGCATGATGGGCCCCCCTGGAGCAGAGGAGAACCGCCGCAAATTGAGAAGCAGGCAGGGGGGGCTGCCGTGAATTGAGAAGCGGGGGGGTTCCACGAATTAAGCGGGGGGGGGGGGGGGGTGCTGCCGCCGCAAATTGTTGTGGTCGGGGGCTTTGGGTACAGACGAACAAAAAACCCCCAAAAGAACAGAAAAAAAGGGGGGTTGCCATCCGGGGCCCTGGGGGCCTCTGTGGACCTTACAAAAAATAAAATAAAAATTATATAAAAAAAGGGGGGTTGCCATCCGGGGCCCTGGGGACCTCAGAGTCCCTTACAAAAAAATAAATACAAAAAAAAATTAAAAATTATTAAAAAAAGGGGGGCTTGCCATCCAGGGGCCCTGGGGACCTCCGGGCCCCTTAAAAAAAAAAAAATGTATAAAAAAAAAAGGGGGGTTGCCATCCGGGCCCCTTACAGGTGTACTGCCTGTACCCCCCTGATGGCTGTACACCTTGGTCCAGTGAACTCTACCTACCAGCAGATAGTTGAATATATAACCCATGCAGAGCAATCCACCTTGCTGCCCTCCATCCCTCACTGGCAATATAAATCTCTTCGGTTAGCCCCTGCAATGAAGCTGAGAAAAAGAGAATTGACTTCCCACATAGAAATAGGTGACACATTTACCAGGAAACACAGGAAATTCTTCAAAGTCGTATGTTAAAGCAAGAGGGTGATTATCAATACAGCGCAAAGTATAAAGGACTGTTTAGAGGCTCATTTGTTTGCCTTTTTGTGGATGGGAATCAACGCTTATTCCATTGTAGCTCCTTGAGACGCCTTCCTGCCGATCAATAAAGAATAAAGTAACTCGCCGATAAAATGGCACTCGGAGTGTTAGAGAAAAAGCTGACATTGATTCAAAAGCCGCAGCTCAGTGCAAGGGGAATAGATGTGGATTTCATTGTGCAATATGGGTATACTGGGGACAGGAAGTGAGGGGAAATCTCTGCTGCTGGGCCACACATAATATTTTTTTATTTGCAGAGTAAATTTTCACCACATTCACTAAGAGAAGGGAACGTTTACTTGGAAAGTGGACAGCCCAATGCCTTAAGTTGGCAATAGAAAAAAACGCGCTAAACCATAAGAAATTAAACTAAAAACTAAAACAAAAAGGCAGCAGCTAGAGTGGGATAAACACAAATAGCAAATAGAAAATTAAAAACTGTAATGAGTCCACAGAGGTCCTCAAATGACAAGAGGGTTAATGCGAAATGGATGTCCACCAAGGCATACACCAATCAAGATAGTCAGCTCAAAACAGTCTATATGTAGAACATTGATCCATCTGTATTGATTAGAACACCACCGCAGTGAATCCACAGATGAGTGAGATGCCCACCACCGTATAAAAAAGACGCTTACCAGAGGGCAAGCACGAATGAGCATTCGGCTATAGCCCAGCCACGGCCTTTAACATCAGGGGAATGATGACACAGGAAGTGAACTCTCAAGGGATGAATATAAAGGTGCCAGGCTCCTTCAGCGTAACATGCGGTCCGTGTACTCATACAGCATGCAAGGAAGAAAGAGGGACCATAGGGTGACACCGTAGACACAATGGAATTTCTTAAAAAGTATTGTACTTACAAAACGTCACAGGTTTAAAACGCATAAGAAAATGCCGGCCGGCAACGTAGGAGCCCTTCCTCCTCAAGTCGACGTGGTGACATCACTGCGCGCCCTCCCACATCATCATGTCGACTTGAGGAGGAAGAGCTCCTTCCTACATTGCCGGCCAGTGTAAGCGGTAGGGTCTTCCAAGTAGCGCATTTGCGGAGGAAGTTCTGTAAAATCGGGCGGACATTGGCTTCCAAGTAATCCGGCAGGTGTTTCTGGACATGTGTAGCTAAGTATTTGAATTTCTCTACCCACTGAAGGGGAGCCGGCAAACCGGGGGGGGGGGGGGGGAGCCATCGGGCGCAGGGGGAAGAGCACCGATTTGTCCCAATTAATTTTAATGCCCGAGAACCTGCCGAATTTCTCAAAAATCTCAAGGGCCGCCGCCAGGGAAGCATGATGGTCGCCTAGATTTAGTAGGGTGTCGTCCGCGTACATGGATATCTTTTCTACTAGAGATGCCAGCCATTCTATTGGAGGATCGGATCATCGCGGCCAACGGTTTAACAGCCAGCGCGAATAGGGTGGGAGAGAGGGGACAGCCCTGTCTAGTGCCTCGGCGGAACGGGAAGGCCACGGACAGAACACCACCGGTGCAGACCCTGGCTGTAAGATCAGAGTACAGCAGTTGCAACCACGTAATGAAGACGGGTCCGAACCCAAATTTGTGTAGCACTGACCACAGGTATTCCCACTCCACCGAGTGAACGGCTTTTTCAGCGTCCAGGGAGGCAATAACCTCTGTCCCCTCGCTCCCAGACATCCGATCAATCACCGTGAACAGCCTCCTCAAATTAATGTCTGTGCCCTCCCCAGCATAAAGCCCGTTTGGTCTCCATGCACCAAGGACAGTATCACTCCATTAAGCCGATTGGCCAAGATCTTAGTGAGGACCTTGGCGTCAACATTAAGGAGGGATATCGGCCTGTACGAAGAACAAAGTTCGGGGTCCTTTCCTGGCTTGGGGATAACCACTATGATCGCTCTCAGCATGGAGGGCGGCAACCGAGAGTCCTGAAGCGAGGTCTGCAACACCTCCCCCAGCACTGCAGCCAATGATTCACTATGCGTTTTGAAAAATTCGGCTGGGAGGCATGTGGTCAGTTCTTGGTCTTACAGCCAGCAGAGGACAGCTGCAGCATCGGATTAATGCTGCAGCCCCATGGGTGATTATGTAATTTCGTTTTTTTTTTTTTTTAATCCCACACAGACTAACCCAGACGTTTCCCTTAAGAGACCGATATGCTTGCAGTAGAAGAACAAAGAAAGATTTATTTGGGGTCCATTAAAACATTCTTGAAGACATCTGAGATGATATTACGAACGATATGAGTAAAGAAAAATCGCAGATAAAGATGAATGTGTCTCTTGATGATCACTTCCCCCAGAGAGTCCTGTGAAAGAGTAAGATTAATGGACACCGTGTACTTCTCCTGTAACGGCAAAACGTGGCACTCGACACAAGGGGAAATGCGGCAGAGACAAAGGATGGATGGGAGTCACTCAAAGACGGCCAGCTTGATGTCTTATTAGATTGATCTGTGGTTACCCCGTGTCATCTTTAGTTATTATTGGAGGGTGTATTGAATTATTTTAATCGACCGATTCTCAAAGCATCTGTAACTGAGGGATGAACTTCATGAGGTTTCATGATGAATTTAAGTTTTTTGTTTGTTCGTCAACTTATTTTTCCTAGCTCTTCCTTTAAGAGGAACTTCCAGTGATGGTTTACAATTATGAGCTGGTAGGACACTGTGACAGCTTCCAGCATTAAGGAACCCCTTAAAAGGCCAGAGGAGCTGGCAAGATGGGGTTAAACACGGTTGACTTTCACTTTGAGGCCATCCATGCCAGGTGATAATCATGGGCTTCTGAACTTTCACCACATCAGTTTCAGTTCTTTTGGCACCAAAGGCTCATGTTCCTTGGGGAAACCCTTGGTCCACAGTGCATCAGGTTCTGCAAATATATACAAGTTTGTTGTATACAAATACGTATAAGCAGGTGCAGCTAGACCTGCATTCAAGAGAGCTGGCTGTAGACTTCTTGACCATTATAGAGGTAGGGGCTAGTGTGGGTTGCAAAAGTTTTTTGAGGCCAGGCCAAGAGTTCCCAGAGGAAAACACTTCCCCCTGGAGGGTTCCAGAACCTATGGAGGAGGTGCCTACAAAAAACCCAGTCCTGGAGGCTGGCGAGGAGTAGACCTGCACCCAGGAGAGCTGGCTGTTAACTTCCTGACCCTTATAGTGGTAGGGTCAAGGGCGGGTTGCAAAAGGACTTTTATTCCAGTTCAAGAGTTCCCTGAGTGAGGCAATTCACCTAAAGAGTCTGGGAGAGGTATACCTTTTTAGGAGGTGCCTACTGAAAACCCAGTCCTGTGAGCAGGGGCGGTCCATCCATTAAGGGCACATGGGCGCTGATGCCCTGTCTATCGCCGCCCCTCCATCCCTGTGTCCGGACCCTTTTCAGGACACCGGCGCATGGATTCCAATGCGGCGGGGCTGTTTTTTTGAAGCACCGATTAGTGCCAGAGGCTCTAATAGGCTGGGCCCGGGTCTCAGAGAGTGCGCTCCTATCCCATCCAGGTGTGTTACAACAGTGAATGAATACAGTATTTGCTGTTGTAACACTGATCCTCCTCCTGGCCAATCAAGAAGCCAGTTTTGACACCGGTCATCCAATTGGCTGAAAGGATAGGCAATCCCATTGGATGCCTAGGAGGAAGAGGGGAGGAGCTGGAAGCCGCCATGGAGGAGGAGAGGACACAGAGTTGCTGCACCACGCTGCCTGCCCCCCGCCACCGCCAATGGGGTAAGTGCCGGACTGACCGGCAAACAGCAGGGGGGGGGTGCAGCTGGGGGGGGGTGGGGGTTTGTTTGCCACCCCCACCTCCAAAAAGAAAAACCAGCTGCCACTGCCTGTGAGTTCTAATAACCCTGGGAGGAGGGAGAAACTGTTAGAGGGAGATGGCTGTTTGAAGTGCTGAAAATGCTTTCACATGTGACTGCTGCAGGCCGTCCACCAAATGTGATTGACTACGTAATGTCAAGTGATTCCGGAATGTATGTCGATGTGATGTGACTGTTATGCCATATCCTGAGTACCATCAGTAAATTGCAGCAACCCTATTCATATGTAGACATTCCTTGCTTGGGATATAAAGGTGGTTAACTTGCATCATCCACTTTGGTCTGAATTGCGTGGAATTTAGATTTGGCCTCCGGCCTAAAAAAGTACAGTCTGTAAATAGATGTGTGGCTTTTCACAGAACCCCAACAGTTCACGCCTGAAGGAAGGAACAAAGTGCAAAAATCTTAAATTATGCCTTTAGTTCACGCTTCCATCTCTCAAACATCATTTGCCTGTTTACTGCTTAGAGGAAAGTATTTGGGAATTCTATAAATAATTAACATGTCTTTTCATTACCACCTCGCAACAGATCTAATTGAAACAAGCTGTTTACTTTTCCCCTTCGAGGACTCCGGACAAGTAGAAGCTCATTCACATCAACCCCCTCACTGCCAGCAAATTAAAGACACCAAATCCGTAACATATGGCAGCATGGCGCCAAAGGGTGGAAGGGGCAACATTCAAATAAAATGAACAAGACCACAAATTCATATTAACCAATTACGTAAAGTGATTCTGTGCCCATATGTAATACAGTTTCATGTAGGTTAGTTGGCATGTACAGGAGCCTGCGGTGTGTTCCGGGACTCTAGAAAAACATGGCAATCCAAAGAGAAAACAGCAGCCAATTCCAGAGATCACTAATCATATTGATGGGGCAACAGCGAGGCAGAAGACGAGCCAGAGTCACTGACCACAGGAGATGGTTTCCTTCAAACAGCAAAGTCTGCAAGATACCAGAAAAATCCTAGGCGGTGCCAACTGCACATGTGAACTTCAGGTGTAGGTTGCCCCCAGCCCTTGTGTTGGGCTTCCCCCCAGCCCTTGTGTTGGCATGCCCTTCCATGGTTTTTTTTTTTTTTTAAGCTCTTTCCCTGAAGTCTTCTGGTTGGTCATGTGAGGTCACATGTCCTCCTCTGGTGGGGTGGTCCAGTATGCTGCAGAGAATGCCACTCTCATAATGACATGAGCAATATTTTATGCAGGATTCTCCTATGAGTCTAGGGATGATGTAACCTTGTGTTGGACTTCTCCCCCCCAGCCCTTGTGTTGGACTTCTCCCCCCAGCCCTTGTGTTGGACTTCTCCCCTCCCCCCAGCCCTTGTGTTGGACTTCTCCCCGCCCAAGCCCTCATGTTGGACTTCTTCTCCCCCCCTCAGCCCTTGTGTTGGACTTCTCCCCCCCAGCCCTTGTGTTGGACTTCTCCCCCCCTCAGCCCTTGTGTTGGACTTCTCCCCCCCCCTCAGCCCTTGTGTTGGACTTCTCCCCCCCCCTCAGCCCTTGTGTTGGACTTCTCCCCCCCTCAGCCCTTGTGTTGGACTTCTCCCCCCCAGCCCTTGTGTTGGACTTCTCCCCTCCCCCCAGCCCTTGTGTTGGACTTCTCCCCCCCCCCAGCCCTTGTGTTGGACTTCTCCCCCCCCAGCCCTTGTGTTGGACTTCTCCCCCCCAGCCCTTGTGTTGGACTTCTCCCCCCAGCCCTTGTGTTGGACTTCTCCCCCCCCAGCCCTTGTGTTGGACTTCTCCCCCCCCCCAGCCCTTGTGTTGGACTTCTCCCCCCCCAGCCCTTGTGTTGGACTTCTTCCCCCCAGCCCTTGTGTTGGACTTCTTCCCCCCAGCCCTTGTGTTGGACTTCTTCCCCCCAGCCCTTGTGTTGGACTTCTTACCCCCAGCCCTTGTGTTGGACTTCTTACCCCCAGCCCTTGTGTTGGACTTCTTACCCCCAGCCCTTGTGTTGGACTTCTACCCCCCCCAGCCCTTGTGTTGGACGTCTTCCCCCCAGCCCTTGTATTGGACTTCTTCCCCCCAGCCCTTGTGTTGGACTTTTTTCCCCCAGCCCTTGTGTTGGACTTTTTTCCCCCAGCCCTTGTGTTGGAATTCTTCCCCCCAGCCCTTGTGTTGGACTTCTTCCCCCCAGCCCTTGTGTTGGCATGCCATTCCATGTTTTTTTTTTAACGTCTTTCCCTGAAGTCTTCAGCTTGGTCATGTGAGGTCACATGTCCTCCTCTGATGTGAGTGGTCCAGTATGCTGCAGAGAATGCTACTCTCATAATGACATGAGCACTATTTTATGCAGGATTCTCCTATGAGTCCAGGGATGATGTAACCTCAAGACCCATGTCCCTAATGCCCGAGTTTAGAGAAAGTAGGTCTGAGGATGCTCATTCCGTCAGAGTACTGGCACTGGATCACAGTGCTGGAGACCTAACTTGTGAAGGGTAAGATATTTTTTAAGCTGGAGCCGAGTTTTAAAGCAGTTGTAAGGATCTATTCACATGAGCGCGCCTCCAAAGTTTGATGCGACTTTTGGTGCAACTTTGATTCAAATTTACATTCTCTGGACCAAAGTTGCATCAAAAGTAGTTCAGGCACCTTTTTCAAAGTCCCACCAATTTGAACAGGTGCCATTGAAAAGAATGGGCTGCAACTTGTCATGCAACGTTGATGGCCAAAGTCGCATGGCAAGTCGCACAAGTGTGAATGGAGCCTAAAGGTTTGATTTTGTTTTTCAAAAAAATAACAAACATGTTATACTTACCTGCTGTGTGCAATGGTATTGCACAAAGTAGCCCCAAACCTCCTCTTCTGGTCCCCCCTCCCCTGCCGGCAGTGCTCGCAGCCCCTCCTCTTCTGGGTCTGCCACCATAGCAATCTGCTTGCTATGGGGCAGACATGTTGGGCTCACTCTCAAACCAGGCTGCGTGCATCTATAGACACACATACACACACACAACGTAGCTCAGCTCTGTACCAAGCTTCATCTTCACAGGATTTGAATTGACAGCAGCAGGAGTCAATGACTCCCGCTGCTGCCTCTGTGCCTGTGAGGAGGGCAACAGAGACCAATGCTGCTGCAGACGGGCACAGCGATGAATCGAGATGGGACCCAGGTAAGTACAGGGCCGCCATCAGGAATTTTGTGGCCCCTTACACAGCTTCAGGCATGGACCCCCTAGAGCAGAGGAGAACTGGGGGGGGGGGGGTGCTGCCGCTGCAAATTGAGAAGGGGGGGCCTTCTCAAAAAACCCCAAAAGAACAAAAAAAAGGGGGGTTGCCATCCGGGGCCCTGGGGACCTCTGGGCTCCTTACAAAAAAAAAGGGGGGGTTGCCATTCGGGGCCCTGGGGACCTCTGGGCCCCTTACAAAAAAAAAGAAAAAAAAAATGTATTAAAAAAAAAGGGGGGGTTGCCATACGGGGCCCTGGGGACCTCCGGGCCCCTTACAGGTGTACTGCCTGTACCCCCCTGATGGTGGCCCTGGGTAAGTATATATAGGGGGGGTGATACAACAACTGAGAATTTTTTTACCTTAACGCTGGGAATGCCTAGCCTTCAGAGCCACTTTAAGGCATATCTACAACAAACTGAGAAATCACCAAAAAATTATCTGTCTTTTTATATCCCAACTAGCTGAAAACTATGAAATGGAACCAGTAAGATAGATTACAGCCTCTCTCTTCAAGGACTGTGTACTATCGACAGATCAGACTAGCTGAAATAGCAGAGTTAGTGCGGAAAAAGGGATTTTTATAACAGCTTACCTGTAAAATCCTTTTCTTGGAGTACATCACGGGACACAGAGCGACTTAGTCATTACTAATGGGTTATATAGTTTACCTTCAGGTGTTGGCACTGGCCAATTCCAAACCGGAAGTACCCTCCCCTATATAAGCCCCTCCCACCCGGGAGCACCTCAGTTTTGTAGCCAAGCAATAAGTGTCCCAAAAAGAGGGGTGGGAGCTCTGTGTCCCGTGATGTACTCCAAGAAAAGGATTTTACAGGTAAGCTGTTATAAAAATCCCTTTTTCTTTTTCGTACATCACGGGACACAGAGCGACTTAGTCATTACTAATGGGACGTCCCAAAGCAATGCCAAATGAGGGGGGGGGGGTACATAAGCTGGGCGCCATCAGGCATGAGGATCTTTTGCGGCCTGCAACACACTGCGCCCAAAGGCGACATCCTCCTGACTTCTAACGTCTACCTGATAGAATCTAGTAAACGTGTGTACCGAAGACCATGTTGCGGCCTTACATACTTGAGCCAGGGAGGCCTGGTGATGCACTGCCCATGAAGTTCCAACCGCTCTTGTGGAGTGCGCCCTAACTTTGAACGGAGGCGGTCTCTTTCTCAAGCCATAGGCTTGTATTATGACCTGTCGAATCCACTTGGCTAAAGTAGATTTTGATGCTGCCTGACCCCTTCTGGGGCCTTCCGGCAGAACAAACAAAGAATCCGTTCTGCGAATCTGAGCAGTGGCTTTTAGATAAGCTTTAACTGCTCTTACCACATCCAAAGAATGTAATAACTTTTCCTCTACTGAGCTAGGTTTGGGGAAAAAAGAAGGAAGAACCACATCTTGGTTCAAATGAAACCTCGATACCACCTTAGGAAGAAAGGCTGGATGAGGACGTAATACTACTCTGTCCTTATGGACAACCAGATATGGCTCCTTACAGGACATAGCTGCTAATTCCGACACTCTTTTAGCCGAACAAATGGCTACTAAGAAAACCAATTTCCTGGTGAGAAGAACCAAGGAAATGTGTTGTAATGGTTCAAACGGTTGTTTCTGTAGAACCGACAGAACCAGGTTTAAGTCCCAAGGACATATGGGAATACTAACCGGAGGGCTAATACGCATCACTCCTTGTATAAAGGCTTTGACTAGTGAATGCGAAGCCAAGGGCCTTTGAAAAAATATTGACAAGGCCGAAATCTGACCCTTGATAGTACTCAAGGCCAGCTTCCTATCTACAGCCCACTGTAGGAAGTCCAGAATCCTCCCTATCATGTACTTACGTGGATGCCATTTCTTGGTCTCACACCACGTAATGTACGCTTTCCAGATCCTATAATAGATCTGCCTGGATACCGGTTTCCTGGCATTGATCATGGTAGATACCACAGAATTAGAGAGCCCTCTCTTTTTCAGAATGTGGGCTTCAATAGCCAGGCCGTCAAACCTAGGGCTGGTAAGGAAGGGTGGTATATCGGTCCTTGCGACAGCAGGTCCGGACGAAGTGGGAGGGTCCACGGACTCCTCACTGACATTTTTACAATCTCCGCGTACCATGCCCTTCGGGGCCACGCTGGAGCCACCAGAATCACTGGTTTCTTTTCTACCCTGATTCTGCGGAGTAATCGCGGTAACAATTGTGGCGGTGGGAATGCATATATCAGCTTGAACCGATCCCAAGGGAACACTAGGGCATTCGAGCCGCAAGCTAGGGGATCCCTTGTGCGAGACACAAACCTGTCCACCTTTGCGTTGAATCTGGATGCTAGCAGATCTACATCCGGTGTTCCCCACCGCTGGCATATTGCCTGGAAAACCTCGGGGTGAAGAGACCATTCCCCCGGGCATAATTGTTGGCGACTTAGAAAGTCCGCTCTCCAATTTTCCACTCCTGGGATGAAAACCGCGGATATGGCTGGGACATATCTTTCTGCCCACTCCAGGATGCAATTTGCTTCCTTCTGGGCTGCACGACTTTTGGTGCCACCCTGATGATTGATATATGCCACTGCCGTGGCATTGTCTGATTGAATTCTGACAGGGGACCCCTGGAGTTTGGATGTCCATGCTACTAGGGCATACCGGGCTGCTCGTATCTCTAAGAGATTGATGGGCAGGGCCTTTTCTGCTTCTGACCACCTGCCCTGGAGAGACCATTGCTCCAGCACTGCCCCCCAGCCGATGAGGCTGGCATCTGTAGTGACCACCTTCCAAGAAACCGGACTGAAGGGTTTCCCTCTTTCCAGATTCTGGGGCACCAACCACCAATGGAGGCTCTTGCGAACGGAAGGGGACAGGGACATTGGTAAGTCTAAAGCCTGAACTTTTTTGTTCCAGGCTGACAGTATGGCCCTTTGCAAATTCCTTGAATGGAATTGACCGTAGGGTACCGCTTCGAATGAAGCCACCATCTTTCCCAGCAGCCTCATGCAGAGACGTATGGATGGTTTTCTTTTTGTACCCACTAAGTGGGTCAAATTTCTTAAAGACGACACCTTCTCTGGAGGTAAGAAAATCTTTCTCTGATTTGAATCCAGCCTTAGCCCTAAGTATTCCAGACTTTTGACTGGTCTTAGAGCTGACTTGTCCCGGTTGATAATCCAACCGTGATATTCCAGATACTCGATTGTCTTGTGAATAGCTACTTCCAGCTTTTCCACTGAGTGGTCTATTAGTAGCAGGTCGTCTAGATATGCCATTATCGTTACACCCTGTGTTCTTAGATTGGCCAATAATGGGGCCAGAATTTTTGTGAACACTCGTGGTGCTGTGGCCAGACCGAAAGGTAAGGCTCTGAACTGAAAATGGCGCCCTTCTACTGCAAAGCGTAGAAATTTCTGATGGGCCGGAAAGATGGGAATATGCAGATAAGCATCCCTTATGTCGATCGAGGCTAGCCATTCCTGCCCTTGTAGGGCGGTGGCCACTGATCGGATCGACTCCATCCGAAAAGTCCTGATATTTAGGAACTTGTTTAGCCCTTTTAGATTTAATATGGGCCTCACGTCCCCATTTGGTTTGGGGACTGTGAAAAGGTTCGAGTAAAACCCGAATCCGCTTTCTTCCAGGGGAACCTTCATGATTACCCCTTGGAGCAATAGTTGTTCTAGTGCCAGAAGGAGGGATCCTCTCTTTTGGGGATCTCTTGGCACGTTTGACCTCATAAATTGGGCAGGAGGAGTGCCTTTTAACTCCAGCTTGTATCCCAGACTTACTGCGGAGAGCACCCATCTGTCTCTGATGGTGTCCCGCCAGGTCTCTGTGAACAACTGAAGTCTTCCCCCCACCCGATTGAGCGGGGGCAATACTTCATGCCTTAGGGGGAGGTTTTGTACCTCTCTTGATCCAGGGCTTCTTGTTACCCTGTGATTGTCCCTGATTTCTGCCCCCTGAATTTGACCGCGGAGGCCGTCGGAACTGCTTCACAGCCGATGTGCCCGGGACTGGAGAGGTAGGCCTCTTAAAAGAAGGACTTCTACCCTTGTTCTTAACCGGTAAGAGTGAACTTTTACCGGCAGAAATTTTCTGGATATATTTGTCCAGATCTTCTCCAAATAAGCGTTCTCCATGAAATGGGAAGCTAACTAGCAGTTTTTTACAGGGAGCTTCAGCAGACCAGTTTTTGAGCCACAGAAGCCTACGCATATGTACTATAGACAGCGTAAAGCGGGAGGCCTGTTGGATTGTATCCTTTATGGCGTCCACCGCAAAACACAAGGCTCTAGGCAGGTCAGCTAGGGCATGAGCCTGCTGATCTGGTAAGTCCCTTAAGACTTGTTTCAACTGATCTTTCACTGCTTGGCAGACTCCAATCGCTGCTACCGCAGGTTGTGTCACCATACTTGCTGTAGAGAAAGCAGATTTTAGTAAAGACTCCAATTTTTTATCTATTGGGTCTTTGAACATTGGAACATTATCTACTGGACATGTCAGTGATTTGTTAACAGAAGAGATGGCTGCGTCCACTATAGGGACCCTCCATTTTCTTATGAACTTATCCTCCATGGGATAGATCACCGGAAATCTCTTGGGGGGAGCAAATATTTTATCAGGATGCTCCCAATCCTGGTAAATAAGCCCTTCTAATAAAGGGTGGATTGGGAAGGAACAGACCGCCTGGGGAGCTTTTAGCGACCCCAGCGAGGAAACCGTAGTGGATGGTGGTTCCGCCAGAGGCATTTTAAATGCTGATCGGACCATGTTAGTCAGAGACTGAACCCATAATCTTTCAGCCTGAGAAGCTGAGAAAGGTTCTTCCACTGTTGATTCCTCTATAAGTGAATCAACCTCATCCTGATCCCCTTCAGGTAGGTCGATCTCTGTGTGGGGCTGTTCCTCCACTAACAGGCACTCTGAAGGAGGAGACGGAGATCGGACGCGCTTTCCCTGAGATAGGGAAGCAGCGATCAATGCTGTTAATCTCTCTTCTAATCCTCCCAGAGTTGAGGATAAAACCTCCTCTGTTATATATACAGGAGCAGGTGGACTGGGGACAGCCGCAGCACCAGGCATTCCTGCGGGGTTTCTACGGCTACTGACCTCTGCATTCTCAGGGGAGATTGGTGCAGTGCAAGCATGCCCAATATCCTCAGAGCCCGATGGAGACCCCTTTGGCTTCCTGGAAGATCTATTTCCGGAGCGTCTGGACGACATATCCTTTAAGCACAAAGCTGAGGTATTCCCGTCGTCATACACCAATTTTTGCTGGTAATAGTCTAACACAGGTGCTGCTATATACCAGCTGGTGTCCACTAAAGTGCCTTTCTATGGGGATGCCTGCATCAACCGCCTCTGTGTGCCACTGTTTGTTGCTAGCTCTGTTTGCATGCAGCTGACACTTGTACTGTGTCTTTTAACCATGCTGGGACGCCCGCACATGCGCAGAAGCGCCGCGGCGCGCATCGAGCGTCATCCACCCGCCCCGCCCCTTTTTTTTCATAGGAGGCGCGTGCACGCGCCCGCGCGCGCGCCCGTGCGCCAATGGCGCCCTTTTCGAAAACCAACAGAGGACTAGGAGCCAGGGCCCTTTTTGCCGGAGGGCCTGTGCGGTGGATGAACGCAGCAACAGGGCAGAGGAAGTGGATTCCCTCAGAGAAACTTACCAGCTGCCTGGATCTTTTGAGTTGAGAAAACCAAAGATCCACATTACAAGAAAAATGGACTACAGCGGCCTCTAGTGGTTTAACACAGGTACCGCGGTCCCTGTTTTTTTTTTTTTTTTTCTTGACTACTATTAAAATTTTACATTTTCAGTAGTTATAGGCAAACACAGATATTTAGCGGGAATACCGTTAGGTAACAGACAGAAAGACAAATTAGGCTTGGGGGTCCCCCAATAGAACCAAGTTCCTGGGGGCCCCCACTTACCTGATCCCCGCCGCAGGACTTTGTTTGGTCCACAAAAGTCCAAACTTCACCTATCACGGCAGGCATTGTAATTAAACCTTCAGGGACCGGGTTCCCAAGGATTCCACTCCCCTGGACCTGTATAGCACCCTGCACAGACAGCGTCTTGGTCGTGGGTATGACCAGAGCTCTGGATCCCAGGGTCCAGCCCTCCTAAGAGAAGCATTACAGGCAAAACCTTGCTCTTCTGCTGCAAGGCCCGGGTACCGACCGTTTAGCTATGAAGCTTTTTTGGTGGGATCCGGAACAGCTTACTAAGGCCCAAAAGAACCTGTACGCAAGCCCAGTGAAAACACATGTTACTCTTTGGCCAACACCTTAGACACTGGCAAAAAACTGAGGTGCTCCCGGGTGGGAGGGGCTTATATAGGGGAGGGTACTTCCGGTTTGGAATTGGCCAGTGCCAACACCTGAAGGTAAACTATATAACCCATTAGTAATGACTAAGTCGCTCTGTGTCCCGTGATGTACGAAAAAGAAAGAGAAGTTGCTTTTGGCTGGAAAACTGAGTTTTTCATTGCTCTAGCAGAATCTGAGCTGTTTCAAAGAGGACTCCATTTTCGGAATGACTCATATCGATAGGTCAGGAATAGAAACCATTGTGAAGGTAACCATAGATGTTTTAGAATCTACTTTTGCTAATACAAACTGAATATATTGATATACAGTATATAGCAAAGACGACAAGCTGAAATCATAGCGGCAGCAGCGGCGGTAAACCATGTAAGTGATATAGACACCCAGGAACAGTCCAGGCAGGTTTGCCCTGCACTTTTTTTTTTTTTTTTTACCAAGGCTGTAAACACGGTTTAATCAACGAAGGCTTGGTAGACCTAAGTCCACAGCACAAAGCAAGCAAAGTATCTCCTCCTTTGAATGAGAGTTGCACTTCAATCTCTGCTTTTCTGGGTTCTTCTTTTAATAGAACATTCATAAAGTAGCTGCAACCATGAGGTCTCCACCCAAAGACCACAAAAATTTATGAATGAGAGCCGAACTCCGATCTCTGCTTTTCTGGGTTATTTTTTTTAGAACATTCATATAGTAGCGGTAACCATGTCTTCTCCTGTGATGGAGTTGATAAAATGACTGTAGCGGGGTCTCCTTTAAGGCCCCTGGACTACGTTACCCAGAACCCCGTTTGGCACCCAGGGTGCATTGGGCCGCCGCAGAGACTCATGGGTGGGGCTATATAAGAGGAGGGCGAGGCTAGGCTCGGCCTCTTTGGACACCGCGCTGCAAGCAATAGGACTCCCTGTGCAGATCTGCTGCTGTGTAAGGCCTGAAGCCTGGGCCTTGCATACCGACCAAAGAGCCTTTCACCCCACTGCGGAGCCTGGGTGGCACCTGTTCCTGCTCAAGTTTGCTG
Source organism: Rana muscosa (assembly GCA_029206835.1). Taxonomy (NCBI): domain Eukaryota; kingdom Metazoa; phylum Chordata; class Amphibia; order Anura; family Ranidae; genus Rana; species Rana muscosa. The sequence goes on along the minus strand of CM055124.1, from coordinate 89,562,662 downwards.
ACGTCAGCTGGACCGGAGACCCGGCCGTTGGAGACACTGTGTGCGGATACACAGCGGTGGAAGCCCGGACTGGGATCGCGTCCGGAGTGGTGAGCGAGCACTTGCTCACTTCATTATCCTTCTACTTTGTTGGGCCTAGTGACTGCCTTGGCCCACCCTGTTATTTACTACCCCTTGGATTACAAATATTGTTTCCTGAAAGTGCACCACCGTTCAAGTTGCATGCGAAGAAGTGTTCTCATAAGGGACTGAGTTTTAATCTGGGTCAGGTCTGACCAGGGTGGGGGTTAAAACTTTGTTGCTGCGTCATATTGCGCATAGGGAAAGAAGATAGTTGCACGTGGCAGGTGATCACTCTGCACTATCACTGATGAATATGTTTATTGCTGCAGGGCTCTGAATGTATGCTATGTGATGTGTTTAACTTTAAAGCCTTACACCAAAATATAAATCCAGTTATATTTTATCACATTGGTATTAGTGTCATCTTTGCAGATAGTGGTTATCTATCAATACTGCCAGATTGTGTATAATCAGGTATAGACCATTACGAGGTAACAATCCCTAGACCATGGATATGCAATTAGCGGACCTCCAGCTGTTGCAAAACTACAAGTCCCATCATGCTTCTGCCTCTGGGTGTCATGCTTGCTGATGTCAGAGTCTCGCTATGCCTCATGGGACTTGTAGTTTGGCAACAGCTGGAGGTCCGCTAATTGCATATCCCTGCCCTAGACTAACTGTGCCAGTGTGGGTTGAGTAGATTGCCAGGGGTTGGCAGTGCTGTATACAGGGCCCGAAACAAAACTCAGCGACTCTCTTAGCTGGGGGTAGCGCTACAACTATATATTATGTCTATGTTATTCCTCTCTTTTAACCACTCAAATATTATTTTATTTTCTTCTTTATTATTTTTATTGTTTCTTTTCTTTCTTGTTGTGATATATATATATATATATATATATATATATATATATATATATATATATATATCTTAGTAATCTTATAACCAGCCAGCAGTAAGTTTCCTTACTCAAAAATTACAAACAGATGTTTTATCCACTCCTTACCCCCTCCTTTCTGCCCCTCCCATCGTCTACTAAAAGATGGCTGCGGAGCTTTGGAATGTGTTACCTCGTGGCCAAAACAGATGTCGACAGGAAAAGAACCATATACAGATGAACCAATCATATACACACATATGTTATGACGTTTGCTTATGTCACTTTGTTTATATAAGGGGCTGTGACCTTGAATAAACCCCTGTTGATGAGAGAGAGCTCATACTGACCAGTGTGCCCCAGTGTGATCCTTTTTGCATGCATGCCAGTGTTAATTTTGGCAGCAAATTTCGATTTAGTTTTAGTCTTAGTCTTGGGACTAAAGTGGCATTTTAGTTTTAGTCCCATTTTAGTCTTCTGCAATTGTTTTAGTTTTAGTCGTATTTAGTCGACTAAATCTCCAGTACATTTTAGTTGACTAAAATGTCCTACGTTTTAGTCGACTAAAATCTCCAGTGCATTTTAGTTGACTAAAACGTATTTTAGTCATCTAAAATCTAATGAGTGTAATTAAATTGTAATGCATTTGTTAACATTTCTCTACAATTTCCAAACTCCTTATATACTGCTGGAATGAAAAATCTCTTATTATTTATCTTATTGAGGTATGAACATTCACTATAGACCAGTGTTCATTTTGAAGTCAGATTTCAATTTAGTTTTAGTCTTAGGACTAAAATGGCATTTTAGTTTTAGTCCCATTTTAGTCCTTTGACTAAAATGCCATTTTAGTTTTAGTCATATTTTAGTCATCTCGATTGTTTTAGTTTTAGTCGTATTTTAGTCAACTAAAATAGTATTCATTTAGTCGACTAAAATGTTTGTCATTTTAGTCGACTAAATTAACACTGATGCATTCACATCACTTTGAATTTGGGTCAGAGGCAGAATAGAACATACATTCTGGTTTTGGGCCGGAAGAAATCTATTACACTCCTAAAAGACCACCGTCTGCTTGACGCGTTTCACCCAAAAAATCACTTGAGCAAGTAATTAATTTTGATGAAACTCGTCATGGAGATAGTGGCCTTTGGGTGGAGACATTATTGCTGTATCTATTTTATGGACATTCTATTAAAAAAGCCTAGAAAACTAGATTGGAGTGTGACTGTCATTCAGAGGAACAGATGCTTTGTATGCTATGGACTTGCTGTTGGGTGTCGGCTCAAAAAAGCCCGTCTTCGCTCATCATTGGAAAAAAAATTATGAATGTGAGCTGCACACCAATCTCTGCTTTTATGGGTTATTTTATTAGAACGTCCATGAAGTAGCTGCAACCATGATGTCTTCACCCAGACCACTGGCGGCTTGACGTGTTTCACCAAAAAAATAACTTGCTCAAGTCATTTTTTTGGTGAAACACGTCAAGCAGACGGTGGCCTTTTGGGAGAAGACATCATGGTTACCACTACTATATGAATGTTCTAAAAAAATAACCCAGAAAAGCAGAGATCGGAGTTTGGCTCTCATTCATAATTTTTTTTGAAAGATAAGCAAAGACTGACTTTTTTGAGCCGACACCCAACAGCAAGTCCATAGCATAAAGCAAACAAAGCATCTGCTCATCTGAATGACAGCCGCACTCCAATCTGTGATTTTCTGGACTATTTTAATAGAACAACCATAAAGTAGCTGCAAAACCATGATGTCTCCACCCAAAGACCACTGTCTCCTTGACATGTTTCACCAAAAACGGCTTGCTCAAGCCACTTTTTGGTGAAATGCATCAAGCAGCCAGCGATCTTTGGGTGAAGGTATTATGGTTGCACTGCAGCTTCTTTATGGATGTTCCAGTAAAATAACACAAAAGCAGAGATTGGAGTGCGGCTCTCATTAATACGGTTTTTCCAACGATGAGCAAAGAGGGGCTTTTTTGAGCCGGCACCAAGCAGCAAGTCCATAGCATAAAGAAAACAAAGTATCTGCTCATCTGAATGAAAGCCGCACTCAAATCTCTGCTTTTCTGGGCTATTTTAATAGAACATCCATAAACTAGCTGCAACCATGATGTCTCCACCCAAAGACCACCGTTTCCTTGAGGTGTTTCACCGAAAACAGCTTGCTCAAGCCACTTTTTGGTGAAATGCGTCAAACAGACAGTGGTCTTTGGGTGAAGACATTATGGTTGCAGCTACTTAATGGATGTTCCAATAAAATAGCACAGAAAAGCAGAGATTGGAGTGTGGATATTATTCATATATTTTTTTCCAATGATAAGTGAAAATGGGCTTTGTTGCGCCAGCATCCTGTCAGTCTATAGGTAAGGTAATGGAGCAGTTCTGTTGGATTAGGATGTTTTACCTACATCTGCTCATGTGAGCTACTAAAAAGCCTATGCCAGTTCCTGACTTACAAGGTGCCCCCCTCCCCCAATGGGTTTGTCAAACAGTTTGGTACATTTAGTGTTCTGTCAGCAATCAGCCTTTTCATCCAGCAGCAGGGTCTAACAGCAGAGAGAATGAGAGAACCCTGAGCATGGGTCTGCTTACATATATAAAGGCATGTGTATGGCTTAAACTAATAATGAAAGTCTACCATGTACAATGTGGACCTAGCAATGGAGGTTAAATCCTACCCAACAATCTACAAAGGCTCTGGGCTCCAGGACCCAGAACTGGGCTTCTTAAACACTGGGCCCCTAACCATCTGTATATAAGCAGTGAGAAAGCCCTGAACATGGGTCTGCTATAGGCCTGTGCATGGCTGAGACTAATAATGAAAGCCTACCATGCACAATGTGGACCTAGCAATGGAGGCTTTATCCTACTTAAAGCTCTACAAGGGCTCTGGGCTCCAGGACCCAGACAGAACTTCTTAAAACCCTGGGTCCCTCACCATGTGTATTTAAGCAATGAGGAAACCCTGAGCATGAGTCAGCTCACATATATAAAGGCCTGTGCATGGCTGAGATGAATAATGAAAGCCTTCCATGTACAATGTGGGCCTAGCAATGGAGACTTTATCCTACCCTAAGCTCTACAAGGGCTCTGGGCTCCAGGATGGAATTTATTAAACCCTGGGCCCCTCACCATGTGTATGTAAGGAATGAGTAAGCCCCGAGCATGAGTCAGCTCACATATGTAAAAGCCTGTGTAAGGCTGAGACTAATAATGAAAGTCTACCATGTACAATGTGGGCCTACTTAAAGCTCTACAAGGGCTCTAGGCTCCAGGACTCACAACAAACCTTATTAAATCTTGGGCTCCTTACCATGTGTATATGAGAAACCTAGGAGACACAAAATAGATAGATATATAGCTAGTGAGGCACTGGCTGGCAGATTGCAGATGGAGTAGAGGCGTCACCTTGGTTTCTTACATACACATGGTGAAGGGCTCCGGGGTTGTGACTGATGTGAAGAAAACAAACCTTTTGTTTTCTCATAATCTTAAAAAGTTCTGTCCTGGGGGCTGGAGCCCAGAGACATTGCAAGAATCATTACTGACTGTAAAGACACTTGCTGACTCTTTCAAAGATGATCGGATCTTATAGCAGCTGACAATAGCTGCCCCTCTATGGTGGCCCCGGTGCTCTAAGTATCAGCTGAACTCCACTATCTACATGTGAACAGTTCCCCGATCTAGGCATCCGTCCCAATTCCCAAAACCAGTGTAAATAACCAATGTGGCGCTTCCATTCCTTTTTAGTTTAATGTTTTATTTCCAAATGACTTGACTTTAACAAACTTTTGCTCTCTGAATAATTTAGAGGGCCTAGTAAATAATTAACAATTTGTATGTGTGATAAAAGCAATTCCCGGTTCAGTCTGTCAGGTTTAATATCTCTGACGAGAAGCCACCGATCACAGTTCTATGCTAATGCTCCAAAATCAGCTAGACGGGGTACGTGGAGTGAGGATATTGAAATATATATTTTAAGCAAAGTGCAGGTATTCGAAAAGAAAAGAAAAACAGAAGCCCTCCAGAGGCCAGGACTTCCAGTAAACATGGCAAACTCAGGAAAAGAAAGTTTACATGTGTGTGCACTGGGGTCCTGAGTTCAACCCCTAGCAGGGGTGCTACTTGCATGCATTTTGAATGCTGCCCTGTGTTGCGTGTGTTTCCTGTAGATGCGTTCGAAAAGAAAAGAAAGAAATCGATTTCTACCAAGATTTGTAAATATGTGGAAACTGCATACTGTGGATTTTTATGCTTACTTTTGTCATGTGTTAGCATGTTGATATTGTTTTCTTGCATGTGTTAGCGCCCCTCATAGGTGTGCGCAGCCTATTGCATTAGGGTGTGCACCCCAAAGCTCAAACACATACTACGATCAATCACGATGAAAGGGAAGGGGCCGGTAAGTTACATATTTACCGGCCCCTTCACCCACTCATCCTAAAACATCCCTGCAGCAACAGCCAGAGGGAGAGGAGAGTAGGGAATCTGGCAGCGCTGCAAGGGGAAGGAGGGGGGAACCTAGGCAGTAGGGGGAATCTGTGCTGCACAGGGTAATTAGGGCGTGCCTGGGCACACCTGGCACACCCTGTGTGCACGCCTATGGCGCCCCTCATGTTTGGAAGCCAAGCTACTCCACTAGGCCCCAGTGTCCCGTGACATCTACAGAGTAGGGTGACCACATGTCCCGGATTGCCCGGGACAGTCCCGCATTTTGCAGGTCTGTCCCGAGCACCTTCATTCCAGGACAATACAGTGTCCCGGAATGAAACTGACACAGCCACCCCCCCGGGCCAATCTGATGCCCCCAAAAAAGGCCGCCACATCACCGCTTTACTCACTGACAGTACTTGTCCTGGCCGGGAATGCCTGGAGGAGCACAATCCCCGCCCCCTGCTCGTGATTGGAGAAATGATAAATCCCGCCTCTTGTGTCCAATTACTGTGCTGTGATTCGTTACAGCACAAGCTGATTTTTGGGAAGGGAGGGTGTCCCTGAATGGTAGTTTGGAAATGTGGTCACCCTACTACAGAGACATTTTGAGAAATACCGTGTTGAGCATGGATTCTCTCCACCAGTTCTTCTACACACATTACTTGTTCAGCCCAAGGGCATGGAGGGAGGCTGCTGTACACTACGCAAGGCATCCAACACCGTGGGCCAGCCCTAATATAGGGACCCTGCCGCTTGGAATGGAAAAACATGAAGCTACCAGTTTACCCCTCTGATAGAACCACCAAAGCCTTCTCTACCAAGCTGCTCCTCCTTCCCTTTACTTTCCACTCTTCATTACCCAGAAGGTTAACATAAAGGTTTACATTCCATTCCCTGTCCCCCATTCACTGTAGCAGCACACACTCTTCCTTTTTTCAAGTAAAACAGACCAGACGTTGCTAAATCAGAACTTCCTTTACTTGTGTAGCACTACCCCTGTAGGAGCTGCTGGTTTAGATTTGGGCCTTGCACGTTACCTCACCATTCGTTGTCTAGGGGATGAGAGTCTATAGAAACTTCAATGTCCACACAAGTTATAAATCCTTTTCGTTAGGCTTTATTTCACACAAACTTGTAGAGGGATGGAGGGTAGAGGGATGGAGGGTCAGGGGAAGGTTCAGGTAAACGATGCAGATCACTGGGGAAACTTCTAAGCTTCAAAAAAGTCACACTCACCACTCACCTTAAAGTGGGTATTGCCCACCCGGATAGGCCCCTCTCACAAGCCTAGCAGCCGGGAGGATGCACAAACAAAATGAAGAACAACAGTCTCTGCCACAGACTTTAAGACGATAAAGATGAGCTGTTCAATTATCCTCTGCCACAGGATTTAGTATCTGGAGATCCAGCCTTACAGTTTTAGAGCCTTTAAGCCGACCCGGCACACTGTAAGGTAACATGAGCTACGGTGCATCCTCCAATAAGGTCACCAGGCCTTCCTTGAGACACCAACCTTCCGCTTGGTCCTCTCCAGGACAGGTCCTCCCCTGGTTTCCTCCATTGAGTGGCTTCCTCCCGCAGGACAGATAGCACAGGATCACCTTCAAAGTGCAGGCCCCAGTCAGGACAACTGGGCCTACCCGGCAGAGATGCAGCCTCGGGCCAACATGGCTCCGCGGCTAAAATTTGACTATCACATACCTCGAGCCAGGAGGGCCACAAGGCAAAGAGCCCCGAAAAAAGGTGCCTGCCCTTTAAGTACCCTTCCCCAGCATGCCCAGCGGGGAGACCACTCCCACTGAGCTGTTCCCGGGGAAAAATACCCAATACACTCTGGCCTGCCTGTGTTCCAACACTTGGCCTGTGGTGGTAATGCCACCTTCAGGCAAACAATGGGAAATGCCTCCAAGCACAGCCATAGCCGGAACAGAAGCTGATTTAGCCTTAATCATCAAAGTCTGAGCTAACTACCAGCTCAGACACCCACTAAATTAAAAAATAGCGCCTGGTCATCAGTGTCAGGGCGCTACACTTGAAATAAAAGGCATTAAACCAAGAGTTAAATTTTATCTCCACTTCAAAGGTTTCCAACTGTTACACGAGGCAAACGTGTAGGTACACATGGTGATATGCCTTCTCTCCCTGTGGGGCTATGCTGTGGTATGCATACCTTTAGTTTGAGATAGTTCCTGACTGGTAGCAATATGGTTCCAACTTCTTAGTTCCATTTTAAAGTCCCACCAAAGGGTAAATCCACTCTAGGTGTGACGCTACATTTCCACAAATATGGCCTTTTCAAGTCCCACAACCAACAACCTACAGGTCCAACCCCCTATTGCCATTTGTATCCTCACCACAGGAAGCACCACAGACCATAGCACATTAACCAATGTATTACCAGGCATAAATCTCATGAACAACATTGTAGGCACCTAAAACCAAATAAAATTGATACCGCTCAAATGTCCCAATCTGTTATCCCAGTCAGCTGGAAAGGGAGGAACGGCCTGGCCATAAAGTCTGAAACCACCCAGGCCACGCCCCTCAATGCATTTCGCCTGGCCAACAGGTCTTAATCATGGACGAAATGCATCAAGAAGGGGCCTGGGAGGAGTCAGGCTGAAGCCATCCTGTTGCTTCACCTTTTGGGCCAGGTTGGTGTGCGGCGGTGTTTCTCCCTTTCTAGTTTATGCCACAGAACCAATGGACAGGCTCCTTAGCTGCCTGCACCCTTGAGTAGGAGTCATCAGAGTTGAAGGAGTTGAAGGATGATTATCTGGAGCAAGTGTCTTATGGATCTTAGGATCCCAGCCAGCTGGCCACAGTGTTTGCAGGTGCTGGTTGGGTTAAACAAAGAAATGCATGAGGGACCAATCTAAGTGCAGCAAATTAGTTCATTTATAAATAATAAAAAGGCAAATTAGCCACTCACATGTAATAGGCATAAAAAAGGGCATATCATAAGCTCTTTGGCTATCTTTGGTAAATTCTGGGCAGTACTGTAATGATCCAAGGCAGATGGAGCAGCAATCGCCAGTGCCTTTATTATTAAGCCCTTACTGGGCGAAACATGTTAGAGGAGGTTCTCCCGAGGACAGGAGACCAAGCTGAAGCCATTTTTTTATTAAGAGAAGCTCACTACATGCCGATGCAGTGTGCAGATAGAGATAACCGAAAACAGTTTTTTTCTGGAAATAGCATAAATAGAACCATATACAAAGAAACACAATTTTATTATCAGTAAACTACTAAATTATGCAAAACACACCCTACCTCAACCTAAACACACCCTCAGGCTAAGAAACGATTATACATTTATCCCATGCATGCAGCCCTTTTCCAAAAATCTGATCTTATAAAAATCGAAGGGTCGTGAAAAGATAGCAATAAAAGCCGCACACCCAGAGACTGACAGACAGCAGCTACGGGGACTTGACATTCCTCCACGTCTTTGTCCAGGTCGCCGGCCGCCACCTGTCATCACCACTGCGACAAAGAGGACTTTTTTCTGAGTCAAAACCAGACACCGTGCATTCCACATGTAGTAACAGGCTACTAAGCTAACTAGAAAAAGTGCCTCAAAATCATAATCCCAGTGAGTTTGAAAGGCCCTGTATGACCACTCTGCGTATCTCAAGTAGGAAAGGAAAGGGGTACCTAGAGCCCCACCCACCCCTTTAGGCCCCTTTCACACTGAGGCGTTTTTACCGCGTTTTCGCGGTAAAAATAGCGCTGTAATAACACCTGAAATAATCCTGCCCCAGCATTCTCAATGTGAAATCTCTGAGGGCTTTCACATTGAGGCGTTTTGCTGGCTGGGCGTTGAAAAAAATCCTGCAAACAGCTTTTTTAGAGCAACTTTAGGGTGCATAAAATAGCACTGTAAAAACGCCTATCCCCATTGAAATGAATGGGATTCGCGGTAAAAACGCGGTAAAAACGCATAGGCATAAGCGTTATGTTAAAAAATAGCGCTAACGCCTATGCGTTTTTACCGCGTTTTTACTGCGTTCGCGCTAATTTTAGCGCGAACGCGGTAAAAACGCATACGCGTTAGCGCTATTTTTACCGCGATCGCGGTAAAACGCGGTAAAATCGCGGTAAAATAGAGGTACAAAATCCTATAATTTTTGAGCGTTTTTTCAACGCCTCAGTGTGAAAGGGGCCTTATAGACCTCTACATTGAAGGGGCACGGAAGCAAGAAATGGTCCATCGTTGCCTCCACCCCACTCCACTCTTGGACAATCAAGGTTCTCCACAGAGCGATGCTTAAGGTTGCCCTTCACATAGTCTGCCATGGAACATTAGAATGTATGCTCCTCCAGGGCAGGAACTTCTGCAGCAATATTCTTAAATGAATACTATGCATTTACAGCCATATTATCTTATTCATAATTTCTTATTGCTTAGATGTAAAATGTTCCTGAACATCTACCATCCACAGTATATTGCTACGGTAATGTCCCATATAGTGGCTCGGGAGACCTATGTGCCTTACAGCGAACGTTCCTGCCACTCGCAGCAGCCTCAACTTCTCTAAAAAGCTTATTTTTTTGTTAAGAACCATCTGTCTGCCTTTAACAGTTCACACAGGAACGAAACTGGGAAGCAATCTGCATCATTTCCACAAAGTGAGTAGAATCATTTTCAAATGTGTCTGGTTTAGCCATATAAATATTTAATTTATTTACAATTCAGGAGTTTGTATACAGTCGACTTGTTAGTTAGCACTTTCCAGAAAACGCCGAGCTATTCCATCTGTCACTGTGAGATATTAGAATTTAGTGTTCCTGAGCGACCCGGCTGATCTGCCTTTTCTTTTCGATGAGAAGAGGAAAAAAGATATTATGAACCTTGCGCGCACGGATGCAAGCGGTCCTAGATTGGAGTGGTTCTTCGACAAGTCCCAGCATGCTCTGCCAGACGGAATGGAACTGACTGATGCTGACTGGTTTGTCCTGAAACCCAAGATAAAAATATAGCGGCGTGTTTATTTAGGCTCAGAGAATACACGCACAGTCACTGCATTTATGTGCTGGCAGCTAATGTCCTCCATGGCGAATGTGTAAGGCTTGGTTCACACTACTGCGACCCGCGACTTTGCCTGGCGGCTTGAGTACTACGTTGAAGCGACTTTCAGGAAAAAGGCTCTGTAATCTTCCTGCAATGTCAGATCCAAATCACCAGTGGCGGCCGGTGACATTTTTTTTTTGGGGGGGCGGCGGCAAACAGTACAACCCCCCCTTCGGTCGGTCGGCAATGTTCTGCGCCACAAACGCATCCAATTTTGAAGCCTATTAGAACCTTTAGCTCTAATCAGGTGCTTAAAAAAAAAAACACCCCTGCCGCTGTAATTAATGTGCCCGGCGTCCTGAAAGGGGCCAGACGCATGAATAGAGGGTGGCGGTGTTCTGTCAAAATAGCTTCCATGGACAGAGCATGGGGGTGGTGGCCGTGGATTGAGGGGGTGGCATTTAGGCACCCCTAACCACTTCAGCCCCGGAAGAATTGGCTGCCCAATGACCGGGCCATTTTTTTGCGATTCGGCACTGCGTCGCTTTAACTGACAATTGCGCGGTCGTGCGACGCTGTACCCAAACAAAATTGACGTCCTTTTTTTCCCACAAATAGAGCTTTCTTTTGGTGGTAGTTGATCACCTCTGCAGTTTTTATTTTTTGCGCTATAAACAAAAATAAGAGCGACAATTTTGAAAAAAACACAAAAAAAAAAAACCACAATATCTTTTACTTTTTGCTATAATAAATATCTCACATTTTTTTTAAAAAAACTATTTTTTTCCTCAGTTTAGGCCGATACGTTGTTCTTCTACATATTTTTGGTAAAAAAATCGCAACAAGCGTCTATTGATTGGTTTGCGCAAAAGTTATAGTGTCTACAAAATAGGGGGTAGTTTTATGGCATTTTTATTATTATAATTTTTTTTACTAGTAATGGCGGTGATCTGCGATTTTTATTGTGACTGCGACATTATGGCGGACACATCGGACACTCGACACTATTTTGGGACCATTGTCATTTATACAGCGATCAGTGCTATAAAAATGCACTGATTACTGTGTAAATGACACTGGCAGGGAAGGGGTCAAACACTAGGGGGCGATGAAGGGGTTAAGTGTGTCCTAGGCATGTGTTCTAACTGTGGGGGGGGTGGTAGGCTACGAGTGACACGACAGTGATCACTGCTACTGATCACTCTGTCCTGACACTAGGCAGAACAGGGAAATGCCTTGTTTACATAGGCATCTCCCCGTTATGCCTCCCCTGACCGCAATCACGGGCCGTCGGCGAACATAGAGTTCCCGGGCCCCCACGAGCACACTCCCGAGGCACGTGGCTGGGCGGCAAATTCAAAGGGACGTACAAGTATGCCCATTTGCCTGCCCGTGCCATTCTGCTGACGTTTATCGGCGTGCGGCGGTCGGGAAGTGGCTAATGGACGGGCCACCACTGCAAATCACATCAACGTAGATAAGGATCTGACTTGGAGGCGACTTCCTATGGGCACAAGTCGGACAGAAGTTGCCTTGAAGTAGTACAGGAACCTTTTGTAAAGTCAGAGGGACTTCAGTAGTGCTAATTAAGACCGCTCTCATTGACTAACATGGGATTTCACTTGTCATCCGACTTTAAGGTCTCACAAGTCGGATCCCAAGTTACGGCAGTGTGAACCATGCTGAATGCTTCCCTTTCAAGGGCTCCCCCCTACCCTTAAAAGGTAGCCCATGTGTTCCAAGTTTGTTGTCAATTAATGCAAACTCCTTAGACAGTAGCCACTTCCAGTCCTTTTCTGGCACTTTGTTCACATGTAACAATCAGTATGTTTTGCTAAAGAAATTACTTAAAACCCCCCAAACACTATATATTTATTAAAGCAGAGGCCCTAGAGAATAAATTGGTGGATTTTGCAATTTTTTTTTTATGTCACACGGTATTTGCCCAGCGGGTTTTTCAGAGGCAATTTTTGGGGGAAAAAATTCACTTTTTTAAAATTTAAATGCAAAAAAAAAGCCACAATATATAACCCCATTGAGAACGTCTGCTGTGACGAAACGCGTATGGGAGCGACGCGCTGACGTCACCACGCTGAGCAGAGGAGAAGGGCTTCTGTTGTTGCCGGCCGGCATATCTTTTTATGTATTTTATACGCCGATTTGATGTAAGTGTTCTACTTTTTATATAATAAATTACTTGTTGCGGTGTCACACTATGGTCTGTGTCCTTCTCTCCCACTACATTATGGCCGCATGTATGTTGTGATCGGGTGGAACATCATTCCATTGGTTTCCTGTCTCCCGGGGGTTACCGCTGTTCCCTGCCTTAGTTCCAGTGTTTCCACAAGCAAGCCAAAGGCCGCGGCTGGGTTACAGTTGACCGCATCCGTAGGGTTGCCTCTGGTAAGCAGATACCTATTATGGTGGTGGGCACCTCCTGCAATTTTTGAGTCACTGGGTGATGTGCATTATCTACAAATGGAATTTATCTCTGCATCCATCAAGTTCACACCAATTGGATAGGACTGTTCTTTGCAGATTGGTGTTTGGTGCAATTCTACCCTAGTATTTTGTGCACATATTCGGACTCAATTTATCAGCGGACATTATTGCACATTTGGTTTAACTAGTTGATGCCTTTGTCTAGGTGTACCGTTTTTCGCATGCCAGCTCCTGGATGCTAACCTACATATATTATTGGCGCAGTTTTTTCTGTTTATTGTTTGCTTGCGTTTATTCCACTATTACTGCTGCCTCTGTTTGTTTGAGTCCAAGCGCAGTTTTTTGTTTATATAACCCCATGTTTTGGTAAAATATAAAAGATGAGGTTATGCTGGGTAAATAGATACCAAACATATCATGCTTTAAAATTGTGCAGGCCTGTGCAATGGCGACAAACCACATATAATTTACTATCCATAGGATACGCTTTAAAAGTCTTTACAGGTTACCACTTTAGATGCATAGAGGAGGTCTGGTGCGAGAATTACTGCCCATGATGTGACGTACGCAGTGATATCTTACATGTGGAAATAAGAAGAATATTGCGCTAGTCCTATGACTAAACCAAAGGTGAAAAACAACAAGTGGAAATAAAACAAAAGCGGCTGCACAAAACGTGACCAAAATTCGAATACAACTTATAACTAAAATGCAGCGCTAAAAACTGAATCGCACCAAGTGAAAGGTGTCATAAAGTGCTCAGTGTAAAAAATAATAATTAAATAAGTCCACATAAAGTCCGTTCAAAGACCGTGGAATGTGATGTTCAGAACCAGACGTGTGACAATATCGGTCATCTCATAAACCTTCAGACAAAGGAGTGAGGGAGAATACTCTTACCGGAACTGATGGATCTACTTATTAGGCAGATCGTTAAAGCGTATGAAATCCCAATGGCAAGTCGCATCAGCTGGCAGGAAGACTCTGGATGTACCACACGAATCGCACATGGTCGTTCGTTGCAAGGGAATCCCAACGTCGAAGAAACTCGAAGAAACTCTGGATTCACTGGATATCCCTGTGGTCTTCAAGTGATGACAAAATTACCTCCAATCTAGGAATCCTTTTCAGGACTGAAGGATGGTATGATGGAAAAAACCTCCAAGCAGCAACTCAATCACCCACAATCATGAAAGAAAGGGGAAAAAAATGAGATTCTCCAATGATGCGGGTAAATGTGGGTTTATTGGAAAACCGACAAAATTTTAAAAGTGATCACAGTAGAAAAGATAAAAAAGGGCAATAAGTGGAGTGGTGAACCAATCCCGATGCGTTTCGTACTTCAACTGGGGCATCAATGGGTTTGTTGTTTCTTTTCAGCCTAATGATGGCTTGCTTCACTGATAGTGACAGCTCTTTGGATCTCATATTGAGAGTTGACAGCAACAGATTCCAAAAATGCAAATAGCACACTTGAAATGAACTCTGGACCTTTTATCTGCTCCTTGTAAATGGAATAATGAGGGAATAGCACACACCTGGCCAGCCAATTGTCCCATTACTTTCGGTCCCTTAAAAAGTGGGAGGCACATATACAAACTGTACAAAATTCCTACACTGTTCACCTGATTTGGATGTAAATACCCTCAATTTAAAGCTGAAAGTCTGCAGTTAAAGCACATCTTGTTCGTTTCATTTCAAATCCATTGTGGTGGTGTATAGAGCCAAAAAGATTAGAATTGTGTCGATGTCCCAATATTTATGGACCCGACTGTATTTGGCCATAGTTACAGTAAACATATTTGGCACAAACCAAAGACAGCATTGCAGAAGAACCCCATACCAACTGTGAAGCATGGTGGTGGAAACGTTGTGGTTTGGGGATGCTTTTGAACGGAAAAGCCTGGGCAGCTTACAGTTGGGGGATTTTGAAACTGGCAGTTTAGGCAAGGAAACCTACAAACACCTTACAACTGATTGAATTTTGAATGGAGAAGTGGTTGCATTTTCGCTTTCGTTTTAACAAACGATAACGAATGTGCAGAGTCTGAAATCAGAAAGATACACCATAAAAAATGCTTTATTTTCATTGAGTTGCGACAACAGTTCGATATAGATAGAAGATTCGACATGACGGCATGACGACATGACGGTGACAATAGCGATCTGTGTCTAGCGAACCTGCGGTTGAATGTGCCTAACCTAACTATTAGTCCAAGATCATTCGACATAGAGAGAAAAGATTCGACATTATAGAGACATGAAGATTCGAAGAAGCAGCTAAAAACATCCGAATCACCACGAGCGCACATTTATGGTCAAATGCTCGGCCCATAGGCTATAGAAGAATTCTAATGTTGGTTGACTAGTAATAATAATAAATATAATTATTACAAGTCATACAACCATAGAATTCTACTATAGCTTGTGGGCGGAGCATTCGGCCGGAAATGTACGATTGCGGCGTCGTACAGTTTAGCTGCTCCGTCGAATCTTCTTAGAACATTCGACAGACACCTTAAGCCTTCAATGACAGATTCGACCTTAATTAATTCGGATTTTCAGACGAATGCATTTTTTAACGAAACTAAACAAATAAAAACGAATTTCGGAAGGAACTTGTTAATTGTATTTTTCGGACGAAAACAAAATTCCGAAACAAAATATTTGTCAGGTCACCTGTGGCCAGATGACAGATGCACACCGTTGGGGGTCAGGAGTGCACCACAATGTAGTGAACCCTATGGCTGACTGCTGCGGCTGGGACACTGGGTGTTTGTGAAAAGCGGGACCAGTGGAGCACAACAGGGATCCACAGGAAGCTAGAGCCCAAGATTCCTCAGGGCACGGAGTCTAAGACCCAGCAGGTTTTCACCAGAGCCTCTAGTGGTGAGGATGGCCTACGCTGCAGCTGGGTCCAGGTCGCGGCCCCCAGAGTCCCCTAGCTCATGCTCCGTAGGGTAAGGAGGATAGAGGGGAAGCAGCAGCACAGGATACAAGAATAGTAAGGGGAAAAGCCAAGGTCAGGGCAACAAGCAGACACGGATAAACGAAGGACAAGCCGAAGGTCAAGGTCACAAGTAGACAGGGATAGTCAGGAACAAGCCAATATCGTAACACAGAGACAGACGTAGAACACACGGCAGGCAGGAACCCAAACACACAATGCTTAAACACGTTGATCAGCAAGGCAGACTTGCAGTGCACAGGTTAATATAGTGTTCTCTGATAGGGCCTGGGGTGGAGCATACTGGGAGGAGAGATTATAAAAGCAGCCAGGTGAGAGTGTCTGGCCTCTAAGGTGAACACATGAAGAGGAAGGTAAGATGGCAGACAAACATTACTGCATATCCATGACAATATTTCAGTGTGCACATGTCTAATGCCTACAAGAACTCAATTCTACTAAAAAGGGGGCAATACCAGATTCTGAGGTAAAGGGTGTTCCTACTTTTTCCACAGAACTTCATTAAATCTATTGAAATGTTCCATGTGTTTTTATACATATACCGTATATACTCAAGTATAAGCCGACCCGAATATAAGCCGAGGCACCTAATTTTACCACAAAAAAAATGGGAAAACGTATTGACTCGAGTATAAGCCTAGGGTGTCCATCTGCATGCCTCACTGTGCCTCACTTTGCCTTACTGTGCCCATGCCTCACTGTTCCCAATCTACCCACCTGATCTCCAGCGCTGTGTGACTAGACTGACGTTTAACATGGGAGTCTATGGAAGGGGTGCCCGGCTTTGAAAAATCAGTGCTCCCCGGCCGTAGGTTCCCTAGACAACAAACTTTGCACACTTGTAGAAGAAGAGTTGGGCTACATGTGCGCCAAGTTTGGGGTCCAGGGGACCTACAGCTGGCTGGGATCAGGTGCACAAAGTTGAAGATGGACACAGACTCGAGTATAAGCCGAGGGGGGCATTTTCAGCACAAAAAAATGTGCTGAAAAACTCAGCTTATACTCGAGTATATACGGTATATCACCTTTGTCTGTAGTCACTGGTTAAATGAATCGCTATAGGCCTTTTAAAATATTTTCAGTTTCCATGGGGTGTACTTACTTTTTCCTGGCCGGAGGATACATTATAGATCCACACACAGAACACTCCAATGAGCTTTTTTATTTCCAGCACTATCCAAGCCGCAGGAGGCCATTTATGGCCATGAATGGGAAATCATTACAAGTGATTCATCTGAGCATGAGACTCACTTCCCATCATCGGGCCGATTTAAAGTAACGCGCATGAATTGCTGTCACTATGGAGTGACTATCACTGTAAGTTGTGGATTTATTGGAGGACAGACTGTATACCTCCCACCACCACCATTCCCAGTAAGGTTCTCATTTCTGCCTGTGGTCAGTCTTCGATATTCGAAGATAAACTCTTTGGTCACCAACAAAGCAGGTGCAAATTTAATCAGTATATGGAATTCTTTGCCAAGGGTGATGGTTGATGGGCAAAGGTTTAAGCCATAAGCAGGTCTCCACTATGGTAAATGTGGACTCCAGAATGAAAAGGTGATTGGTACAAAAATAAAAATGTAATATCTTGCATCTTAGCAATTCTTAGATGTGGTGGCTTCACATTGGTTTTCTTTTTTAAAGTGGTTGTAAATGTTTAAAATGTTTTAATTTAATGCACTCTATACATTAAGGTTGCAAAGGACCCCCCACCCCCCTTATACTTACCTGAACCCGATCTCAAGCCAACAGCGTGCACGAGAGCAGCGGCTCTCTCATCTCTCTCCCTCCTCACTTGGCAGATTGATAGTAGTGGGAGCCATTGTCCGGTTTATTAGGGACTGGCTGAATTTTGATTCATCTATGGCCAATCCAGTTCTTGAGAAGTGGATGTAATGATCAACCTATCACCAACAGGCTTATTCGGTCAGTGCGGACCCATGTATGCTCAGCCTTAGAAGGAGCCAAAATGCCCAAAAATATCTGAGCTTGTAGCTCCACAATGGCCAGAAAACTTTTGGTTGCCAGACACCCATTATTCCTTTCCTCATGGTCCCCTGTTAACCCCAAAAGATCAGTGATGTGTCATAGGTGAAGACCTGACACCCGTCAAACTGTCCACAATGACAGGACGAGATGTAGCTCCTTTATATCCTTGCTCTCATCAATCGTAGCCAATGTGCTCCTATCTTTTCACTCTTGATATCTGTTGCGGGGTCCCCAAATTTAATCCCGCTATACCTAAATTTAGGGGTGACCAGAGCAATGGTTGGCTCAGGTCTTTTGATTATTTTGGACTCTGCCTTACTGCTGTGTCGCCTGGCGTGCAGTTCCCCTTTGGGCGTATAGGTGGTGTTGTCACCTATACCCGGGGTTGAACCACAGGTGATGGAGTAGGTATTGGATGTCCTTTCTCGGCTGCCGTTGGTGGGCGGTTCTGGCCTGCTGTGCATGCCGGGAGAGGATAAAGGGGCAGACGCCATTACATGGAGAGCAAATCCTGGGGCCCATGCCTGGAGGAGAGAGACAATTCCGGGGCCCACTGCCCAGAGGGAGCTGCCCCTCAGAGGGGGGGGTGTGCCCCATCTTGATTGAGGAGTCTCAGGCACCTTCAGCCTGAGACCGCAGAGTTCCAGGTGGGCCCAGTACCTTTGACTTGGTCTACAACCGAAGAGGAGTCCCAGGGAACCCACGTGAGAGTGACCGCGCTGACAAAGAGGTAACCAGGGGAGGATCAATCTCATAACAAGAGGGCGAGTAATAAAGTATTGCTGACTCGGGATAGGCCTGGTGACCTGTCGGAGGGAAGGATTCCTCGCTTCGCAGACTGCCTCTGTGGAGTGTTGAAGTTCAGGAGGGATCTCCTTGACTTGGTCCTTGGAGGGGACTGAGTCATTGTTCCAGCATCATGCCGGCTGCTAGTGCTATTGAGAGACTATCCGGGTGAGCTGTACCCACTCGGGACCGAGTGCCGATGAAGCCAAGAGTGTGCCTGAATCCACTTCTATCTGCTAGCCTCTTTTTCTCACTTCAACTCTCTGGTTCCTGGAAGCAAGATGGAGTGGACTCACGTTGGAGTAGATATGTTGTGTGGATATTGACCTCATTTGGGAAAGATAGAGACTCGCCTCTATAGCCATAGAGGGGAGAACCAGAAGACGGGAATTACTAACTGCAGGACCCAAGTATGTAGCACCGCCTGACCTTTATAATCTAGAGGACACGGGCATGTGGCATGGTGTGTCTTATCCCCCTGCTTGAGAAGGTAAGAGGGGCAAAAAAGATCCGTGTGCTACATATCCTTCACCACAGTTCTACACTGTCCTCTTTCTTCTTACAATTGAAGATAGCTCATTAGTCCTAACTCAAGGCACTATTAAAAGAGGGGTAGGTTGAATGGTCCCATCAGCCAATATTGAATACCATTAAGAAATCGTTATCACCTGGATTTTTACCTATAAACCAAGTACAGTAGGAAACAAATTCTTTGGCCAGCTGTCAGATCATCTCTAATGCCTTGTACACACGATCGGAATTTCCGTTGAAAGAATATTCCGACCGCGTGTGTGCCCCATCGGACTTTTTCCTTTGGAAATTCTGACGGAGTTAGAAAGAGAACATGTTCTCTTTTTTTCCCGGTGAAAAAAATTTCTATCGTTAATTCCGTTCGTCCGTATTATTATTATTATTATACAGGATTTATATACCGCCAACAGTTTGCGCAGCGCTTTACAACATCAGGGAAGACAGTACAATCACAATACAATTCAATACAGAGGGATCAGAGGGCCCTGCTCGTTAGAGCTTACAGTCTAGAAGGGAGGGTCACGTGAAACAAAGGGTAGTAGCTGTGGGGGATGATCAGGTGGACAAATGAAAATACAGTTGTTAGGTGTGGGTAGGATAGGCTTCTCTGAAGAGGAGGGTTTTTAGGGATCCTCTAAAAGCTAATAGAGAAGGAGATAGACGGACAGATTGGGGTAAAGAGTTTGTTAGGCTTGGAGAGGCTCTGGAAAAGTCCTGGAGACGAGCATGGGAGGAGGTGATGAGAGAGCTAGAGAGCAGGTGGTCTTGAGAAGAACGAAGAGAACGATTAGGTTGGTATTATTAGGTCTGTATGGAACTCCGGCGGAGAAAAAAACACGCATGCTCACAATCAAGTCGACGCATGCTCAGACGCATTGAACTTCATTTTTCTCGGCTCGTCATAGTGTTGTATGTCACCGTGCTCTTGCCGGTCGGAATTTGGTGTGACAGTGTGTATGCAAGACAGCTTGAACGGAATTCCATCGGAAAAACCCGTTGGAGTTTATCCCGAAGGAAAATCTGATCGTGTGTACAAGGCATAACAGACAGCTTCAACAGTTTCTAGTTCTTTTTTGGGACCTGTAGCTGCCATCTAAGATGGAACCAATATGTCTGAGCTCCACAATGGCCAGAAAATATCTGGATTCAAAAAGACCCATTGTTCTTTTCCTCGTGGTCCTCTGGTAACCACAAAAGATGAGTGATGCGTCATCGGTGAAGACCTCAACACCCGTCATGCTTTCCACAATGACGAGATGTAGCTCCGTTAGTTCTTTGCCGTCATCAATCTTAGCCGATCTGCTCCTCTCCTTTCATTCTCGATATCCTTCACCGGAGTTCTACGCTCTCCTCTATCCCCACTTGTCTTTGCCGAGCCAAAAGCTTTTGCATCTCTTTTTTTTTCTTCTTCTTCCACAAATCATGGGCCATCATTTTGTTAAACAGACCCTTC